>CM059793.1:19557678-20055178 GCA_030435695.1 Brachymystax lenok tsinlingensis | reverse complement strand
ATCTATGCCTACTATGCTGATTGACTTGGCAGTTGCTATCACCCAGCCAAGAAGGTCTTCAAACAGAACCTTAGCATTTTCTACAGCAATAATATTGCGCCAGTAATTAGTTTGTCAGTAAATTTCAAGAAACTAAATCATGATTTTCAAAAAGCCCAGTCTCAAAACCACAAATATAAATTCACCTGAACAACACCATGGTGAACACACTATAAATTACCATACACCTTGAGCTGCAAACCATATCTGCATCGGGAAACTTTAATATACGGTGAAAGTGCACTAAGAAAAGCCCGCATTGAGCATGTATATGCAATAAAAATGAAAATTATTCAAAATCAACATCCCCAATTCAGATTTTGGATAAAATCATTGACAGTGTAACAAATTCTACACCAATGGCTCTTCTGGAAGTGAGGTTTGAGGCCACTCAATAAACTGGACTTTAAAAGGTGGATGACATCAATTGAAGCCCTACATACAGAAGTCTGTCAGGACAATTCTACAAGTCAGAGAAATACACCAACTAATGGATGTACTGGGGCCCAGAGAGTTGGGAAACTTAGTGTGTGAAAAATACCCAGAAAAAGATCATTAAAATTTGCTATCTGGATTCAGATTCCAAGTCAAATTCACAGTCTACGCAATTTAAGCACTTCAGACCCAGAGCTGAAAGGCCCAGAAAGCTGGAGCTTATCTCTCAGTCAGCTGGTGTTGGACCCTAACCAGCCAAAGCTGAGCTTCCACCCACGGCCACTAACTTCAAGAAAAGAACATTCCCAAAAGCAAAATCATATGAATGAGAAATCAAAGAGCTCATATTTGGCACAACATTGGAAAGCGAAGCAAAATCAGCATTGCAGCTAGAAATTTGCTATCTAGGCCTAAACAGAGAATATGGATTGGCTGATTATCTCACTCTGTCAGAGGATCTGAAGGCAGAGACAGATCATATTACAAGTACAGGCTGAGTGACCACCCGTTAGTAATGAGGAAAGCCCGAAGATCATAAAAGACATAGCAGCTGCAGGGAGGCGTGTATGTGGTCACTGCACTGACAGGGGGAGGTGAAATAGAGATGCATTCACTCCTTTACTTGTGATAAATATTCCTCTTTCAAGAGTTAATTCATTATTCTGAAATGACTGCATTATTCCCAAATTTTAACTCTTATTAAAATCAGAGAAAAAACTTAAAAATACTCATGGGCGAGAAAAGATAGTGGCAATGAAATATCTTCACACAGCCAAATATGTAATTTGCCTGCTGCCGTAGCCTGGGACACTGAGATAGTAACATCTGCACGTAGTAAGCAGAGAACTTACTAATTATGGCTTTGGCTATTGTTATTATATAATTATTATTCTATTATTATTGTTGCCTCATCATTCCCGTATAGTAGTGGTATGGGTGGTAATGGTAGTGATGTTGAGTTTAATGATGATGGTGATGGCAGTAGTAGTGATGATGATGGTGGTTATTTAGTACAGATGTAGATTACCATTATTTTAGTTATAAGTTAGTTATAATACAATTTTCCATATTTAGATTTTCAAATTTAATTTACATTTTACTACTGACTTACCACCATTTACTATTATTTATTATTTTTGTATTTAATTTTGTATTATTATTTACTACCATTTTATATTATTATATATTATTGTTTCTAATTTTATTGTTACAATGTATATTGTATACATTGTTCACTTTGTAATATTGGCTACAATGTTTTTCATGTAATAAGCAACGGCTTGAATTTGGAATTGGAATTTGAGAGAGAGAGAGAGGGAAAAGAATAAAGCATAGTGAGAGAGAGAGAGGAGAGAGAGAGAGAGAGGAGAGAGAGAGAGAGAGAGAGAGAGAGAGAGAGAGAGAGAGAGAGAGAGAGAGAGAGAGAGAGAGAGAGAGAGAGAGAGAGAGGAGAGAGATAAGAGGCATAGTGAGGAGAGAGATAAAAAGAGCATGAGTGAGAGAGAGAGAGAGAAGCATAGTGAGAGAGAGAGAGAGAGAGAGAGAGAGGGGAGGGAGGTGTGCATAAAGAGCATTGTGAGAGAGAGAGGAGGGAGAGGGAAGGGGGTGATGAGCGATAAAGGCATAGTGTGAGAGCAGAGAGAGAGAGAGAGAGAGAGAGAGAGAGAGAGAGAAGAGGAGGCGATGAGGCATAGTAGGAGAGAGAGAGAGAGAGAGAGAGAGAGGAGGGAGGTGGTGAGAACTGATTAGAGAGAGAGAGAGAGGGAGCGAGGGAGGCGATCATTGAGGAGCATAGTTCAGAGAGAGAGAGAGAGGGAGAAGGAAGAGGAGGAGGCGATAATTCAGGAAACATATGAGTGAGAGAAGGGGAAGGAGGAGGGAGGAGAGGGAGGTGGCGATATCAGAGGCACTATTGATAGAGAGAGAGAGAGAGAGAGAGAGAGCATAGTATTGAAAAGAAGAGAGAGAGAAGAAAAGAGGGGCGATAAGAACATAGTGAGAGAAGAGAAGAGAGAGGAGGGAGAGAGGAGAGAGGAGGTATAAGCGATAAAGGCATTTGCTTGAGAGAGAGGAAAGGGGAGGAGAGGAGGAGGTAGCCGATCTAAGAGCATAGTGAGAGAGAGAGAGAGAGAGAGAGAGAGAGAGAGAGAGAGAAAGGGGGAGGCGATAAAGACCTTTAAGTGAGAGAGAGAGAGAGAGAGAGAGAGAGAGAGAGAGGGAGGGAGGTGGTGATCAAGAGCATAGTTAGGGAGAGAGAGAGAGAGAGAGGGGAGGAAGGGAGGTGGCGAGAGGAGAGAGAGAGAGAGAGAGAGAGAGAGAGAGAGAGAGAGAGAGTAGAGAGGAAGAGAGAGAGGAGAGGGGGAGGAGGAAGAGGTGTGCGATAGAGAGAGAGAGAGAGAGGAGAGAGAGAGAGAGAGAGAGGAAGCATGGTAGAGAGAGAGAGAGGGGAGGTGGCGATAAAGAGCATTGTGAGGAGAGAGAGAGGGGAGGAAGGGAGGAGGTAGAGAGAGAGAGAGAGAGAGAGAGAGAGAGGAGAGAGAGAGAGGGAGAGAGAGAGAGAGAGAGAGAGAGAGAGAGAGAGAGAGAGAGACAGAGAGAGAGAGAGAGAGCATAAGTGAGAGAGAGGAGAGAGGGAAGGGAGGGTGGCGATGAGGTATAGTATGGAGAGAGAGAGAGAGAGAGAGAGAGGAGAGAGAGGAGGGAGGCGATAAAAGAGCATAGTGAGAGAGAGAGAGAGGAGAGAGAGAGAGAGAGAGAGAGAGGAGAGAGAGAGAGAGAGAGATAAGAGCATAGTGCAGAGAGAGAGATAAAGAGCATAGTGAGAGAGAGAGAGAGAGAGAGAGAGAGAGAGAGAGAGAGGGAGGGAGAGTATGGTGAGCACATTGTGAGAGAGAGGAAGGGGAGGGAGGGAAAGTAGCGATAAGAGCATAGTAGAGAGAGAGAGAGAGAGAGAGAGAGAGAGAGAGAGAGAGAGAGGGCGATAAAGAAGGTGAGAGATAAGAGCATAGTAGAGAGAGAGAGAGAGAGAGAGAGAGAGAGAGGGAGAGGAGGTAGTGATAAAAACATAGTTGGGAGAGAGAGAGAGAGAGGGAGGAGAGGGAGGTAGCGATAAGAGAGGCATAGAGAGAGAGAGAGAGAGAGGGGGGGAGTGCGATAAAGGCAGCATAGTGAGAGAGAGAGAGAGGAGGTAGCAATAAAGAGCATAGTGAGAGAGAGGGAGTGAGAGAGGAAGAGGGGGAAAGAGAGACAGTGTTTGGAAAGAAAGAGAGAGGGAGGAGAGACCAGGAGAGGGTGAGGTGAGAAGGATGAGTCAGTGAATGAGAGACAGAGAGAGAGGGCTTAAAAATCATCTGAAAATAATACAGGAACACACCACACACATGCACACACGTATAATACTAGCCATATGTTTCGACACACCTACTCATTCAGAGTTTTTTCTCTATTTTCTACATTGTAGAATAATAGTGAAGACGTCAAAACTATGAAATAACACATATGGAATCATGTAGTGACCAAAAAAGTGTTAAACAAATGAAAATATTTTTTATATTTGAGATTTTTCAAAGAAGCCACCCTTTGCCTTGATGACAGTTTTGCACACTCTTGGCATTCTCTCAACCAGCTTCATGAGGTGGTCACCTGGAATGCATTTCAATTACAAGGGGGGCCTTGTTAAAAGTTAATTTCTGGAATTTCTTTCCTTCTTAATGTGTTGAGCCAATCAGTTGTGTTGTGACAAGGTAGGGGTGGTATACAGAAGATAGCCCTATTTGGTAAAAGACCAAGTCCATATTATGGCAAGAACAGCTCAAATAAGCAAAGAGAAACAGCAGTGCATCATTAATGAAGGTCAGTCAATCCGAAAAATGTCAAGAACTTTGAAAAAATAAACCAATAAATGAAATACATTATTTACATAAGTATTCAGACCCTTTGCTATGAGACTCGAAATTGAGCTCAGGTGCATCCTGTTTCCATTGATCCTTGATCATGTTTCTACAACTTGATTAGAGTCCACCTGTGGTAAATTCATTGGACATTATTTGGAAAGGCACACACCTGTCTATATAAGGTCCCACAGTTGACAGTGCATGTCAGAGAAAAAACCAAGCCATGAGGTCAAAGGAATTGTGTTGAGTCACAGATCTGGGGAAGGGTACAAAAAACATTATGCAGCATTGAAGGTCCCCAAGACCACAGTGGCTTCCATCATTCTTAAATAGAAGAAGTTTGGAATGATCAATCGGGGAGAAGGGCCTTCAAGAAGGGCCCTGTAGAGTTGCTCTGTGGAGATGGGAGAACTTTCCAGAAGGACAACTATCTTTGCAGCACTCCACCAATCAGGCCTTTATGGTAGAGTGGCCAGACAGAAGCCATTCCTCAATAAAAGACACGACAGCCAGCTTGGAGTTTGTTGGTCCCTCTCCTTGTTCGGGCGGCATTCGGCGGTCGACGTCACCGGTTTTCTAGCCATCGACGATCCACTTTTCATTTTCCATAGTTTTTTTCTTGTTTTACACACCTGGTTTCAATCCCACAATTACTTGTTCATTATTTAACCCTCTATTCCCCCATGTTTGTTTGTGAGTGTTTGTATGTTAATACGGTCCGTTATTTGTGGGCTCTATATTTTTTGTTGTATTTTGTGATATTTTGAGTAAATGCGTTTGTTACTCATATCTGCTGTCCTGCGCCTGACTCCTATACACCAGCTACACACAGGATCTATTTAGACTCAGACCAAGAGAAAAGATGACCTGATCTGATGAAACCAAGATTGAACTCTTTGGCCTGAATGCCAAGCGTCACGTCTTGCACCATCCTTACGGTGAAGCATGGTGGTGGCAGCATCATGCTGTGGGTTTTTCAGCAGTAGGGACTGAGAGACCAGTCAGGATCGAGGCAAAGATGAAAGGAGCAAAGTAAAGAGAGATCCTTGATGAAAACCTGCTCCAGAGCGCTCAGGACCTCAGACTGGGGCGAAAGTTCACCTTCCAACAGGAAAACGACTCTAAGTACACAGTCAAGACAACGCAGGAGTGGCTTCGGGACAAGTCTCTGAATGTCCTTGAGTGGCCATGCCAGAGCCCGGACTTGAACCCTATCGAACATCTCTGGAGAGACCTGAAAATAGCTGTTCAGCAACGCTCCCTATCCAACCTGACAGAGCTTGAGAGGATCTGCAGAGAGGAATGGAAGAAACTCTCTAAATACAGGTGTGCCAAGCTTGTAGAGTCATACCCAAGAAGACTCGAGGCTGTGATCACTGCCAAAGGTGCTTCAAGAAAGTACTGAGTAAAGGGTCAGAACACTTACGTAAATGTGATATTTAAAAAATATATATACATTTGCAAAAATGTCTAATAACCTGTTTTTGCTTTGTCATTATGGGGTATTGTGTGTAGATTGATGAGGGGGAAAAAACAATTTAATCAATTTTAGAATAAGGCTGTAACGTAACACAATGTGGAAAAAGTCAAGCGGTCTGAATACTGAATACTGGTTGTCATGGCAAATAATCAGCCATGACAAATTTACAGTGTCCTCTCAAGATGGTCTCCCACAATCCAACACAGTTAATGAGACAGAGGTATTTAGAGTTGCTATCCCACGACAGCTTCATTATACTGAAGCTGTTTTTGTTGGATTAAGATGTTAGTCATCCCCAGTTAAATTATCTTTATTGATGTCTAGTAATCCAAGCCTTAACAGGATGGAACAGGGAACAAATACAGAGACATTATGGAACATATTGGGCTTACATGGGCACACACTGTGTTTTTTTTTGTTCTGGAAAGACTCTTGGGGGAGGGTCCCCTACCCCTCACCCCATCACCACCACCACATGCAAACAAATACTTCTAGCCCACCTCTCCCTCCTTTTCCTCCTCCTCCACCATCTCCTCCTTTTTGGAATCACTGATGTGAGGTCTATTGTGTGAGCTGAGCAGAGCAGAGTGGAGGGAGAGGAAGCGTGGTCTCAGCCTTGGACTCTGTTACGGCCTGACCACTGACCCACTCACCCACCTTTTAAAGAGGTTTTAGGGTCACAGGTTCACAACAAGGTGACTCAACTGTGAACGACGGACGGCATCCCCTTTCAAAGGCCCGGCCTTCACATCTACTTCTCCCCCCCTCTCTCTCTTCCTCTCTCCCTCTATCCCCCAGCCCCATCTTATCCCTCTTTCCACCAACCCCATCTAACCCCTCTCTCTTCCCCAGCCCCATTTCACTGCTAATTCCTCCGGCCCTGTCTAACCCCTCTCTCTCCTCCAGCCCCATCGCACCCCTCTTTCCTCAGCCACATCCTCAATGCCTGTCACTATGCACCCAACAACTACCCCGCCGCCGCAACAGTGCTAATCAGCATAGCATCTCAAGGAGGTGAGAACATGAGGTTTGTTGAGGGTTGGGGCCTCAGAGCACGGCTAACGCTAATGCTCATGCTTCAGGTTACTCACTGGGGATAAAACCTGACCACATTTCCATGGGCAGCTACAGTAGGACTAACTGTGGCCAAAGAAAAATAATTTATACTGACTACATAGACATCCAAGAATTCACAGAGGGATTCAGACTGTATCAATAATCATTGCTACATTTTAACCAGACGGTTATGTGCTAGCTGTCTAGTCTGTGTTTTATAAATGTGTAATGAGCATAAAACTATGCCTTTAAATAAGGAATTGGCAACTCGTTCTCATTCTGAGAAATAAGCATATTCTTATCCAGGTAGACCACTTGATTTCAAAACCTAATCAAAGTGAACAGACCATTTTGTTCAAACAGTTGGAGATGGACAGAAGGGTGTATTCATAACAATTCAACTGTTCTACCTTGTAGCAAATAGATCCAAGTTGGTTAACTTTAAATATAAAGATTAGCTGGCTAATCACGAGCAGGTGGGCTTGTTTTTGAGACCTGTGTTAATTTTCTATATTGCCTGTTACCAGAAGTTGGTCATTATTACTGGATGTGCATTGTGCATGGTTCTGGTTAAACTTGTAACAAAAATACAATTTTCATAAAAATACTTATTTAGCCCAAAAAAGCAATATTTAGCCTTCTGTAGGTATAATTTTACAAGCCCTGAATTCATTAGATTATTCCCTACTGTTGAAAATGCACTGTATTGACCTTTAATTGTGCAACAAAGATTAGTTTGAAAAAATTTAGATATGATTTTTAGCCCATATCGCCCAGCCCTACAACCCCTACAAAAATGTCCATTAATTATAATGCACATAATAATTCACATTTCCTGTCGCTGAAGGATTGTTTTTTTTGCTGTAGCAAGCTGGCACATATTAAGATCCTACATCTGTAGTGAAGAAAGAGGACAAACAGTCCCTACTCAACATGAGAACTACTGTCAGTTCCAGACAAGGAGAATATCATGATCCATTTCATACAGAGTTGAACATTTTGTTAGAAATATGCTCATTGATAATGGAAAGGCAAAACATCAACAGTGGTTTTATTGTAAGAGCATCTACTACAGTAGATAATACACTGTGTTTGTCATTGTACCATCAATTTACACTTCAATGGAAGAAATACAGCCTTCTGTCCTACCATTCCATGTCCACAGTCTGTCCCATCAGCCAAGGGCATGTGCTGTGTCCGACACCCTTTATGGCCTCCCTCAGCACTCGTACACCAAAGCCTCTTGCACTGTTTCTGTGTGGAAAGAGACAGCGAGAGAGACATGCGGGAGAGAGGCAGAGAGAGGAAGGGAGCGTTAAACACTGTTACAATACATCTGTTACAAAACCCCCACTGCCCACTGCAGGAGAATCATTTAACTGTTTTACCCCAAACTACAAATCCCTAATATTGACAGGCAGACAGGAGGCTCTACTGTGCTGCTCAGTAGTAAGTACTGTACCAGTGAGATGTATAACAGGCTTTATGTACAGTTCAGCCTCTAGAACACCAGACAGTACTCCAGAAGTCTCCAACCATACCAGAGAGGACTGAGCCTCCTGGGTAAGTGACTGGCAAGGGAAGCATTTCTTCCTTCGGTCTCCAGTCAGTCTTAAAGCATGTTCAACATGAGAACGTATACTCTGTTCGAAGGGAAAGCAGCTTCCCTCACAGCAGCCTATTAAACCCTGAACAAAGCTAATTGTCTCACCACCAAAGCTGTGTGTCATACAGATAGCTCATTAAAAACAATGACTGGGGAAGGGGTGTACAGTACAGTGTTGTCTATACTGTATAAACTTATGACTTCATCATCTCAACACAAGTGCCTTATCATAGACAAGACACATTATCAAATCAAATCAAATCAAAGTTTATTTGTCACGTGCGGCGAATACAACAGGTGATAGAGTGATAGAACCTCAGAAGCATATGACATCATTATCCATAGGGTTGAGGACACTTTTGGTTTGGTTGAGGACACTTTTTTTTAGAGATAATAGAGAGACTGAGTTTACGTCCCAAATGGCACCCTATTCCTTATGTAGTGCACTATATAGGGAATAGGGTGCCATTGGGACCTACTTTGAGAGACACCTGGTTGTGAGGAATGAAACCTGGCTCACCATGTAAGGGCAGACCATGGATCCGGGGCCAAACATGAGCTCACACTGTCGGTTGGCATTGTAGATCTGACCAGGGAGGTGGCTTGGTAGCTCGTACGCCCTGCTCACTGGCTCGTCCAACAGGCACTCTCCGTACCCTGTGCTGAAAGGTAACACATACACACGTGAATTTGCACGTATGCACACACACACACACACCCACCACAACCAGTAAATAAGCACACGTAAAAGCTGCATCACGCAAAGAGCTTCATCAGTAAAGATTCATACAGTACAACAGAGTAGTCAGGATAATGTCATCTTTGTTATTCATAATCACAAAATAAACATCTCCGTGTCACCATCCAGGACTGATGATATTCAAATGTAAACATTTTTGTCCCATGTGGGTGGTCTCGTCTGATGTGTGATGTTACCTAACAGTGAGACTGACACCACTTCCCCTCAGTGAGACGTAATATTAGCTAATGCTGTCACTATGAAACCGGAGCCAGGCATCATACAGAGGGAACAAAGCTGGATTTCCATGCAGACACAAAGCTATCCCAACCACATGTTTTTTCAAAGGACATTTCTCTGTGCACAAAGCAAACAGAGGATTTTGAAGATGGTGCAGGATTGAGATGGCTGCTGTTTTACGGGCACCTAACCAATTGTGCTATTGTGTGTGTTTTTTCGCGTTATTTGTAACTTATTTTGTACACAATGTTTCTGCCACCGTCTCTTATGACAGAAAAGGGCTTCTGGATATCAGGACAGCGATTACTCACCTCATGCTGGACACATTCTTTCTTTAACGAGTCGGACGCGAAGGATTTCCTTCAGACACCCGACAAGGCCCAAATCTCTGTCATTCACATGAAGAAGAAACAGAAAAATCCGGGACGTAGGTCTGGGTGCCTTGTAAGGATCCGACGGCGAGTGAGCAATCCCCCTCTACCATCAGTCCTATCCCCCTCTACCATCAGTCCTATCCCCCTCTACCATCAGTCCGATGCCCCTCTACCATCAGTCCTATCCCCCTCTACCATCAGTCCTATCCCCCTCTACCATCAGTCCTATCCCCCTCTACCATCAGTCCGATGCCCCTCTACCATCAGTCCGATGCCCCTCTACCATCAGTCCTATTAACCAGGTAGGTGAATTTTTTTTTAAATAAAAGCGGAGCTCATCCATTTTGTTTACCAATGATTGCACATCAAGACTATACTACCAACGAGACATTATAAACTGTAATATCTTATCCGAGTCGTGGATGAACGACGACATGGATAAAATACAACTGGTGGGGTTTTCTGTCCATCTGTAAAATAGAACAGCTGCCTCCAGTAAAACAAGGGGTGGCGGTCTGTGTCTATTTGAAAAAACAGGTTTTGCTTGCCTGAGGTAGAGAACCTCAAGATAAGCTGAAGACCACACTATTTAACAAGAGAGTTTTCAACTATAGTTTTTGTAGCTGTCTATTTACCAACACAAACCGATGCTGGCACTAAGACGTCACTCAACGAGCTGCATAAGGCCATAAACAAACAAGAAAATGCTCATCCAGAAGCGGCGCTTCTAGTGACCGGGGACTTTAATGCAGGGAAACTTACATCCGTTTTACCTCGTGCTAAATGTGCAACCAGAGGAAAAAAAACTCTAGACCACCTTTACTCCACACAGAGACGCATACAAAGCTCTTCATCGCCCTCCATTTGGAAAATCTGACCATAACTCTATCCTCCTGATTCCTGCTTACACGGAAAAACTAAAGCAGGAAGTACCAGTGACTCACTCAATAAGGTAGTGGTCAGATGACACAGATGCTCAGCTACAGGACTGTTTTGCTAGCACAGACTGGAAATGTTCCAGGATTCTTCCGATTGTATTGAGGAGTACACCACATCAGTCACTGGCTTCACCACTAAGTGCATAGACGACATCGTCCCCACAGTGACTGTACGTAAATACCCCAACCAGAAGCCATGGATTACAGGCAACATTTGCACTGAGCTAAAGGGTAAAGCTGCTGCTTTCAAGGAGCACAACTCTAACCAGGACGCTTATAAGAAATCCTGCTATGCCCTTCGACGAACCATCAAACAGGTAAAGCATCAATACAGGACTAAGATCAAATCGTACTACACTGGCTACGGCGCTCGTCGGATGTGGCAGGGCCTGCAAACTATTACAGACTACAAAGGGAAGCACAGCTGAGAGCTGTGAGTAAGACCTTTAAACAGGTCAACATTCACAAGGCCGCAGGGCCAGACGGATCACCAGGACGAGTACTCCGAGCATGCACTGACCAACTGGCAAGTTTCTTCACTGACATTTTTTCTAACCTCTCCCTGTCTGAATCTGTAATACCAACATGTTTCAAGCAGACCACCATAGTCCCTGTGCCCAAGAACACTAAGGTAACCTGCCTAAATGACTACTGACCAGTAGCACTCATGTCTGTAGCCATGAAATGCTTTGAAAGGCTGGTCATGGCTCACATCAACACCAATATCCCAGAAACCCTAGACCCACTACAATTTGCATACCGCACCAACAGATCCACATGCAATCTCTATTGCACTCCACACTGCCATTTCACACATGGACAAAAATAACACCTGTGTGAGAATGCTATTCATTGACTATAGCTCAGCGTCCAACACCATAGTGCCCTCAAAGCTCATCACTAAGCTAAGGACCATGGGACTAAACATCTCCCTCTACAACTA
The DNA here is from genome assembly GCA_030435695.1 of Brachymystax lenok tsinlingensis. Lineage (NCBI taxonomy): Eukaryota > Metazoa > Chordata > Actinopteri > Salmoniformes > Salmonidae > Brachymystax > Brachymystax lenok. The sequence continues at coordinate 20,043,435 of CM059793.1, read as the reverse complement.
GATCCTGGACTTCCTGACGGGCAACCCCAGTTGGTGAAGGTAGGAAACAACACATCCACCACGCTGATCCTTAACACGGGGGCCACTCAGAGGTGCATGCTCAGTCCCCTCCTGTACTCCCTGTTCACTCATGACTGCAAAGCCAGGCACGACTCCAACACCATCATTAAGTTTGCTGATGACACAACAGTGGTAGGCCTAATCACCGACAACAATGAGACAGCCTATAGGGAGGAGGTCAGAGACCTGACCGTATGGTGCAAGGACAACAACCTCTCCCTCAATGTGATCAAGACAAAGTAGATGATTGTGGACTACAGAAAAATAGAGGATCGAGCACGCCCCCATTCTCATCGACCGGGCTGTAGTGGAGCAGGTTGAGAGCGTCAAGTTCCTTGGCGTCCACATCACCAACAAACTAACATGGTCCAAGCACACCAAGACAGTCGTGAAGAGGGCACGACAAAACCTATTCCCCCTCAGGAGACTGAAAAGATTTGGCATGGGTCCTCAGATCCTCAAAAGGTCTTACAGCTGCACCATCGAGAGCATCCTGACGGGTTGCATCACTGTCTGGTATGGCAACAGCTCTGCCTCCTACCGCAAGGCACTACAGAGGGTAGTGCGTACGGCCCAGTACATCACCGGGGCCAAGCTTCCTGCCATCCAGGACCTCTATACCAGGCGGTGTCAGAGGAAGGCCCTAAAACTTGTCAAAGCCACCCTAGTCATAGACTGCTCACTCTGCTACCGCACGGCAAGAGGTACCGGAGCGCCAAGTCCAGGTCCAAGAGACTACTAAATAGCTTCTACCCCCAAGCCAAAAAGCTCCTGAACAGCTAATCAAATGGCTACTCAGACTATTTGCATTGCCCCCCCTCTGGAACGCTGATGCTACTCTTTGTTATTATCTATGCATAGTCACTTTAATAACTCTACCTACATGTACATATTACCTCAATTACCTCGACACCGGTCCCCCTGCACATTGACTCTGTACCGGTACCCCCTGTATATAGCCCCGCTATTGTTATTTACTGCTGCTCTTTAATCATTTGTTATTCTTATCTCTTACTTTTTTGTAGGTATTTTCTTAAAACTGCATTGTTGGTTAAGGGCTTGTAAGTAAGAATTTCACTATAAGGTTGTATTTGGCAACATGTGACAAATACAATTTGATTTGATTTGACATAGGCAAAACCTTGGGAGCATAACTGCATTAGGACGTAACATCCCTTTGGCGTCGCCAGGTGCGAACTCCAAACAGGAAGGATGTGCTGATAGCGTGTAGAGATCCCCAACGCACTTAGCCGACACCAAGGCCATGACCAGGGCAGTCTTGTAGGAAAGGACCTTCAAGGTCCACAGACTCCAATGGTTCAAACATGGTCTTACAGAGCGTCCAGGACCAAAGACAGGTCCTGTTTCGGTGCCATAGGCTTTGACACTGGTCTGAGCTGACGCTTGTCTTTCAGGAACTGCACCACCAGAGGATGAGGCCCCGGGGTAGAGCCATCAATTCCTACATGAGACGCAGAGATGGCTGCCACATAAACTTTCAATGCATAAAAAGAAAGGCCCTGCTCAAAAATCTCTTCAAAGAACATCAACATTTTGAGTTAACTCGCCAGCTTTCCACCCATCAGCAGTGTGCAAACGAGCCCCGCCTACACTCATGAACTCGCCATAACCTGACTGAATGAGGGGAACCACAGGTCGCCTTTAGCATCTTTGGCAAATATTTTACCTCCTGTCCCACCGCTGCAGGTACAGGAGGTAAATACCTTTCCCCCAAAGTTGGAGGAACTCCGCTGAGGGGGAGAAGACGGCCAATACACCCCAGATGATCTGCCGCCCTACGTCACAGCTCCATCAAAAGCGCATTAACCACCAATGGTTCACTTCCAACGCCGAATCCAAAGCCGGGGATTTAGGTTGCCCCGGAATGATGCCATCTGATTCACACTCTGAAAACCCTCCAGAGCCAACCAGGGGCAGTATATCATCCCTGGAATCCGGACCCTGAACAATGCCAGAGAAACCGGAAAGAGCCTCACTCACCTGGGATGACACCCCTATCAACTCTGACCAACACTACTACTGGTCCGAGCCAAAGTCTCCTGAGCGTGTTTCCACCCCAGGAAAACAGGACAGCACTGATGAGTATCTTTAACTTTCATTGTGAAACCACATGCCCTAGGGCAGGGTTGGATGTTCCTTTTTGAACTTACTCTTACCACTGGCCATCTTACTCAAAGAACACAAGCAGAGCAGAAAGTAGTGTTTTTTTAGCAAACACAAATCCTTCCCAAGGAAGGAAGCATTAGCTACACAAGCAGAGCAGAAAGTGGTAGCTTTTAGAAAACACAAAAACCGATACCAAGACCCAAAACTCACAACATCCAGGGGGACGAGTACTCTCTCCCTACTGACACATAAGTCAGAGCCAAATTTCGTAGTCTAACATTGGGAAGAGACAAATGATGCTACGATGAGGTCAGTCAGTTAGTCAGGGCAATGAGAAGAAGAGAAAGGGAGAGATGCCCCATATTGAAGCTATAAGGTAGTGGTATGTCTGTCTGTCAGAGTCCAGAAGAAGGAGAAGAGATGATGCCCCATATTGAAGCATCTTTCACCAGGTTGTCATCGTCTAATGAGAACTCCAGAAACCCTATGGGCCTATGATTAAAAACAGGACGGATATGGGGGAAATGCCATTTCTTTATTAGGCATGCAGTTTTTTGGGCGAAACAGAGGAGCCCGAGACAGGCGATGCGACTCCCCTCTGGCACCAACAGAGGTTCTACACCTGGCAACCATTGGGAGGCTTCTTTAAGGTGAGTTTATTTAGAAAATAACTTGTAGTTATCTCTCAGAGTTTGTCATAAGAAGCTACTCTGTAATGAGTTCCATAAAGGCAGACTGTGTTTCCCGTGAGATGGTAGCTGCTATGAGGTTGCTCATATATCCGATTTTATGACCGACGCAGGGTATTGAATGATACAGCCAATCCCTGTTGCACAGTTGTAATAAACTAAATGCAAACAGCACTGAGGTGATTCCCCTTTCCATAGGGAGATATACAGCAACCATTACCATTCTAACACAGCAAATAACTGGAAAGTAATTAGCTATCAAAAGCTTATTTTCACAGATAACGCATCTTGAATTAATTTAGGACATAAAGATGTATTTTTTTACCAAAATGTAAGAAAAAAGTATTTAAAAGGAACTGTTTAGGATAGCAAGACATCTAATGTTTGTGTGGTTAGGATAATTCCCAACGTGGGCGCCTGGCACCGGATTGTAAAATTATAGGCTTTGCCGGTACTAATGATTATGTAGTATCAACACAAGTGTACACATCAATTAGTGGGTGGCAACACAGAGAGATTTGCATTTTATCTTTATATAGGTTTAGTGGCTTAAACCAGCTGGCGGACTGCCAGGAGCAGAATGAATGGTGTCTATATCACGGCCTACACATAATAACACCAAGAATACCAAAGACACTTTTCACTCAGCTCTCAGGTGTGCACCCAATGGGAGTTCACCATATTACACAGAAACAGAAATGAGAACGAGGGGGGTTGGCTCCAGAAGAGGGGTTGAGAGGTAGTGGGTCCCTCTATATTTAAGTTGACAGGAGAGTGTTGTGCATTAGAGTGCTCTCAGAGAACAATTGGTAGTCAAAACAGTGATGTACTTGACCAGGTAAGCTAAGTGGAGAGTGGAGGTGCCGTTTGGATGAATACTCCTTATTGTTGAAACCATGCAGACTTCGAAAGCAGTGGGCCTCGCTCTCAGCGGCCTGCCTTTCCCACCTCTGAGACTGTTTCACACTGAACCCTATGCTCCTGCCCACAGCCACACAGAACTGTTTATAAATATTACCACTGTTAAACAAATCAGCCATCCGCTTCATGCAGCATGGAACGTTTCGCTCACAGCCATTGACATTTACCTTCCGCTCACAAATCGAGTGAATGAACACTCAGCTTGTCTAACACAGGTGACATATAGGCAGAAATATTCTGCAGTAAAAAATGAATAAGAGTATTCTTTTTCTTGTTATTCTAATTTTCCAACCCAACCACTCAAAGCTGGATGGATGGATTCATCCGCTGGTAGGAAACTTGCAGCACAGCAGCGGGGAAGGCGTGTAACCTTTCAGCCTCGATAGGAGGCGTTCGACCCGGGAGAGACCACTTACTTCTCAAGATGCAACTCATCAACAAGGAGGCCTTTTGTGGCTGCTCACAATCAACAAAGCGGGAGGAGAGATCAAAGGGTCATGTCCAGAGAAAATCGAATTATAACTGACATTTCCCATCTTAAAGGGATGCCCTTCAGATGAGGTTGGTGGCCACCGCTTAGCTTTGGAGCCCGCTGAATGGGTAGCTGCCCCGCGTTACCATTGTTGCGGAGAAAGCACGCCACTGACTAAATGACTGTTTGTCCAGCATCTCGAGAGCTGGTTCTTATCTGAGTGCAGAGATAGTGGAGACAGTTTACACTGGCCTGCTCTACATTCTCTCTTTTGGAGAAGGTAGCAGAGTTTGTTTACCAGATTATGTCCAAGAATACAAAACACTTTTTGCTTGTGTTATTTTTTTGTCTTGCATTTTCTATAAAAGGGAAGATATTAGAATGTTTTATTACAGTGACTCAAAAAACACAATATATTTATTTGTATCATGATCTGTATGTTTGTGAAAATGTATACATTAGGACAATTACTGTGTCAGGAAGAGTATTCTTACATTACAGAAAAAGGGACGAGGTACCTACTCCAGAAACTCAGTGATGTACTTGCGGCTGCACTTGGACCAGGACCAGGGACTGGTGTCGTAGTTGAGGGTGGGCGCCATGACGTGATACTGGTGCTTTATGCCTGCCTCCCTGCATTTGGGGTTGTCATCATGGGGCATGTTGAACCTGCCGAGGAGGAGAACAGACACACAGAGAGCGATTAGGAAAAAGGGGTGATGGCTGCTCAATGGATCAGAAAGCCTAGTGGTTAGAGCGTTGGGCCTGTAACCGAAAGGTTTCTGGTTCGAATAACTGAGCTGACAAGGGGAAAAATATGTTGATATGTCCTTGCGCAAGGCACTTAACCCTCATTTTCTCCAGGGGCGCCGTACTACTAGGCTGACCCTGTAAAATTCCACATTTTACTGCACCTATCCGGTGTATGTGACAACTAAACATCGTTTTTTTTAAGCAATGGTCTTCATTGAACAGGATCTGGCACTACAATGTACAGTGAGGGAAAAAAGTATTTGACCCCCTCTCAATCAGAAAGATTTCTGGCTCCCAGGTGTCTTTTATACAGGCAACGAGCTGAGATTAGGAGCACACTCTTAAAGGGAGCGCTCCTAATCTCAGTTTGTTACCTGTATAAAAGACACCTGTCCACAGAAGCAATCAATCAATCAGATTCCAAACTCTCCACCATGGCCAAGACCAAAGAGATCTCCAAGGATGTCAGGGACAAGATTGTAGACCTACACAAGGCTGGAATGGGCTACAAGACCATCGCCAAGCAGCTTGGTGAGAAGGTGACAACAGTTGGTGCGATTATTCGCAAATGGAAGAAACACAAAAGAACTGTCAATCTCCCTTGGCCTGGGACTCCATGCAAGATCTCACCTCGTGGAGTTGCAAAGATCATGAGAACGGTGAGGAATCAGCACAGAACTACACGGGAGGATCTTGTAAATGATCTCAAGGCAGCTGGGACCATAGTCACCAAGAAAACAATTGGTAACACACTACGCCGTGAAGGACTGAAATCCTGCAGCGCCCGCAAGGTCCCCCTGCTCAAGAAAGCACATATACATGCCCGTCTGAAGTTTGCCAATGAACATCTGAATGATTCAGAGGACAACTGGGTGAAAGTGTTGTGGTCAGATGAGACCAAAATGGAGCTCTTTGGCATCAACTCAACTCGCCGTGTTTGGAGGAGGAGGAATGCTGCCTATGACCCCAAGAACACCATCCCCACCGTCAAACATGGAGGTGGAAACATTATGCTTTGGGGGTGTTTTTCTGCTAAGGGGACAGGACAACTTCACTGCATCAAAGGGACGATGGACGGGGCCATGTACCGTCAAATCTTGGGTGAGAACCTCCTTCCCTCAGCCAGGGCATTGAAAATGGGTCGTGGATGGGTATTCCAGCATGACAATGACCCAAAACACACGGCCAAGGCAACAAAGGAGTGGCTCAAGAAGAAGCACATTAAGGTCCTGGAGTGGCCTAGCCAGTCTCCAGACCTTAATCCCATAGAAAATCTGTGGAGGGAGCTGAAGGTTCGAGTTGCCAAACGTCAGCCTCGAAACCTTAATGACTTGGAGAAGATCTGCAAAGAGGAGTGGGACAAAATCCCTCCTGAGATGTGTGCAAACCTGGTGGCCAACTACAATAAATGTCTGACCTCTTTGATTGCCAACAAGGGTTTTGCCACCAAGTACTAAGTCATGTTTTGCAGAGGGGTCAAATACTTATTTCCCTCATTAAAATGCAAATCAATTTATAACATTTTTCACATTGGTTTTTCTGGATTTTATTGTTGTTATTCTGTCTCTCACTGTTCAAATAAACCAACCATTAAAATTATAGACTGATAATTTCTTTGTCAGTGGGCAAACGTACAAAATCAGCAGGGGATGAAATACTTTTTTCCCTCACTGTAGAGATGTGGGCCTAACGAAGCGTTACATCTCAATTAATTCTAGTAGCTAAATAGTGAATCGTCTAATAAAGTTGCTCATCTTTTTGATGTAGGGCTGTGGCGCTCATTACATTTTGTCAGACAGTTATTGTCATGCAAAAGACTACCGGTCTCCCTGGTGATTGACCGTTAATTAACATAAACATGTTTAGCATCTTCAGACTTCCACACATACAAGCCGATGACGGGCGCCTTTGGAACATCTACATTTAAAAGTCTAATAAACTAATTTAATACACACCATCACAATAAATCCGTTATTTATTTTAGTCAGGTCTAAAGAAACATTATGATATGAAGAAAATGTATTTCCAATTAACAGAATATGAATTGGCCTACTGTATGTTATCTGGCTATAGCAGAGCCGGGCGGCACTATACGCTCACTACGCAAGGGCCCCGCCTACCCCTCGTGTCAAAGCAGGGGTCAATGTTTACAACTTCGATGAGAGGATGAGGCGGAACTATCCTTCTGGTCACGAAAAGAGAAAAAAAAACACAATGAGAGTGAATTGCGGGAACAGCAATCAGGTAAACTTGTGTTCTCTCCTCTCCAAGTTTGATGTCAGCAAATAATGCTAGCTTGCAGTGCGCCTCTCTCTAGTCTGTCTGTCTTGCTAACCTAACTGGGCAGTGCATCTCTTGCTTGCTTGCCAGCCACTTCCAGCGCTGTGTTCTGTGACTTTGTGCCTGACAAAAGTGAGAGTGAAATCCAACTATTTATTACGTTTGATAAACGCCAACGGGCAACAGTGTTTATAAACTGCAGCTCGGAAAAGATAACCGTGTCGCGCGTGACCATGTTGTGGCAGACGGCAGGGAGAGGTGAGGGGGGTGGTAATTGAGGAGAGATATCTTGCAGGAAGCTGGCTCCACCCCCAAGCCTTATACGGACTTCCTGCCCCAACGAGGCAAGACTGGGGTCGTTAAGCCAGGGATTGCTTGGGGATAAAGGAGGAAGCAGCCTGCACAATAGAGCAGAGAAGGAGTGAACCAAGCAAGGTATGAGGAGCGAGAGCTGCGAGATTACACGTTGTGACCTGAACTGTTGGATTACCCCCCTTGTGTACCGGACCAGATTGGCTGTGGACCGGAGTGTGAGGATTACCCCTGGGAAACGGAACGGACAATGAGAACGGCTTGTGGACTGTGAGGTGATTGGTGCATTTTTCCCTCTTCCCCAGTGTATGAAAATCCCTAATAAATTTCCCCTTTGCATTCTATTTGTGCTACTGTTGCCTGTTTGGTTATTGAACTTGGTGACGTGGAAACCCCACACACTTGATGCTGCTACAATGTGTTCTTATGCGCATCAACAAAATGAAATTCGCGCTTTCCAGCAGCAACCTCTGTGGGGACCAGTCCAGACAATATATGGGCGTGATGTCATTCCTCATAGGTGCACATAATTTTAAAACAAGACAATGATTATCTGGTCTCTCAGTCAAGGTTTAGTTACAACTCTGGACTAATGCAAGATGGAAAGCAATGGATTGACATTGACTATTGATGTATATATTGTATTTAAAATGTTGATTAGCCTGGAATACGGATGCACATCTCTCAGAAAATAAAGTATTCAGCCAAGCCATAGTATTTTATATTTGAAAATATATAAAAGGAAATCTGGGGGAGCCAGTTTGAATAGGCCTGATGCAGCTGATAAAATTAATAATAGTATTATCTATAATTTACAGTTTGTCAGTAGAGGAGATGCTGGATCATCAGCCAGTACAAGCACAGACTCCGTCGATCCACATCCTGCCTCAGCCAGTATTAAAACAGACCCAGTACAGCCGGCTTCAGCAAATACTAACACAGACGCAGTACTGGCAGCTTCAGCCAGTATTAACACAGACCCAGTACAGCTGGCTTCAGAAAATACTAACACAGACCCAGGTGAAGTACAGGCAGCCTCAGCCAGTACAGCCAGCCCTAATAGAACAGTTGCTGCTCCACCAAATGACCCAGCAGATTGGCCTGCAGTCTTAACAGACTTTATGAGGACTGAGTTAGTGAGCAGAGGTCCATTCAAACCAGGACTGGATTTTTCTTACCCTAAAGACAAGTCTAGAAGAGGTTTCCATTCAGGATTATTAGACAGCTGTCAAATGGGGAAAAGATTACCAGGAGCTGGCTTTCATAATCAACAACGCTGTGTATTGTTTTCGCTGTAAGCTCTTTTCTACAAAAGACTACACAATTATAAAGGAAGATGTGAATGACTGGTCAAATATCAACGCCATTCTGAAACACCATGAGGGTAGTCCTGAACACAGAAACAATATGATTAAGTGGAGAGAACTTGATCTGCGCCTAAGTCGGGGACAGACTCTTGACCAGATACAAATGACAATTTTGGAGGCTGAAAGAAAGAGATGGCGGGATGTCCTTACACGTTTAATAAGTATCACCCAGTCTCTGGCTGACAGAAACCTAGCATTCAGGGGTTCATCAGACAAACTCTTCCAACCAGATAATGGAAACTTCCTAAAAGAGGTTGAATTACTGGCAAAATTAATCCCATCAAAATTAAAGATGGAGAGACACATGGTCATTACCTTGGGAAGCGCACACAGAATTAGCTGATACAGATTGTGAGTGACAAGATTCTGGAAGTAATAGTGTCTCAAGAGACTCAAAGTACTTCTCCATTATCTTGGACTGTACACCTGACTGTCACCAGGAGCAAATGTCCATTCTGAAAAGCGTGGCTTTAAAGGGAAAGACAGAGATCAAGGAGCACTTCCTCAGCTTTGTGAATGTTGAGGTTACAACAGGCTTGATTCTGTCCACTGTCATCTTTGATCTTTATATTGTGTTATTGACTGTACGTTTGTTTATCCCATGTGTAATTCTGTGTTGTTTTTGTCGCACTGCTTTGCTTTATCTTGGCCAGGTCGCAGTTGTAAATGAGAACTTGTTCTCACTGGCCTACCTGGTTAAATAAAGGTGAAATATATATATTTTTAAATAAGATGAATGAGCTGAAGATTCCATTTGAAGATTGCAGAGGGCAGGTTTATGATAATGGGGCCAACATGAAGGGCAAGCACCAAGGAGTAAAGCCAGATTGCTCAAAAGAAAATCCCAGAGCCGTGTTTGTCCCATGTGGAGCACATACTCTAAACCTTGTCATTGCAGATGCTGCCAAATCTTCAAAAGATGCAGTTGGGTTTTTGGGCATGTGCAAAAGCTCTTCACCTTCTTTTCAGCTGGCACACAAAGGTGGAGTGTTTTAAGAAACACGTGAACATAACCGTGAAGTCATGGAGTGACACAAGATGGGAGAGTAGGCTCCAAAGTCTTCATGCAATCAGGTATCAGGCTTCTGAGGTTCGGGAGGCATTACTGGAAGCCAGACAGACGATCAACGATCCTGTGGTCAAAGTGGAGGCACAAGCAATTGCAGAGGAAGTTGGGTCCTACCGCTTCTTAATTTGCTGTGTCGTATGGTGTGAGATACTGACAATGACAAACAAGGTGAACAAGCTCCTCCAATCCGCCTCAATGCAGTTGGATATCGCATTGAATTTAATCTCAAATGCAAAGGCCTACCTCACTACATACCGGGAAACTGGATTCTCTGAGGCCCAGACAACAGCCAAAAGCATTTGTGAATAAATTAATGTGGAGGCTGTTCTGAAAGAGAAGAGACTGAGAAACAGCAAGAGGCATTTCAGCTATGAGGCTCCTGATGAACCAGTGACTGATGCACTGAAAAACCGTGAAGTTAACTACTTCAACATTGTGGTCAACTCTGCTGTGACATGCATGGATGAGAGATTTGAAATACTCAACCAGGTGAAAACCAAATATGGAGTGCTGCTGGAATGGAATGGATCTGGCATACGAGATTCAGAATTGACCTGATCTGCTATCAGATAAAATGACTGCCTTTGAGCTGCTTTCCTTTCTCTGGGAGAAAACCTGGAGGAACTCTATCCTAACCTTTGGATAGCCCTAAGAATTGCAGTCACCCTACCAGTAACAGTAGCATCGGCAGAGAGGAGCTTTTCAAAATGAAAGCTCATCAAAAGCTACCTGAGGTCTTCCATGTCATAGGAACGTTTGAGTGGTCTGGCCATCATGAGCATAAATCATGACGTGGGGACATGTCCTATGATGACATCATTGATGATTTTGCCTCAAGAAAGTGCAGAAGAGGAATATTTTGATGGTAAGATTTTAATTCAAACATTCAAATGTTTACACACTTAGTAACATTTAAGATTGTATGGCAGAAGTGCATTTGTGTAAATGACTGCTTAACTATCTATGTGACAGACTTTCTCAGTTTCTTCCAGACAGTCCAGATAGACTGGTGCCCATGCTGATGCTGAAAATGCCCAGGCTGTAATTTTACTATTTTGAGACATATAGCTGCAGCCATAGCCTATAGGCTTATGTTTACATTGTATAGACAAAGCTAATTGTGTAATATTGTGAGGACTGGACTAATTACCAGGCAGCAGAGCCAAAGCTCAGTGTTATATTTTATTATTTTATATTTTCTACAATTTCTTATTTATGTTAATGTTAACTTATCTTAAGATTCTATAGAAACTATTCTATTCAATAAATATTGTTTGTTTATACCTCATTCTGTTCTGTACAGGTCTACTTATTCTTAGACCGACAGATGGAGCAAACTGTTTTAAAGGAGGGAGGATTGGGGTGTCAGCTGTGACTGTGTGGCAATGGCAAATGGTTTACATGGCTCACAGGTCAGGTAGGAGGGCCTTAGTAGAATTTTGCATTGGGCCCCAGGGAGGTCAGGACCGGCTCTGGGCTGTAGGCTTGTTCATTTATCTGACAAGATATGCTTATAAGTCATATGCCATTATTATATATTATATAATTTGATAGTAAGAAGAATATAATTTAACTTATCTGAATAAAGTAGAAAGGATATTTTTTGCATTCCGTAGCGAGTGCGCATATGAAGTGGCTATGTTGAGCATACAAGTGATCATTTGAAACAGGTCCTATATGCTAGATTTAGAGTTGTGAATGACACAAACCTTAGAATGTAAAAAAATTCTAACATTTATGTGTTGCATGATGTGACTACAGACTATTGATAATTTGAGAAAGTTGCAAAAAAAAGCTTTCGCTCTGTTCTTTGCCTCAGGCTGCACAGCTGTTCTCTCATCAAGTGATCATATTTTCACCCATTAGACTTTTCTCAATTTAATCATGTCTTCCTGCCGGTCCGTTTTTCAATAATGCCTGGTAGGCTACTTTGGTTTTTAGCTGAGCTGTGCTTAATATGAGCAGCTGAGAAATAAATACACAAACACTTGTTTCACTCCACGCATAAACCACTGTTTGAGGAGCATGCTCTCGCTGCGCAACAGGTGATTCCGCCCAAACTCTGTATGCCACGGGCTCTCCAAACCTGTCCCTGCAGCTACCCAGTGCTTCACTTGGGAAACCAAGTGAAATCTGTTCGGAAACATCGATAGTAACACGTTTTCGCAACGAAACATATTTCACTAAACTGTTGACAGCCCGTCTGCACGCTGAAGAAAGGAATAAAGGAGAGAGAGGAGGAGATGGAAATGCACGGTGGTGAGATATTATGTATAGCTAAAGGTAATGTGCCTCCCAATTAATAATGAAAATTTAAAAATCCATATTACTAGGCTCAAAAAAAATTAAAAATAAACTTTAATTATAGCCTACCAGTAAGCCGCCTATGCACAATCAATGAACCAACAGCATCACCTAGGGCTATATATGTTCTTTCCCAGACTCATGGATATACATTTTGGAGCGAAGCATAAGGTAACCAGTCCATCCAGTATGCATAATAATACAGTCCACAATCAAAGGCGATAAGTTGAAATTGTTTAATTTTGGAGTATATGTTAGACCAATTAAAGTATGTCCCAAAGACATCTTAAATCAGTTTCTTAATTTTAATTCAGATATTCTTTCGGGCTTGGCCTGATCCATAAGTTGTAATATTCCTATGTGTGTTTTGAATTAATCATCACCTAACATGCTGACCACACCGCTCACACTGCGTGCGTGAACATTGCAAGATGAATTTAGGTCCACACTCCAGTTGGTTGTGGTAATGCACCTAAAGTTGGTTGCCAACCGCCATATAAAGTCCAAAATAAGAAGAAGAAGCATGAAGGAAGGAGGAGAAATTACTAGAAACGAATTCGGTTTACCGTTTTATCTGTGGATTAATTGTTGGAGTAGAGGACCTTGCGCATTTCAGGTGAAATAACAACCCAATGTTTATATCCCAGGACAAATGAGCTTGTAACAGCAAGCTAGCTAGCTAAATTGCCATAAATGTTTAATGCTTTTTGACCTGTCTCCAAATTAATATAATTGGTTCAGAGTTTGTTTTGATATTTCAACCTGCGTGTCCTGATCACGTTTGGTGTGGGTGGACAAAATCAACTTGCGCTCGATGGCGCACGAGCGCGTGCGTTCTGGTCAGCATGTTAGGCTTTGAAACAACATCCACAATGACCATGTCCTACACTCAGTTTCAACCTGCTGTTGAACTTATTTCTTCAAAATGTATCAATCACAGTGAGGTGAGTTTTAAAAGCACATACTGTTTTGATAAGTGTTTGATGTGATTTTCAAATTCATTTGCATTGAGTGGTTAGAGGGACAATAGAGCCCTGAGTACCAGGCAATTAGCGACCTGATGATTGTTAGCGAGTTGGGTACTACTAACACATGTCCAGAGTGTGTGCATAAGAGGAGATTACCGTTACTCGGTCAAGTGAAATTTTACTGCGATCATGACTCTGGTGTGGCGGTAATGCGGTCACCGCAACAGCCCTAGCTGCTGGACTGTGCTGGGCTGTACTGAGCTGAGTGGATGTCCTGTCTGTCCTCAACTGGCTGTGTGTGCTGTGTTAGTGAAGGGATAAGGTCGGCCTGAATCTGCCCACACACACACAGCTGCGTGGTGTTTACTGCAGGGGCCGGCAGGGGTTGCAGGGGGGTAGCGTTTTATTTTCTTTCTATTGCATTGAAGAAGTTATAAATTACTGGAGTGGGGTTTGTAGCAAGCTAGCTCTCTGTCTGTCTGAGAGAGATATACGGTCTGTGTTCAGTCAGGGAAATTGGATCTCAGGAGGGAGAATTGCTGAGTTGCTAAGTTGATGTCTTAAATGCATCATTATCTTCCCCAGTTGTAACATTCAGTTTACTGTCTCTACAGTCAGACTCTTCTCATTGAGTTGAAACAAAACAAGCTGCATCCAAAACAGATGACACCATCATATCCATCCCTCCAAATCATGTCTTTACACCCCATAAATAAGGGTGTATCTTCACAGTGAAGAAAAGGACCTGATTGGGATTAGTATGACTTGGGGGAGAATGTAAATAAGACCTTAGGGACTGTAGCAACAGGCTTTGTCATCAAATCCAATCAAAGTTTATTTGTCACATACACATGGTTAGCAGATGTTAATGCGAGTGTAGCGAAATGCTTGTGCTTCTAGTTCCGACCATGCAGCAGTATCTAACAAGTAATCTAACAAATTCACAACAACTACCTTATACACACAAGTGTAAAGGAATGAATACGAGTATGTACATATAAATATATGGATGAGCGATGGCTGACTGGCTTAGGCAAGATGCAGTAGATGGTATAGAGTACAGTATATACATATGAGATGAGTAATGTAGGATATGTTAACAATATATAAGTGGCATCATTTAAAGTGGCTAGTGATACATTTATTACATCCACTTTTTAATTATTAAAGTGGCTAGAGATTTGAGTCGATGGCCGAATGGCATAGGCAAGATTCAGTAGATGGTATAGAGTACAGTGTATACATATGAGGTGAGTAATGTCGGATATGTAAACATTATATAAAAAATTGTTTAAAGTGGCTAGTGATACATTTGTTACATCCAATTTTCAATTATTTAAAGTGGCTAGAGATTTAAGTCAGTATGTTGGCAGCAGCCACTCAATGTTAGTGATGGCTGTTTAACAGTCAGATGGCCTTGAGATAGAAGCTGTTTTTCAATCTCTCGGTCCCAGCTTTGATGCACCTGTACTGACCTCGCCTTCTGGATGATAGTGGGGTGAACAGGCAGTGGCTCGGGTGGTTGTTGTCCTTGATGATCTTTTTGGCCTTCCTGTGACATCGGGTGGTGTAGGTGTCCTAGAGGGCAGGTAGTTTACCCCCGGTGATGCGTTGTGCAGGCCTCACTACCCTCTGGAGAGCTTTACTGTTGTGGGCGGAGCAGTTGCCGTACCAGACGGTGATACAGCCCGACAGGATGCTCTCGATTGTGCATCTGTAGAAGTTTGTGAGTGTTTTTGGTGACAAGCCGAATTTCTTCAGCCTCCTGAGGTTGAAGAGGCGCTGTTGCGGCTTTTTCGCAACGCTGTCTGTGTGGGTGGACCATTTCAGTTTGTCCGTGATGTATACGCCGAGGAACTTAAAACTTTCCACCTTCTCAACTACTGTCCCGTCGATGTGGATAGGGGGGGTGCTCCATCTGCTGTTTCCTGAAGTCCACGATCATCTCCTTAGTTTTGTTGACATTGAGTGTGAGGTTATTTTCCTGACACCACACTCCGAGGGCCCTCCCCCTCCTCCCTGTAGGCCGTCTCGTCGTTGTTGGTAATCAAGCCTACCACTGTAGTGTCGTCAGCAAACTTGATGATTGAGTTGGAGGCGTGCTTGGCCACGCAGTCATGGGTGAACAGGGAGTACAGGAGAGGGCTGAGAACGCACCCTTGTGGGGCCCCAGTGTTGAGGATCAGCGGGGTGGAGATGTTGTTTCCTACCCTCACCACCTGGGGCCGGCCCGTCAGGAAGTCCAGGACCCAGTTGCACAGGGCTGGGTCGAGACCTAGGATCTCGAGCTTAATGACGAGTTTGGAGGGTACTATGGTATTAAATGCTGAGCTGTAGTCGATGAACAGCATTCTTACATAGGTATTCCTCTTGTCCAGATGGGTTAGGGCAGTGTGCAGTGTGATTGCGATTGCGTCGTCTGTGGATCTATTGGGACGGTAAGCAAATTGGAGTGGGTCTAAGGTGTCTGGTAGGATGGAGGTGATATGATCCTTGACTAGTCTCTCAAAGCACTTCATGATGTCGGACGTGAGTGCTACGGGGCGATAGTCATTTAGCTCAGTTACCTTCGCTTTCTTGGGAACAGGAACAATGGTGGCCCTCTTGAAGCATGTGGGAACAGCAGACTGGGATAAGAATTGATTAAATATGTCCGTAAACACACAAGCCAGCTAGTCTGCACATGCTCTGAGGACACGGCCATGGATGCCATCTGGGCCGGCAGCCTTGCGAGGGTTAACACGCTTAAATGTTTTACTCACGTTGGCTGCGGTGAAGGTGAGCCCGCAGGTTTTGGTAGCGGGCCGTGTCGGTGGCACTGTATTGTCATCAAAGCGAGCAAAGAAGTGGTTTAGTTTGTCTGGGAGCAGGACATCATGGTCCGCGACGGGGCTGGTTTTCTTTTTATAGTCCGTGATTGACTGTAGACCCTGCCACATTCCTCTCGTGTCTGAGCCGTTGAATTGTTACTCTACTTTGTCTCTATATTGACGCTTAGCTTGTTTGATTGCCTTGCGGAGGGAATAGCTACACTGTTTGTATTCAGTTTCCGGTCGCCTTACCCTGGTTAAAAGCAGTGGTTCTCGCTTTCAGTTTTGCGCAAATGCTGCCCTCAATCCACGGTTTCTGGTTGGGGAAGGTTTTAATAGTTGTTATGGGTACAACATCACCAATGCACTTGCTAATAAACTCGCTCAGCGTATACATCAATGTTGTTGTCTGATGCTATCCGGAACATATCCCAGTCCACGTGCTTGAAGCAATCTTGAAGCGTGGAATCAGATTGGTCGGACCAGCGTTGAACAGACCTGAGCAGGGGCGTTTCATGTTTTAGTTTCTGTCTGTAGGCTGGGAGCAACAAAACGGAGTCGTGGTCAGATTTGTTGAAAGGGGGGCGGAGAATGGCCTTGTATGCGTCGCGGAAGTTAGAATAACAATGATCCAGGATTTTGCTAGCCTGGGTCGCACATTCGATATGCTGATAAAATTTAGGGAGCCTTGTTTTCAGATTAGCCTTGTTAAGATCCCCAGCCACAATAAATGCAGCCACAGGATATGTGGTTTCCAGTTTACATAGAGTCCAATGAATTTCTTTCAGTGCTGTCGATGTGTCAGCTTGAGGAGGGAAATATGCAACTATGATTATAATCGAGGAGAATTCTCTTGGTAGATAATGAGGTCGGCATTTGATTGTAAGGAACAAAAGGACTTGAGTTCCTGTATGTTGTTATGATCACACCACGACTCGTTAATCATAAGGCACACACCCCCGCCCTTCTTCTTACCAGATAGATGTATGTGCCCGTCTACGGAGCCTGACCAGAACACCGCCTCGTTTGCCCCTTCTCCTGCGCCACCGTTGTTTTGGGTCGCCGGCTGGGATCCAGTCTATTGTCCTGGTTGGTGGACCAAACAGAGGATCCGCTTTGGGAAAGTCGTATTCCTGGTCGTAATGTTGGTAAGTTGACGTTGCTCTTATATCCAATAGTTCCCCCCGGCTGTATGTAATAAAACTTAAGATTTCCCAGGGTAACAATGTAAGAAGTAATACATAAAAAAACAAAATACTGCATAGCTTCCTGAGAACGTGAAGCGAGCGCCGGAAGTCTCACTCTGACTGGGAACCATCAGACACACACACGCACGCACGCACGCACGCACACACACACACACACACACACACACACACACACACACACACACACACACACACACACAGGAGAGGCGATTAAACAC
Organism: Brachymystax lenok tsinlingensis; assembly: GCA_030435695.1. Classification (NCBI taxonomy): domain Eukaryota; kingdom Metazoa; phylum Chordata; class Actinopteri; order Salmoniformes; family Salmonidae; genus Brachymystax; species Brachymystax lenok. Next base: position 20,025,877 of record CM059793.1, on the reverse strand, counting down.
ATCAAGAGAGAAAGCCAACTGCCAGTCCAGCTGTTTGAACTTCAGCATAAACAGATCCACACAAGAGAGCTGGTTTCTGCTAGCTAGGCCTAACGAACCAGCCTCTCTTGAGAAATGTGTGAGGAGCGGCACTGGGCCTGCCTGAGGGGAAAGGAGAATAATTGCCTTTCTTAACCCAATGCCTCACACTGGCTCCATTTACTAACAAACAACAACTGGCCAGAGCGGAAGGAACATAATGCTGCCACTTTCACCATCAGGGAGAAAAGAGAGAGAGAGAGATAATTTATACCCATAATTTATACCCAGTTATGTCATGGTGATTGTTTAGAATACATGGAGGCTTATGAAAGCTTGGGTCATACTGTATGCTGTGACTTGGTCATCTGGCAACAAAGCATTCATTCATACAGATTCTCTTTCCGTTCACACACGTGGTGACATCTGTGTGTTGTGAAAACAGGCCCAGGCAGGGAGCGCTGTTATCATAACAGTGCTATATTATGCAGTATAGTATGGCCGCATTGTGATGAGCTCTATTTTACACGTTTCCGGTCTTTAGGGGTAATGTTTGGGACAGGCTGGGGGATAAGTCAGTTCTGGAAAACTCACATTATTCAGCTTTTGATAATGAATTGTGCTCCGTCCTCACTAAATGACGTACATTTGATATGACTTCCCTCCATCTCGACGTCAAGTTGAAAACAATGGGTGCCGCATGCAGAGGCCCCCGGTCCACCACATCTAAAGCCCAGGCAGTGGTGACTTTCAGCTGAGTCTCATACAGATCCCCCTGGCTGCCTGGCTTCCTCCTCAAAGCTGTAACACTACAGGGTTAACTCAGGCCGCTACACTAGGGTATTAAGGTTGGCATGTTATTAAATCCCTTTTTTCCTTTATTATGCTTTGCACCTGTGTTTGAAACCAGGATAAGAGGGCTTTTGTTGTGCGGGACCGGGGCAGGCCCCAGGGGGCCCGTAAGGTAGGACCAGGAGGGGGCCTGGGATGCAGGGGAGAGGGGAGTGTAGAAGGTACTTACACATGGCCCAGCTCGTGAGCGATGGTGAAGGAGGCGCTGAGTCCGTTCTCTTCGCTGATGGAGCAGCTCCGGTACGGGTCACACATGGTCCCCAGCTCCGCCAGCCCTGGAAGGTCACACAGCTGCTTGAATGGACAGAGAAAAAAAGCCTTCCACCGCTCCACCACTAAAGGCGATTAAGCCATCAAACGTCTGTTCCGTAAGAGAGATTAGTACTGCCCTCCATCACCCTCTCCTACTAAACACCATTTCGATCGGTCACTACAGTATATTAGCTGTCAGCTTCTGTTATAAACTCATTACTGTACATTAGATCTCAGTCTCCGAGGGTGTCTCAGGGAGAGTTGGAAAATGTAAAAAAAACATTTCCAATTCACATGTGCGTATAATACATTGTAAAAATATAATCACCAACCAAATTATTTATGATTTAGATACTAGCCGATTGTGAAACATTGAAACAGACATTTTTAACTTAAAGTGAAGCTGTTTTTTTTACCCAATGTATCACACTTGTCTTTAGCTCGACAGATGTCTTCCCTGTGAGAAGACACAAGCACAAACAACACACCATTATTCATAATCTATATAAAAGCAGTTGTATGTATATTAGGGTAGTAAGATAATGTAGATGGATAAGTAAATACTGTACCTGGTGATCAGGAGTGCAGTGTCATGGTGGGAAGGGTGACTGTCGTCCTGGACATTTTGAGTCTGTTGCCAGACACAGAAGTTGTGGAGGGTAGTAGCAGCATTGAAATTTATTGAGGGTCCATCCTGTGAGACATGACATAGAGACAGTGGTGAGGATTTGAACAAGTCTTCCTAGCTAAAAGATGTAAAGAAAATAAAATGAAACCATGTATCTGTCACAATTTAAAATATTTTCATCTTAGTTAGCTATCTGCCATTTCAAGCCCTTGTGCTGTATGCCCTCAGTCCTAGACTAGTCAAATCACAGTTGTGGTAGTACCACATAACAGTAGTATATTTTTCTCTGAGGAGATTTCTCTTGAGGCTTTCCTCTGACAAGGAGTGCAGTATCCTTCTGAAGGGCTACAGAGAGAGACAGGGTACACGTGTGGCTGACGCCAGCTGTCTCAGAGTACTCACTCACTGTAGCCCCAGTGTCTGTTCTTACCTGTTCATTGTGGATGACAACCAGCTTGACAATCATGATGTTGATGAGGTTTCCTACACTAGGGTCCCTGTAGACTGCAGCAACCTGTAACAAGATGAACACACAGACAAGAAATGCAAACCTCTACTAATCAGGGGTTGGAACCGGTTCAGGGAGCAGAACTGAAAACCAGAAAATAACACAATTATTCGAGGAACAGAATCAGAACCGGAAACGAAAGTGATCTATACTGTTCCGGAACAGAACAGTTATTTTAAACGTTCTTTTACGTTCTGGGCATTTATTTCCAATAAAATCACAATTAGGTGCTTATGCAAAGCCCTTAATTTGGCGCTTACCCGCTCCATAGCAAGCTGCTCTATCCACACTGATTGGTGAAGTAATTTAATGTTGAGCTAAATGTAAAAACAATGCCTATTTCAGAGGTTTAAAAAGGAACAGAAAGGAGCAAAATAAACTGGTATTTTTGGGGGGTTCAAACAGGTTCAGAGCTTTATTTTGCTGGTCGGAACAGTTGAACAGAACAAAAAAAGAACGGTTCTGTTCAGAACTAAAATTATTTGGGTTCCAATTCCTGCTACTAATGGTACAAAAACAGACAATAGGTACATTTGAACTAATGCAAATACAAGTATTACTTTGAATGAGAGTAGGTCTAGAGACCACATTCTGTAGGCTTGACTAAAATTACAGGAAAAGTTGAAGAAAGGAAGGAATGAATGCATATCTTTATTCCTTCAGGGTAAGTTTAATCAACAGTATATTATGATATTATTACACACAATTACAATTCCTTTAAGGACCCTCTGGTGGTGGGGAGGGGGCTTGGCTTGTGTGTTTTTGCCTTTCTTTTGGTTCAGCCCTATCAGTGTGGGTCACTATCCTCCAGGGGCTATCCTAACAGAGCTCTGTCAGGAACTCATTAGCCCTCTATAAACATTTAGCTGGTCAGAGCATAGGGGGCTGCATGAAGCAGATCCCTCCTCTGGTAGACAGACAAACAGACATATTGACAGGCAGACAGACAGACAGGAAGGCAGACAGACAGAAAGGCAGGCAGGCAGGAAAGCATACAGACAAACAGACAGACAGGGCACCCTGACTGTGTGTTGTAGCTTAGTAAACAGATGGACAGACAATCAAGACTGTGATACCCTGGAGGAATGCGTCTATGTGGTCAGTGTAAACACTATGACATCATATCAGAGGGCTAGCAGCCCACCCATTAGCCTCCTGCTCCACTAACAGGCACAACGTGCTCTCACCATGACGATGACGGATCAGTCTTGGCTGATTTCCTTATTCTTGTTTGAAATACAGGGTCTGGTTTCTGTTGGTTTGGCCTGGAGAGTGGTAGGTCTTTTGATTGAGAGGTCCTGACAGGTTTTTCTTTGACAGCTGTGTGCACGTGTGTGTGGGTGTTGTGTCACCTACAATCATCACTGTTGTGTCTCCCAATTTGTTGAATATATATTATATTACACTGTACTGGTCTGTTTGGATTTTGCTCATTAGTTTTCACCCATGTGGATAGAAGTTTTACACAAAGGAGAAGCATACAGTATTGTTTAATGTCATACAGTATAGAGGGGAAAACTGTTATCCTTAGATACTGAAAATAGGGTACGGTAGAAAGTCAACCAAACTACCAAATCTAGATTCAACAATGTATTTTTTTTTTATAATTAAAAAAAAACAATATTTTACTTACTACTGACATGATTGTTAGGATGTAGTGTTCGAGGTTGTGTCCGTGGTGGCGCATCATCTTGACGTCAGCAGTCAGCATCAGTTCCACATAGCGGGGGTACGAGAGGAACCTCTTCTGCCTGGACGGGGCTCTGTGATGTGGGTCTGAGGAGTTGGAGGTGGTGGAGTGGTGGTCTATCTTGTAGCCTATGTGGTGGATGCCCATTCTGTCTCTCAGGGAATCCAGCTCTTCTACCATACTCCTGTTGCTCGGAAAATTGACGACTGGCCTATCCGATCCTTCCCCTGTCAGGAAATAGAACGTAATTTAACAGAGTAGCATAATCTGGTTAAAGGTAATATGGTAATAGGAACGGACTTGAACCTGAGTGTAAATAGTGGAACACAATACATTCTTGTAGAAGACAAGAAAACCTCACACCTTTTATGTTACATCTACAAGCATTTCCTGCCGCAGTATGGACTGTCTAAAGCTAAAGAGAAAGGCCTCAGTTTAGCCACATTCCAAAGACCTAACCCCCACATACTGGACTTTCAAGACAACCTTCCATTAATTACTGTGTCATTCCAAGGTTCTGAAGAACAGTTGTGACAACGACACAGGGTCAGTAACAGAGATTTTAGGTTAAGAGTTTGAATGTCAGACAAGCTGCACTCCTGTGCCTCAACTTCAACTTATACAAACACAGAAAACCATCTAATAAGGCTATTATTAACGACAGACTATTCCCACTGCTGCCTCTTCATTTACCAGGGGCTTTCCACAGTGTGTACTCTACATGGGAACATGAATTTAAACCACTTCATTTAAACCATCGCCCGTATATCACAGCAAACGAAAGGGTCACTGAGGAAGGACAAGTTTAACAGAACAGTACAGCTGAAATGCAACAGATACCAGATTCAGACTTTCAGGCGAACACAGTTATATTCAGGCCAAAAGAGAAAGCACTTAACAATCTTAAAAAGTAAAAAGGGTAAAGAAAGCAGAAAGCAGCCATATTCTCTGGCTAACACTTCCAATCCTTCCCTCTGTTAGATGGACCTCAGATTAACTGCACGCGTAGCACAGCAGAGCTCAGTCATTGAGAGGTGAGAGATGGATTCCTTTACCATGATGACAGGGATGGGAAAAGAGAGAGGATAAGAGGAACTGAAGGGAGAGAGAGAGAGAAAGTGAAAGACAGAGAGAGGGGGGGAGAGTAAGAGAGAGAAGATGGGAAAGAACGCTGAAGCCAACTTCTGGAGGTGAAGGAAGGAAGAGGGCTTAACTACGTGTGTTTATGTTGTCTGTGCACAAGGTAGTTTCTTTCCTGGGACACTATGCTGCTGAAACACTACAGCACCAGGGAAGAGGAGCCAGGGTCAGGGCTGTGGGACTGGGGTGGGTGGCTTCCACTGAGCTGCTCAGGCAACCTCCTGGCAGCCCATAAGAGCTGCAGAGGTTCTTACACACTCCAACCCTACTCTACCCCACACCTGGAATAACGGACTTTAACCATCTCTGTCAAAGAGATCATACTACGAAAGAGAATACTACTACATTATCAAAAAGCATTCAAAAGTAGAGACATTAAAGAGAGCAAGCCTGAGATGCCAGGTCGCAGTTGTAAATTACAACTTGTTCTCAACTGGCCTACCTGGTTAAATAAAGGTGAAATAAATAAAGAATACATAAAAAATGCTTCAATGTGTTGGTCCAAGATCAACAATGTATCTGGATGGATTAGGTTTGGCCATGGATATGCATGATGAAAAGTACACCATCAGGCTGTCCGGATTTGAGCTGATGTATAGCCACGTGTGCTGAGATGTCCGACTCTTAACAGAAAGAAGGCTTGTAATATTTCTGCTACCTCACAGCTGAGGAAAGACAGATCTCTGTGGTCGGACAAACCGTCCTATCAGTAGCTGGTGCTGGGAAGAGAGAGGAAGACTACAGAAGACTGTGATCCAAGCAGCTGCCGGAATTACCAGTTAACCGTCAATACTAACTCTCTATCATACTGTTTTCCTGCACTGAGAGGTTACTGAGAATGCATCAAAATAAAGTGTACTTTTGTAAAGTGTCTGCAAGGCAGCCATGGCCATAGACAATATACTGCACAACACACATAATTTCCTACCAACTACCAACTTACTTTATTTCATATACTATCTTTACCTCTGGGTATTATTTCTTACATTATTAGCCCAGAATTGTTGGGGTGTTATTACATACAGCCAGGAAGAACTATTGGATATCAGAGCAGCGGTAACTCACCAGCACTACCAGCATTACTACCAGGAATATGACATTCCCGAAGCGGATCCGTTGTTCACACCCCCCAGGACAATTGAACTGATTCCAGAGGCCAACCCAAAACTACGCCGGCGGAAAGAGGTAATCGGAGTGGATTTCTAGTCCGACTTAGGAGGCGCGCACACCACCCACAGCTTCTGAGTATATTACTAGCTAATGTTCAGTCTCTGGATAATAAAGTTGATGAGCTCAGGGTGAGGGTTTCTTTCCAAAAATACATCAGGGATTGTAACATACTCTGTTTCACGGAAACATGGCTCTCTCGGGATGTACTGTCTGAGTCGGTCCAGCCAGTTGGGTTCTCAGTTCATCGCGCAGACAGGAACGACTCAAAGTGTAATTGTGATAACATACAGGAACTCAAGTCCTTTTGTTCTGTCACGACTTCAGCCGAAGTCGGCTCCTCTCCTTGTTCGGGCGGCGTTCGGCGGTCGACGTCACCATCTACTTTTCATTATCCATTTGTCTTGTCTTGTTTTTCACACACCTGGTTTACATTCCCCATCATTATCTGTTGTGTATTTAACCCTCTGTTTTCCCCCATGTCCTTGTGTGTGTTTGTTTATTATGAAGCCGTTTTTTCCGGCTGGTGCATTTATTATTATGCCTCGCCTGTGTTTGCGTATGGCATGTTATATGTATTTACGCGTTTAGCGTAAACTTTTTGCTCACTCAGTACTGTTCTCCTGCACCTCACTTATGCACCAGCTACACACGAGCCTGACATGTTCACCCGACCTAGAATACCTACCAATCAAATGCCGACCGTATTATCTCCCAAAATAATTTTCTTTGGTTATAGTCATGGCCCAATTTTTTTTTATCCTAGACAACCTTTACTCCACACACAGAGATGCATACAAAGTTCTCCCCCGCCCTCCATTTTGCAAATCTGACCATAATTCTATCTTCCTGATTCCTGCTTACAAGCAAAAACTAAAGCAGGAAGTACAAGTGACTCGCTCAATACGGAAGTGGTCAGATGACGCGGATACTACACTACAGGACTGTTTTGCTAGCACAGACTGGAATATGTTCCGGGATTCATCCAATGGCATTGAGGAGTATACCACCTCAGTCGTCGACTTCATCATTAAGTGCATCGACAACGTCGTCTCCACAGTGACTGTACGTACATATCCCAACCAGAAGCCATGGATTACAGGCAACATCCGCATCAAGCTAAAGGCTAGAGCTGCCGCTTTCAAAGAGCGGAAGACTAATCCGGATGCTTATAAGAAATCCCGCTATACCCTCAGACGAACCATCAAACAAGCTAAGCGTCAATACAGGATTAAGACTGAATCCTACTACACCGTCTCTGACGCTCGTCGGATGTGGCAGGGCTTGAAAACTATTACGGACTACAAACGGAAACCCAAACGCAAGCTGCCCACATCCGACGCTGTGTGATAGGTCAACACTCACAAAGCCACTGGGCCAGACGGATTACCAGGATGTGTACTCAAAGCATGCACGTACCAACTGTCAAGTGTCTTCACTGTCATTGTCAACCTCTCCCTGACCGAGTCTGTAATACCTACATGTTTCAAGCAGACCAACACAGTCCCTGTGCCCAAGGCGGTAATCATTTAGGCAGGTTACCTCGCGCAGACAGAAACGACTCAAAGTGTAATTGTGATAACATACAGGAACTCAAGTCCTTTTGTTCTGTCACGACTTCAGCCGAAGTCGGCTCCTCTCCTTGTTCGGGCGGCGTACGGCGGTCGACGTCACCGGTCTTCTAATCATCACCGATCTACTTTTCATTATCCATTTGTCTTGTCTTGTTTTTCACACACCTGGTTTGCAGGTAACCTGCCTAAATGTTTACCGCCCCATGGCACTCACGTCGGTGGCCATGAAGTGCTTTGAAAGGCTCGTCATGGCTCACATCAACAGCATCTTCCCGGACATCCTAGACCCACTCCAATTCGCAAAGTGCCCAAAGAGATCCACAGATGATGCAATCACAATCGCACTCCACAATCTCAATCGCACTCCACACTCCACACAAAGGATCACCTTGGTGTTCATTGACTACAGCTCAGCGTTCAACACCATAGTGCCCACAGATCTCATCACTAAGCTAAGGACCTTGGGACTAAACAACTCCCTCTGCAACTGGATCCTGGACTTGCTGACGGGCCGCCCCCAGGTGGTAAGAGTAGGCAACAACACATCTGCCACGCTGATCCTTAACACTGGGGCCCGTCAGGGGTGTGTACTTAGTCCCCTCCTGTATTCCCATGTTCACCCACGACTGCATGGCCAAACACGACTCCAACACTATCATTAAGTTTGCTGACGACACAACAGTGGTAGGCCTGATCACCGACAATGATAAGACGGCCTATATGGAGGAGGTCAGAGAACTGGCAACTGGCAATGTGAGCAAGACAAAATGAGCTGATCATGGACTACAGGAAAAGGCGGGCCGAACAGGCTGTAGTGGAGCAGGTTGAAAGTTTCAAGTTCCTTGGTGTCCACATCACCAACGAACTATCATGGTCCAAACATACCAAGACAGTCCTGAAGAGGGCATGACAAAACCTTTTCCCCCTCAGGAGACTGAAAAGATATGGCATGGGTCCCCAGATCCTGAAAAGGTTCTACAGCTGCACCATTGAGAGCCTCCTGACCGGTTGCATCACCGCCTGGTATGGCAGTAGTGCAAACGGCTCAGTACATCACTGGGGCCAAGCTTCCTGCCATCCAGGACCTATACAATAGGCGGTGTCAGAGGAAAGCCCATACAATTGTCAGAGACTCCAGTCACCCAAGTTATAGACTGTTTTCTCTGCTAGCGCACGGCAAGCGGTACCGGAGCGTCAAGTCTAGGACCAAAAGGCTCCTCAACAGCTTTCACGCCGACCTACATGTACAAATTACCTCAACGAACCTGTACCCCCGCACACTGACTCGATACCGGTGCCCCCTGTATATAGCCCTGTTATTCTTATTGTGTTACTTTTTATCATTACTTTTTATTTTAGTCTACTTGGTAAATATTTTCTTAACTCTTCTTGAACTGCACTGTTGGTTTAGGGCTTGTAAGTAAGCATTTCACGGTAAAGTCTACACTTGCTGTATTCAGCGCATGTGACAAATAAAGTTTGATTTGATGGCAAGGTCAGTACAGGTGCATCAAAGCTTGGACCGAGAGACTGAAAAACAGATTCTATCTCAAGGCCATCAGACTGTTAAATAGCCATCACTAGCACATTAGAGGCTTCTGCCTATATACATAGACTTAAAATCACTAGTCACTTTAATAAGGTTTACATATCTTGCATTACTCATCTCATATGTATATACTGTATTCTATACTATTCTACTGTATCTTAGTCTATGCCACTCGGACATTGCTCGTCCATATATTTATATATTCTTAATTCCATTCCTTTACTTAGATGTGTGTGTATTAGGTATATGTTGTGAAATCGTTAGATATGACTTGTTAGATATTACTGCACTGTCGGAGCTAGAAACACAAGCATTTCACTACACCCGCAATAATATCTGCTACACACGTGTATGTGACCAACAACATTTTATTTGATTTTGGTAACCCTGTTATAGTGAGTGTCCCCTTGTAGTCTGAGCCCCTGGGAAAACTCTCTATCAAACCAACAAGACAGAAAGAGACTGTAAGGACGTAAAGAAGGTTTAACAGAAGGAGAAAAAAAGAAAAGGAAAACTCCATTCATTCGAGGGATGCCCCCCGCACGGCGGCACACAAGATGGAGCGTGACACCCTGGCACAACGGCACACAGCTCCTGCCGCCGTGAGGCCCTGCCCCGTGCCAGCACCAGGCGCCCGTGTCAGCGCCAAGCCCATCGTCTGATGCCCATTGCCCATCCACACAGCAGCCAAGGTTGCTGGGCCGTGGTGAAGGCTCCTTTTTTCAGGAACTAGAGCGAACGAGACCTCCAGAACGCCAACAGACAGATTTCTCACTGCAGAACAGACAATCACGCATTGAGGAAAAGAAGAAAGGGTAGACTAGAGGTTCTAATGTTTCTATGTAGTGTGCAGTCTGAGTGAGAAGTGAATAGTGTGGAAGTGGAGTACATTAAGTTGAGGAGGAGATGGAAATATGGCCTTTAAAGCTACACACAACCTTTCCGAAATTGTCTTACGGTCAAATCCCCCCCCAAACATTTATCAATTAAAAAATCCATAAATCCCCTCTTCCAGATAACTTCTGTAGCAACTCATACTAGCAGTACAGCCCAACACATAATGGCACATATTTCTGCAAAGCGTGCCATCTATGAAGACAGTGTTTTTGTTGGCACAAGTGTACACATTACTGCGAAATCAAAAGCATTTTCTGGTACAATGCCTATACAGAGCAGTAAATGGTGAGGGTTATAATCGCAATAACGTTTCATGACTTAAAGGTCCACTATACAGAAATTGCTCCACCATTTCCTGGTTGCTAAAATTCTACTAGTTCGCCTAATTTCAGTTTATGTGACAAAACAATTAAGTATAGTGTAGAAAATCATTGTACCATCTAAACCACTGTGAAATATATTTTCCATAACCAAAAATATTGTATTTTCAGCTGTTTGAAGCTGGTGTACAAAACCGGAAAGTAAAAAAAAAACGCAAAAACAAAACTTATGAACAGGAAGCATAGAAATAGTGCACATAGAACAACTCTACCGCTTCGTAGACTTGCTTTCAATGAGAATGGAATATCTATAACACCCATTCTATGTGAATTTGGTCGGGTCCTCCAAAAAGATACATATTTCAGCTTCAACACTATGTATTCTTCCAATAAGACTTTATTACCCACTCACACAAACACAATCGCACACATTACCACAAAAAATGTACCCATATATATTGTTTTGGTTTACAATCCAAGAAGCAATAGTATATATTTGTATACAACAAATGTTTGTTGACATAATTCAAGCATGATGTCAACAAATATGACGTTTTCCTCCGCTTCTGCTGGATTAAAGTCAATTTATTTCATACTCCAATGCACTACGACCTCTTTTCACTCTCGTTCAGAAGTATCAATGCCAAAAGCCCAACAATAGGGAACACTGATTTCATTGTTGAGCTAATTAACATTCTTTTGCAATAACCCACTGGGAGAGAAAGAGCTCTGTCACTTGGGTGCCAATTACGGAGACAGTGTAGTCCGCAGCATTGTATAGCTGTATTGTACCTTATAGCAAGCATAGATCATGCCTGGGCCAATCAAGGGTCACGTTGTTATGGTCGTTTAACAGACAGTACAACATCCTCTAGACCCACACAGACCTACAATTAAGAGTAATTAAGTGGCTGCTGGCTAGACAGAGAAAAGAGGGAACTAATTGTTGCTGTAGAATGAAAGCTTTTAAACATGGCTGCATGACTCTTGACCATCATAAAGAATGATAGCAGCATTCACACACATCAGCAAACCACTGACATCAGCAAACCACTAGCCCATGCAAACATCTTCCATTTAACAATGATGTAGGGCACGGTGTTCTTGGGGACCTTCAATGTTGCAGATGTTTTTTGGTACCCTTCCCCAGATCTGTGCATCGACACAATCCTGTCTTAGAGTTCTACGGACAATTCCTTTGACCTCATGGCTTGGTTTTTGCTGTGACATGCACCTTTTAAAGACAGTTATGTGCCTTTCCAAATCATATCCAATCAATTGAATTGACCACAGGTGGACTCCAATCAAGTTGTAGAAACATCTCGAGGATGATCAATGGAAACAGGATGCACCTGAGCTGAATTTTGAGTCTCATAGCAAAGGGTCTGAATACTTATGTAAATAAGGTATTTCTGTTTTCTGTTTGTAAAATTTCTAAAAACCTGTTTTTACTTTGTCATTATGGGGTATTGTGTGTAGATTGCTAAGGATTTTTATTTATTTAATCAATTTTAGAATAAGGCTGTAACGTAACAAAATTAGGAAAAAGTCAAGGTGTCAATACTTTCCGGAGGCACTGTATATTCCATTGGTCTCAATTCCCCAAGATCAAATAACCTCCATATACTTTCCATAATCAATTAGAGTATCATAATCATTTAAACCACTTGTTTTGGTGCCTATAAGTATTCAGATGGACAGAGGAGCTCCAAGCGATGACACTGCACATCTCTGGCCTGCACCTGTCCTCCCATCAGGGTCGGTGGCCCTGCCCATGTCCCTCACCTGTCAGCACCACACATCTGACTGATGCCAGTATAACAGAACACTGCTGCCCATCTGTTCAGACAGAATACCCAGACAGACAGACAGTAGACCTCTGCATAAAATAGCCATTGGAATTTGTCACTGGAACTCCGAGACAGAGACAACACACTGGGCTGGGTTCACTGGGGCTGTCCTGTCGCTATGGCCACATGACATTTATTAGACTGCTGTCTGTATGTCTGTCTATCTTTCTATATCTGTCTGTCTAGTGTGTATAGCTGATCCAACACCCAGTCAATCTGTTATCGTCCAGTCAGTCAGATGACCATGAGGAAGAATGATTAGCTGCCTATGTCACTCTTTCCATAAAGAACATCAGAGCAATGAGGGCTCTATCATACTAACTATAAGTTACTTCCTTTAGTTTCACAAAACTATTGACTAGGTCGGAGAAGCATCATAGCACTTCATACCTCAATCGATTATAGACAAAGGCACAATGTTCACCAAATGTATCATTAAATATGTCTGATTTCTTTCTTCCCTGAGTGCCCCAGTTACTACACAGTCCAACTTCTCCTGTAAATTCATAGTAGGAGTTGAGTTTCAAAATTCTAATGTGGATTGAGGGGCTACTACCGATAGAGACACAGGTGTAGAAGGGAGGAAGGCAGAGAGAGCCTGAAAAACGTCCGGGGGCAGTGACAGGGTTTAGAGCGAGACCGGTACATGCAGCGCAGACTAGGCTAGGCACACAGATGAAGACAGAAACTTGCTCCTATCCTCTTCTCGCTCAGCAATTCCAACTTCTCAGAGAGCAGCAACAGAGACAACAAACACTCAGTCATAAATATTAACCTAGCAGAGTTCACACACACGCACAGTCTGTACATGCGCAAACACTTTGCATGTACACGACACAAACAAAGCAAACATTTTAACACACTCACTCCGTCAGATACACATTTCAGGATGAGTAACATTATGGTGTGTTGGGGACCTAAGCCCTATGGAGCCAGATTACATCCCAAAGCCCCAGTCTGTAAAGGTGATAGAGGTTGTCTAACCGATAACCATTCATCCATCGCACCATGCCTACCTCTACTGAGCCCATTCCTAACACAGCATGACAGAAAAAAACAACTTAAACTGAGACTGTAAACAATTTAAATGGAGTTCTGAACACCTCTAGGGAAGAGACCATGGTCAGATCCCATCCAATGAGTGACTGCAAACAAAAGGTGACACAAGCCAAGGTCACACAACACACAACAAGCGCTTCCATTCAGAACAGGGAGCGATTCAAGTCGGCTAGTTCAATACCAGAACGCACGGGAGACGGCATGAGAGAGAATTTTCCATGTAAACGAATCCTTTGACAAAAAAGCTGAAGCTTGCATTTGGACCCACATCATTTTTACATTGTGGGCCGGGCGATGGGTGATTCCCATATAAATATTTGTGTTTAGAGGTCAGGGGCAAAGGGAAATGCAGCGATGCTTTGTGTTGGGGTGGGATAGCCACAAGCCCACAGCCAACCAACTCTGTGTACTCCAACAGAAGCAACTCGGACCTTCTCTATAATCACACTAATTATTCCATTCACCGCATCCTAGTCCTAGTACCAGGGACCAGTCAGGCCTGCAGTGTAGTAAGTACATCATGAGAGAGAAACACATAACTACAACCTCTTATTACCTTCAAAGCTCTCATACATGTCAGTCCTGCAGAGACCTAGTGAGCAGAGTGAGAATAGTCTTCCCCTATCCTGGGCCACCCTCATCCTTCTGACTATCTCCATCTCAGGACGACTGACACAGAGATTCACATGCAAGCTTTAGCCCACAGGCAGACAGACAGATAACCCCCAGAATGTTGCAGTAAGGGACCGACGCAGTCACAGTGTTGTTGTGATTTCAGTCTGACGAACTCCTTTTGAGAAGCTTTTAAACCTATCCTGGCATAATGAGGAACATTCACCTTTTAAAACTTAGAAACACTCACCTCTTAACCACCCACTCAACAGCTCCCAACTTCACAGTTATCAAAAAAGGTGGAAAAACCACCCAAGATGGCTTAGTGTGCATATCGAGCTGTAGTCCTAGACATGGCTGCTCGGTGCCGAGTGAACAGTAGAGGGGAAGACGATCTAGGTCATGTTAGTGTCAAGGAAAGTTATCTATCTGAACTTGAATTTACTAAAATATTATGCCTAAATTATATATTCAGTTTGAGAAATATTTCTCTATAAATCAAATGGAAAGCATAAGTCATGGAATACTGTAGTACTCTAACAACAACGCATGAACACATACAGCAAGGAAAACAGACAATGACAACTTTACTACTGTGTATTGACTGAGAATAAAACAACATAAACCAAATCTTCCCTAAGAGGTCACATTTTAAAATACCTTATTATGACAGTAGCATTTTCAACACTCCCCTGTTGGTGACAGCATATGAGAGGAAGAACTCTTGAGATTTTTGTTGAAAGACCAAAGGCGACTGCACAATGGTGGACACAAGTAGCTCTTCAACTTGATCTTTGTTCACTTTATCTCAGTGTAAACATACTGTTCCGCTCCTATAGAATCAACACATTTTACCAAGGTGTGCAGAGATAGGACTTCACCAACTATGGAAACAAACAGGAGTACACCAACTATGGAAACCAACAGGACTTCACCAACTACAGAAACCAACAGGACAACACCAACTATGGAAACCAACAGGACTTCACCAACTATGGAAACCAACAGGACTTCACCAACTATGGAAACCAACAGTCCTTCACCAACTATGGAAACCAACAGGACAACACCAACTATGGAAACCAACAGCCCTTCACCAACTATGGAAACCAACAGTCCTTCACCAACTATGGAAACCAACAGGACTACACCAACTATGGAAACCAACAGCCCTTCACCAACTATGGAAACCAACAGGACAACACCAACTATGGAAACCAACAAGACTACACAAACTATGGAAACCAACAGCCCTTCACCAACTATGGAAACCAACAGGACTTCACCAACTATGGAAATCAACAGGACTACACCAACTATGGAAACCGACAGGACAACACCAACTATGGAAACTGACAGGACTACACCAACTATGGAAACCAGCAGGACTACTATGGAAACCAACAGGACTACACCAACTATGGAAACTGACAGGACTACACCAACTATGGAAACCGACAGGACTACACCAACTATGGAAACCGACAGAACTACACCAACTATGGAAACCAGCAGGACTACTATGGAAACCAACAGGACTTCACCAACTATGGAAACCAACAGCCCTTCACCAACTATGGAAACCAACAGGACAACACCAACTATGGAAACCAACAAGACTACACAAACTATGGAAACCAACAGCCCTTCACCAACTATGGAAACCAACAGGACTTCACCAACTATGGAAATCAACAGGACTACACCAACTATGGAAACCGACAGGACTACACCAACTATGGAAACTGACAGGACTACACCAACTATGGAAACCAGCAGGACTACTATGGAAACCAACAGGACTTCACCAACTATGGAAACCAATAGGACTACACCAACTATGGAAACCAACAGGACTTCACCAACTATGGAAACCAATAGGACTACACAACTATGGAAACCAACAGGACTTCACCAACTACGGAAACTAACAGGACTTCACCAACTATGGAAATCAACAGGACAACACCAAATATGGAACTTCTTAAACAACTGAAAGTAAACACTTGCAGTATACCATGATAGGCCTATAGTTTTCTTCTATAGCATTCCTGAACTATCATGTGAGGCCCAAATGCAGCAACAAGAGCCAACACAGGCCTATCTGAATGTAAACCTTATCTTTTCGCTGATACACATTTTGTTTGTGTTCTGGAAGACCGCTTGACAAAACAGACAAAACCTTTAATCTTTGTCTGTTTTCAAAAATATGTGTCTCCCCGAAGAGCATAGCAGGAAAGGGAGGGGAAGAAAAAATTTACTGACTGAATAACTGAATGTATTGTGAAGAATGAAGAACGGCTGGCAGGATGGTTCATGGTGAAGCGCCTGGCATTTCCATGTGTATTCTGTTCTGACCAACAGGGATAGTTGGCAGGTTTTGAGCCTCCTTGCAACTCTCCAACCCCCCAAAGCCTCAAAACCCTTCAGCCCCCTCAGCAATCAAACCCCGACTAGCAACTTTGATTTAAGACAAGCCTCCTCTTTCACATATACATAAAGTGTGGAGAGAGAGGACCATGTGTTGCTCTGAAAAAATAAAAAATAATTAAAAAAATTGAGATCATTGACCCTGACAAAGAGTGCTTTTATACCTCCTCAGAAAGAGGAATAGAGGGATAGCAAGAAAGGAATCTGCCCTCTAGTAGCAACAGGTTCTCTTTTCTTTCACTACTGTACAGGTGCGGACTAGGTCCAGAAATCGGTCCTGTCATTTCTAACACACCGGCCCATTTTTTACGTTGAGGCCCTCCGCTTGAGGCCCCCACAAGTTTACTCTTAGTTTTGTAGCACAATATTTTAATCACATCTATCTGCTTGTGCATTTAAGAGGATTTATACCTACTTCATATTGTATACCCATAGATTTTCCAACATACAGCTGCACTCCCCCTGGTGGTCCTGACTGTGTTGCTCAATGCAATTTGCTCTCAGCAATTAGGCTGCAGTAAAGAGCTACATGTTTATGCAGCCTATGATGGGATGGAGGGGGAGGTAAGAGAAATAGAGAGAACATTTGTGAGGAGAGAGCCATAGAGGGGGGGGGGGTGGTGGTGTGGAAGGATGAGCCATGAGTCATGGCTCATCCTATATAACTACTGCTGTACACACCTTTTCTATTCATATACTGTCCATACTGTATATACACACCATTTATATATATATATATACACATTTATATTCTGGACTCTGTCATTGCTCGTTCTGATATTTCTGATATTTTCTAACCTTTTGGATTAAGTGTGTATTGTTATTGTATTGCTAGATATTACTGCACTGTTGGAGCTAGACATATATATCTTTTTTCGCGGGGTTCTTTTTACATCTTTTCTCCCCAATTTCGTGATCTCCAATTGGTAGTTACACCTGGCGACCAAAGTCTGCGTGCATGCACCCGGCCGCCACAAGGATTCGCTAGAGCGCGATGGGACAAGGACATCCCAGCCGGCCAAACCCTCCCCTAACCCGGACAACGCTGAGCCAATTGTGCACCACCTCGGGGGTCGGGCCGGCTGCGACACAGCCCGGGATGCCTTAGACCACTGCACCACAGAAACAAAAGCATTTCGCTGCACTTGCGATAACATCTACAAATCTGTGTAAGCGACCAATAACCTTTGATTTGATACCTTTGCTGTGCTTTGAGAGCAGCCAACCAACACAGTGTTTACTCCTGACCTGATAGTAGCAGTTAGTGTGTGTGCACTGCACACATTCCCATAAAAAGAAATTAGGCCTACTAGCAGCCAGCCAGGCAGGCAGGCAGGCCTACTGTGGCCTTCAAAGAGAGGCATTTATCAGTGCATCTGGAGAAGAGCCTATCAGATAAGGGTGTGGAACCACAGCCCAGGACACCTCACAGTTCTCCTGTCCTAACCCAGCTCTGTGTCGTCTCTGCCCTTTAATCCTGCCTCATTGAATGTCTGCTCTGCTGCCCTTTGATGAGGCCTGCTGCAGGTGTCTTCTCATTCTC
Source organism: Brachymystax lenok tsinlingensis (assembly GCA_030435695.1). NCBI lineage: Eukaryota > Metazoa > Chordata > Actinopteri > Salmoniformes > Salmonidae > Brachymystax > Brachymystax lenok. The sequence continues at coordinate 20,007,788 of CM059793.1, read as the reverse complement.
CTGCTATATATCTATGTTATAACAAGACCCCATTGACGTATTAAAAAGTGAGGAGGAAGAATATGTTTGCTTGGGCACTTTTAATATAAAAACCTACTGTATCTAATCTGTGAGGTTCGAAAGATATTAAATGGAGACTGGGTGGATAGACCCACAGCTTGTGTGAGCTGCTACACCTTCATGTTAAACCAAGGCCTTTCAAGAGGCTCCCACCTCCCAACCACTATCTGACAGTGTCTACACAGAGAGAGAGCATATTTCAAAGTCCTCCAGCGCCTGGATGAGAGTGAGACCCTACAGATTTTTGCCCCTCTGTGTTTGCCACACACAGACTGATCGAGTGAAAGGTAAGCATATTAAGGAGGTTTTGGCCTGGCCCCTCAGGTCACTCCAACTACTTTAAACCAAGCCACAGACAATGGCCACAACCAGCACACAATACCCTGGTCCAGACAACAAGCAAATCAAGTGTCCAGCACATAAAATATTTATTGCATCAGCCAACAAAGGCCGCCCACAAAGCTCCCCATGAGCCATCTTTTAAGGGCCTGCGTCAGGGTGAACTCTGCTGGGTCACTTTGCTTTTGTGGGCCTCTCCACCACCTAAAGTCTGCAGCTATTAAAATTCTAATGAAATGGAGAACATTCAAAAGCAGCTTATAAAATGCAGTGCTCTCCAGTTTCTAAATTTATCTCCGACAGTGCAGCAAACTAAAAAGCAATTATTTCTTCCTCTGTTCCTCCGCAGTCTTGGGTGTGAACGCTCCAGAAAGGAGAGTGAAAACCTCAGGAGGGGATGGCTGGCTGGAACACATTTTAGCTTAATTAAATAAAGAATTTCAATGACACTCTTAATAAAGACTCAAATCTTCTCGCTAAACCCGCAGTCAAGAACCGTGACTAAGTATAATTTGCTGTTAGCGCAGCTATTATGGCTGTGGCACAGAGTGAACTACAAAACAAAGCTGGTCATACTGGGGGTAAGTGTGAGGGGAACCCCAGTAACAATCAGACTGTGATTAGTATAGCATAGTATAGTATAGTATAGTATAGTATAGTGTAGTAAAGTTTAGTAAAGTATAGTATAGTATAGTATAGCATAGCATAGTATAGTGTAGTAAAGTTTAGTAAAGTATAGTATAGTATAGTGTAGAGTAGAGTAGTGTAGTGTAGTGAAGTATAGTAAAGTGTAGAGTAGTGTAGTATAATGCAGGCAAGACTAAATACATGTTGTTCTCTAGTTCTCACAAGAATGTTTCAGATGGACTACATATTTATTCATTGGATGGTTCTCCCATTGATCGGGACGCCACCTACAAATATCTGGGCATTTGGATTGACAAAGACTTTATGTTTAAAGTTAAAAAGCTAAGATTTAAATTGGGCTTCGTTTTTTGAAATATATCTTGCCTTTACCTAAATAGCTGGACGCAGATTGTACAGTCAACTTTCCTTCCAGTTCTTGACTATAGTGACACCATATACCAGATTGCAGCAGCCACTACTCTTAAACCTTTGGATGCAGTCTACCATAGTGCCCTTTGCTTTATCACAGGGGACAGTTTTAATACTCATCACTGCATCCTGTATCAAAAGGTTGGCTGGTCCTTGTTAAAGTCCAGTAGATCAATTCATTATTCCCTTTATTTTTACAAAGCCCTGCTACACAAGCTTCAAACTTACTCAACTTCGTTGTTAACATATAAAAGAATGAGCTACCAAACCTGCTCACAGGATTGGTTAACTCGTGAGGTACCTCTGGTCTTGAACAAATTAGGTAAATCCTCCTTTAGTTTTAGTGCCCCACACTGTTGAAATAACCTACAAAATTCCTGCCGCTATAGTAGTTTAGGACTCGGGTGTTGAATGAATTCATTGAGGATTGCAGTTTTTTTCTATTGACTGTAGTGGTTTATTTGTTAAAATTGTGGTGTTGGGGTTGTGCCTTGTGGTTATTTTTATTTGTCTTGTTTTAATTGTAATATAAATTGTTCTTCCTGTTCTTAGTAAATGTTTGTAATCAGGGCACCATTGGGAACGAGACCCTGGTCTCAATTGGGCTACCCTGAATAAATAAAAGTTAATACAAAAAATAGTGTAGTATAGTATAATGTAGTGTAGCATAGCTGGGGGAGGAGGGGGCAGGACCGAGTTTGGAAAACCCTCTAGTATAGTATAGTGTAGTACAGTACAGTACAGTATAGTATAATAGTATAGTACAGTATAGGAGAGGATTCAGACTATGGTTAGTACAGGTCAGACTGTGCTAGGTAGGTCTGTTACCTGAGGCTGAGCAGGGTTGTGTGGGTCCACTGGCAGGGCTCTCTCTCCTCTTCCTGTCCTGTCTGTAGACGAGGTGAGGTTTGTTGTGCTCCTCGTCGTACTCCTCCCCCTCCTCCGCCTTCATCAGGGGCTCTAAGAAGTATTCACCATGCTGGGTGGTAAAAGTCCCCATCTGGAGGAGAGAGGGTAGATCGAGAGAAAAGAGTTGGTTAGAGGAGGTCTGTGAAATGTGTATGGCAGCTATACATATGTAGGATCTTTATTTTTTGTAGGGAGAAATCAAGTCTGACATTACAAACAGAAACATTTTTCAACATCAAATACACTACAAGTTTGCATTTCCTGTTGTGCAGGAAAATTCTCAGCAACAAAATAGTGATCAAATTAAAATCCTACATCTGTAGCATGATAGGATCGGTGTCTAGAGAACTCCTTTGAGTAGTCCCTACCAGTCAGCAAGTGCATGTCCTGTATTGTCCCAGACATAGATCTAGAGACATTGTAATCAACTCAATTCCTTGTGCTAACTATTACATTTGTTCATTCCGGACCATAACGGTTATTGGCACCATGTATCAGTGAGTGATGTAAGTGATGTACCTAGCTGTTATAGCATGTGTGCTGTTTCTCTGAGGAAAAGTTGAGTACTAGTAAAGTACACAGTGTACTATGCATCATTAGTTCCATGACTAGTCCAAAGAACACAAGAATAACTCAAAAATAAAATCAAAAAAGTATAGGCTTCTTTGGCTGGTGGAAATGGAAACACCATGGAAAATAGGCAAACAGAAAAAAACTACTTAGAAAGGTCTCTGTCAATCACCATTGATCACACTGGTAATCCCTCTTAGTACAGATCCCTCTTAGTACAGATCTTAATTTGACCAGACTTGTAGTGGCAGTAACACGATCTTGCCGTGGCAGTATTTGAATGTATGATCATGTTGCTGCAGTATATGGATAGGCCATCATGTAATATCCTATGTTTCTCAGAGTCTTGGCTGAACGAGGACATGGATAATATACTGTACATGTAGCTGTTTTTTCTATGCATCAGCAGGACAGAACGGCAGCTTCGGGTAAGCTAAAGGGGGATGTGTGTGTCTCTTTGTTAACAACAGCTAGTGCTTGATCTCATATAGGGCCATAAGCAAACAAGAAAATGCTTATCCAGAGGCGGCGCTCCTTGTGGCCTGTGATTTTAATGCAGGGAAACTGAAATCCGTTTTACCTCATTTCTACCAGCATGTCACCTGTGCAACTAGAGGCAAAAAAACTCTCGATCACATTTACTCCACACACAGAAATGCATACCAAGCTCTCCCTCGCTCTCCATTTGGCAAATCTGACAATAACTCTATACTCCTGATTCCTGCTTACAAGCAAAAAACTCAAACAGTAAGTACCATTGACTCGCCCAATACGGAAGTGGTCCAATGAAGCAGATGCTAAGCTACAGGACTGTTTTGCTAGCACAGACTGGAATATGTTACATACGATGGCATTGAGGAGTTTAACACATCAGTCACCAGCTCCATTATTAAGTGCATGGTTGATGTCGTCCCCACAGAGACCATATGAACATAAGCCATGGATTACAGGAAGCATCTGCACTGAGCTAAAGGCTAGAGCTGCCGCTTTCAAGGAGCGGGATAGTCATCCGGACGCTTATAAGAAATCCCTCTACGATCTCCAACGAGCCATTAAACAGGCAAAGTGTCAATACAGGACTAAGCTTGGATCCTACTACACCGGTTCTGATGCTAGTCTGATGTGCCAGGGCTTGCAAACTATCATGGATCTCTGGGCAGCCGAAAGCTGCCCAGAGATGCAAGCCTACCAGACAAAATAAATGCCTTCTACACTCGCTTCGAGGTAAGCAGCACTGAACCATGCATGAGAACACCAGCTGTTCTGGACAACTGTGTGATCATGCTCTCCATAGCCAATGTGAGTAAGACTTTTAAACAAGTAAACATTCACAAGGCTGCAGGGCCATAAGAATTACCAGGACGCGTACTCAGAACATGCGCTGACCAGCTGGCAAATGTCTTCACTGACATTTTCAACCTCACTGACCCAGTCTGTAATACCTACATGTATCAAGTAGACCACCATCCCTGTGCCCAAAAACACCAAGGTAACCTGTCTAAATGACTATCGTCCCGTAGCACTCACACCTGTAGTAACAAAACGCTGGCCTCCCGAGTGGCGCAGTGGTCTAAGGCACTGCATCACAGTTCTAGCTGTACCACCAGAGATCCGGGTTCGAGTCCAGGCTCTGTCCCAGCTGGCCGCGACTGGGAGACCCATGGGGCGGCACAGCGTCGTCCGGGTTAGGGGAGGGTTTGGCCGGCAGGGATGTCCTTGTCCCATCGCGCTCTAGCAACACCTGAGGCGGGCTGGGCGGATGCATGCTGACATGGTCGCCAGTTGTACGGTGTTTCCTCTGACACATTGGTGTGGCTGGCTTATGAGTTAAGTGAACAGCGTGTCAAGAAGCAGTGCGGCTTGGCAAGGTCGTGTTTCAGGGGGACGCACAGCTCACAATTGGAAATCGGGGAGGAAAAAGCCTAAATAATAATATATTTGTATTTTATTTATTTCAAATCACACACCATTAGCATGTCACCTAAATACAGACCGTGGCTTTAAAACAGTTTTTTTATGGTATTTGAGAGTGCAATTATTTTAATCGTGACAGGAAGGGGCGGCTGTCAGAGCAATGCAAATATTGATGTGGCGGATGAGGGAGGCCCTCACAAAGCTGCTTAGTTCAACAGCCAGCCACTCGCTAGCTCACTCGGCTGTGAAGACAAAGGTGTTTGTATGGTAATTTCATACACACACTCTAACAGGATATTGTGCAGTGGAATGTTATCTTTTGGGGGCAATTTCCATGACCATCTCCACAAGTGATCAGTGTTTGACAACCAGATAGGACATGGAAAATAATAGCCATTACAGCCATAATAATAATGTACAGTTCCTCTTTTCCATTCACGATAGATGGGATAAACACTTGAACACACACACCCTTGCATCTTGGAAAGCCTAAGTGTTGCAGACCTAGCTATATGATGAGAGATCAACCTGAGCCTAAGTACAATATAATGACTGGGTTGTAATAACATGACACAAAGCAGAGGAAACAAACTTCTGCAAGTTGGCAGAAGCTCTCTCTCTCTCTCCTTGTATACTGTGTGTTAACTAAACTACCTTGAGTGCAGGAAGGCAGCCCCACTCTGCTCCTCTGAAGGCAGTACAGTAGACGAATGAATGTGAATGTGCTGGCATTGAGCAGTTACACTGTATCATTAAGAGGCATGGTGCTGGCAGTAAGTGCTGGGTGGAAGTGTTTATACACAAGGCCATCAAGCAGAAGACATCTTGTAGCAGCCTATCCCATGCAGCAGAACATTATGTTTACGTCAAAGTGCAGACAGCCTGAAGCACTCACTCAGGTACTGTACAGTAACGTCAAGGCTAATGTCATCCTTTTACTCAGGTACTGTACAGTAACGTCAAGGCTAATGTCAGCCTTTCACTCAGGTACTGTACAGTAACGTCAAGGCTAATGTCAGCCTTTCACTCAGGTACTGTACAGTAATGTCAAGGCTAATGTCAGCCTTTCACTCAGGTACTGTACAGTAACGTCAAGGCTAATGTCAGCCTTTCACTCAGGTACTGTACAGTAATGTCAAGGCAATGGTTGCTGTTTAGGAATGGGTGCTGAAATGGGACTTTGGTGGAGGGGACTCCACAGAGCGCTTCAGGTCAAGGCCGTGGTGCAGGGGACTCCACAGAGCGCTTCAGGTCAAGGCCGTGGTGCAGGGGACTCCACAGAGCGCTTCAGGTCAAGGCCGTGGTGCAGGGGACTCCACAGAGCGCTTCAGGTCAAGGCCATGATGCAGGGGACTCCACAGAGCGCTTCAGGTCAAGGCCATGATGCAGGGGACTCCACAGAGGGCTTCAGTAGGGTTTTTTCTGTATCAAAAATGAGCTTAGGTTGTGGGCGTGGCAGTGGAGCATGGCAATGAGCGTGGTCGGCCTGTAGGCACGGCTAATATTTTTTTAAATATTTTAGAGGCCTCCCATCTTGGTGGTGTAGAGAAATGTTTTCATTTTTATGCCAATTTCCTGCAATTCTACAAATTTCTCCATTGAGCTGAGAGAAGTCTCAGCAGTTTAAAAGCACATTTCCTACAATTCTATGAATTTTGCCATGGCTAGTGCTGTGTTCTTTTGCTCAAACATAATAACAAAATGAATACTGCTAAATTCATTGTTTTTGGAATTTTCTATTTCCCCTGACTGTCTAGCTTTTATTTTGGTGATTGTTAGTTCTCAAAGTTTATATTATAAAACAATATATAGGTACATTATCTTTTCTACACAGTTTATAAATGGTTTTAGTCATTTAAGTTTACACTGAAAGCGTTTTTTCCATTCCGAAAATGTACATTCAAAAAAAACTTAAGCAACCCCAAAAAGTGCTTAAGAAGCCGGCCCAAGGATTACAATGGCAAAATAATATCCTGTTCAGGTCAAGGCCATGGTGGAGGGGACTCCACAGAAAGCTTCAGGTCAAGGCTGTGGTGGAGGGAACTCCACAGAGAGCTTCAGGTCAAGTCCAAGGTGAGGAATCTCTGTCTGTTGGCACACAGCTAGCAAAGACCACTGTCATGCCCTATAGGCTGACTCATCTAATGTGACGCACAGTAAAGACAGTCCATCTCTCAGGTTTAATAGACCGTTAAAGTGTCTAGCATCGGATCTTTACATAGACATCCATCACTTGGCAGCTGACTGTAGAAACAGAGAGAGGGACATATGGGATACATAGGGGGTATTCTGAATGTACCCCCATTATGTTCCTTTAAACAGAGAAAGTCCCAAGGACACACATTTCCCACGGTGTGAGTCGTCCTCTAGATTCCTCTCAGCACCTTCATTAATAATTATCCACAGCCCAGGATCTTTCTCCTGTTTCCCACAAGTCACAGCACACTGTGAAAAGACACAAGGCCCCTAGCCTCCCCGGAGGGAAGCCATTGGGCACCAGAGACAAGGGAAACTTCCTTCTCAAAATGACTCTTTTGTCATGCTCTGATGCTCTCTCTGTTTCTATTGTCCTGTCGTTCTCAATGAGTGATGAAATGACTAACGATTTGCACATTGTTACAACACTGTATATATACATGATATGACATTTGAAATGTCTTTATTCTTTTGGAACTTCTGTGAGTTTAATTTTTACTGTTAATTTTTCCTGTTTATTTAACTTTTTATATTAGCTACTTCACTTGCTTTGGCAATGTTAACATATGTTTCCCATGACAAATAAAGTGACTTGAATTGAATTGAATTGACAATATCACAGAGGGTACTAATAAACTTTACGGATGCAAACACATTTGGAAAGGAGCTTGAAGTCATATATTAATGTTTGGAAAAGAGCTTGAATTCATACAGTACATCAAGTTGGGCAGTATAACAATCAAATCTCGTAAATATTATATCTTATTTCTTCTTTTTCCAGAAGGTGAGGTACTGTATGTACGGTATATCTGAAGTCATCCACTGAACATGAAAGTACATACATAAAAGAGGTAAGATAAGGGTGTGATTCACTGAAAATACAATCAGTTGATGGTGTTTTGTGCTAGTTAAGTTATACAGCCATGCAGTACATCTGATACATCGCCAGTGCCAGCTACCCCAGGCAAAACCCCTTTGAGGTCAAACCCTGCCCCTGTACAGTAACCCTATTTGACCCATTAAGTCAACCCTTCAACACAATCTGAGTCTCTCACGCCACTGAAACTTCAATTAAGTTAGAAGGGAGTGATGCAAATTCTTATCTAAATTATATTATTCTCTAACAACTTGGTTGTAAGCCAATTAACCCCCAATAACTCCATTATAGCCCTCTGAGATAAGAGTCCATGTATAAGACAGAGATACACAATGAAAGTGTTCAGAGAGTATAGTGGGTAGGCTAAACATCCCTGATGACATCATACACTGTGACATTGTAGAACACAACATGGTTATTAAAAGTAAACATATGTGTATACATACAGTACTAGTCAAAAGTTTGGACACACCTACTCATTCAAGGGTTTTTCTTTATTTGTACTATTTTCTACATTGTAGAATAATAGTGAAGACATCAAAACTATGAAATAACACATATGGAATCATATAATAACCAAAAAGGTGTTACACAAATCAAAATTGTGAACAGCTTCAATGCCATACAACTCTCCTTCCGTGGCCTCCAACTGCTCTTAAATGCATGTAAAACCAAATGCATGCTCTTCAATCGATCGCTGCCCGCACCTGCCCGCCGTCCAGCATCACTATTCTGGACGGTTCTGACTTAGATTATGTGGACTACAAATACCTAGGTGTCTGGTTAGACTGTAAACTCTCCTTCCAGACTCACATCCAACATCTCCAATCCAAAATTAAATCTAGAATTGGCTTCCTATTTATAGCAAGCATCCTTCACTCATGCTGCCAAACATACCCTCGTAAAACTGACCATCCTACCGATCCTCGACTTCGGCGATGTCATTTATAAAATAGCCTCCAATACTCTACTCAACAAATTGGATGCAGTCTATCACAGTGCCATCCGTTTTCTCACCAAAGCCCCATATACTACCCACCACTGCGACCTGTACGCTCCCGTGGGCTGGCCCTCGCTTCATACTCGTCGCCAAACCCACTGGCTCCAGGTCATCTACAAGTCCCTGCTAGGTAAAGCCCCGCCTTATCTCAGCTCGCTGGTCACCATAGCAGTACCCACCCGTAGCATGCGCTCCAGCAGGTATATCTCACTGGTCACCCCCAAAGCCAATTCTTCCGTTGCCCGCCTTTCCTTCAAGTTCTCTGCTGCCAATGATTGGAACGAACTACAAAAATCACTGAAACTGGAGACACTTATCTCCTTCACTAGCTTTAAGCACCAGCTGTCAGAGCAGCTCACAGATCACTGCACCTGTACATAGCCCATCTGTAAATAGCCCATCCAACTACCTCATCCCTTACCTAATTTATTTATTTGTCTTGCTCCTTTGCATCCCAGTATTTCTACTTTGCACATTCATCTACTGCACATCTACCATTCCAGTGTTTAATTGCTATATTGTAATTACTTCGCCACCACCGCCTATTTATTGCCTTACGTTCCTTATCTTACCTCATTTGCACACATTGTATATAGATTTGTTTTTCTACTGTATTATTGACTGTATGTTTGTTTACTCCATGTGTAACTCTGTGTTGTTGTATGTGTCGAACTGCTGTGCTTTATCTTGGTCAGGTCGCAATTGTAAATGAGAACTTGTTCTCAACTTGCCTATCTGGTTAAATAAAGGTGAAATAAAAAATAAAAAAATATATATATTTTATATTTGAGATTCTTCAAAGTAGCCACACTTTGCCTTGATGACTACTTTGCACACTCTTGGCATTCTCTCAACCAGCTTCACCTGGAATGCTTTTCCAACAGTCTTGAAGGGGTTTCCACATATGCTGAGCACTTGTTGGCTGCTTTTCCTTCACTCTGTGGTCCAACTCATCCTAAGCCATCTCAATTGGGTTGAGGTTGGGTGGTTGTGGAGGCCAGGTGATCTGATGCAGCCCTCCATAACCCTCCTTCTTGGTCAAATAGCACTTACACAGCCTGGAGATGTGTTGGGTCACTGTCCTGTTGAAACACAAATGATAGTCCCACTAAGCGCAAACCAGATGGGATGGCGTATCGCTGCCAGAATGCTGTGGTAGCCGTGCTGGTTAACTTCTTTGGGAGCAGCGCACGAGGTGACCGTTTTGGAGAGCCTGGCGTGCCCAAAGTAAAATGCCTCCCATTCAGGCCGAGAAAATAGGATATGCACATATTTAGTACCATTGGATAGGAAACATTCTGAATTTTATAAAAGTGTTAACATTTTGTCTGTGAGTATAACAGGACGGATATGGCAGGCAAAAACCCGAGGAATTTCTGTCCTGGAAAAAGTGGTTTTGACAGATTGCCTCATTTCAAACCCCTCCCTTATGAAAATGCCCATATAAGGGCATATGAATGCAGTACCTATCGCTTCCTCTGGATGTCAACAGTCTCGAGAAAGTGTTCTGATTCTTTTTAGATGCTTTTAGAGCAGAGAAGAAGACGAATAAGGAAGTGTCCACGCAGATGTCAATACAAGTAAATGCGCGCTCCCGGCTGGCACGTTCTTTGGTTTTTTCCTTTCTTATCGCCCAGTTTATATTCCGGTTGAAATATTATACTATTTATACATAAAAGTGTTCCTAAGGATACATTTACAATTATGTTTGATTGTTCTTGGACAAGTTTATAGGTATAAGTTGAACGAGTTCTCTTCACGTTTCAATGGAGGAGTCGACGCTCTATTTTCTCATTATAACGCGCCAACCAAACGGAGATTTATGGATATAATGCATTACTTTTTCTAACAAAAGAACCATGGATTGTCTTCGTTGGACACTTGGGAAGCCCTCAGCAGAAGTTCTTCAAAAGGTAATTGATTTGTTTTCGCTGTGAAATGTGTTATGTGTGAACCGTGATGGCTTATGAATTCATGGTAATGGGAAAAATATGTTAGGTGCTACCCTCAAACAATCAAATGTGGTGCTTTCGCCGTAAAGCCTTTTTGAAATCTGACAACGCTGTGATATTGCCAAGAAGCAGAGCTTTTGATGACTATGAAACACTTGTATATTGATGCATGTTTAATAATTCAACTTTTGGATTTTGAATTTGGCGCCTTGCATTTCACCTGGTAGTGTCGGGAGTGGGTAGCGCCCCACCGCTCCCTAAGAAGTTAAGTGTGCCTTGAATTTAAATAAATCACTGACAGGGTCACCAGCAAAGCACCCCCACACCATCACACCTCCTCCTCCATGCTTCACGGTGGGAACCACACATGCGGAGATCATCCGTTCATCTACTCTGCGTCTCACAAAGACACGGCGGTCGGAACCAAAAATATCAAATTTGGACTGAAAACAGATTTCCACCAGTCCATCCATTGCTCTAGTTTCTTGGCACAAGCAAGTCTCTTCTTAATATTGGTGTCCTTCAGTAGTGGTATCTTTGCAGCAATTCAACCATGAAGGCTTGATTCATGCAGTCTCCTCTGAACAGTTGATGTTGAGATGTGTCTGTTACTTGAACTCTGTGAAGCATTTATCTGCCATTTCTGAGGCTGGTAACTCTAATGAACATATCATCTGCAGCAGAGGTAACTCTGGGTCTTTCTTTTCTTGTGGCGGTCCTCATGAGAGTCAGTTTCATCATAGCGCTTGATGGTTTTTGCGACTGCACTTGAAGAAATGTTCAAAGTTCTTGAAATTTTCCGTATTGACTGACCTTCATGTCGTTTCTCTTTGCTTATTTTAGCTGTTCTTGCCATAATATGGTCTTTTACCAAATAGGGCTATCTTCTGTATACCACCCCTACCTTGTCACAACTCGGCTCAAACGCATTAAAAAGGAAAGAAATTCCACAAATGAATGTTTAACAAGGCACACCTGTTAATTGAAATACATTCCAGGTGACTACCTCATGAAGCTGGTTGAGAGAATGCAAAGAGTGTCCAAAGCTGTCGTCAAGGCAAAGGGTGGATACTTTGAAGAACCTCAATTATAAAACATATTTTGATTTGTTTAACACTTTTGGTTACTACATGATTCCTTGTGTTATTCCATAGTTTGATGTCTTCACTATTATTCTACAATGTAGAACATAGTACAAAATTAAGAAAAACCCTGGAATGAGTAGGTGTGTCCAAACTTTTGACTGGTACAGTATATTCCAAGAGGCCTAGGCTATGTGTAATTCTGTAATTGGCACAATAAAAATATATGCAAATCCTGTGTAATAGCAGCATCACCCCAGCGGTATTACTTCCTGAATAGGCATAAAATGGGATGCTGCCCTGCCCCTGTCGATGCTCACACTGTGGTCAATGACACATGTCATGCCACACATGCTCATGTTACACATATGCACTTCACTAGTGTGTTATGGGGGATATGCTTGGAATCCGTTGAAATGGGAATTGCCCGGGAGACTTGTCAGCAATGTCTGATAAAAAAAGTATCTAAATTTAGAGTCATACTCACAAGGCCAGTGCACAGACTGAAGACAGCGGTAGATTCAATCTGGGCGTTGACGTGACCACGGAAAAAGCAGTGACGCATATCGCTGAGGTCTTGTTGGCGGGACTCGGTTGCATTGCTGTGTTCCGCTCCCAAATGTGTCACAGTGTATGTGGGGGCGATAAAACCGGAGTTGGCGGTTAGATTGAGATGAAAGCGTTGTCCGAATGCGTCAATTCTGTAGTGAGCACGTAAACCAGCCGAATAATCTGCATTTACACTTCTCCGTTTCCTTTTGTAGTGCAATTTGCGGGGGAATGATTCTCCGAAATCATTTATCCGCAGCGGGGTGATAATTTCATAGGATGACAACTGTTTGATGAAACTTTCTAAAAGACAAGGAAAAGTGAATTAGAGTTTATAACGGTAATACATGTAGCCAATAAAGATGGCAATGTAACAGTTTTGAACATTCAACTATTTTAATGAGAAGATGTAGGCTACAATGTACTGTTACTCTACTGAAATATTTTCTCAGTGACATTTAGCCAACTAAACATTTTAAACATACTCTCAGATACTGCATTTTAACCGGGTGGATCCTACCATAAATCAACAAGATAAGTAGGCTACCTTGTTTCGGATGCAATCGGTATTCCAAGGAGTTCCGGACAAGTGCTGACAGATGACACATTAGTCCAACCAGCCAGATTGCAAACTGCATGATTTCCTCAGCGAAGAAACCACGGGCTCCGGTGTCAAGACAATACTATCCTACTCAAGCGCCTCTCCTCTCTCCTCCCGGCTTCAGCAACAGGTCGTGGGATCTGCGGAGGCTCTCTGCAGCACAAGTCTTGCAAAGTGCATTGGCCTCATCGCATTATTAAACATGCATCTACTATCCTCTGCAAACACGCACTATTTACGATACATTACAGAGTATTTGATGCCTAAAGTAAGCTACGTCTATATGGAAAGGAGGGATCAGTGCCAACTAAGCTTTTACTTAGCCATCCATAGAACACCCCTTGCACCCTAAACGCTCGCCAACATCAGAAACAAGGACCGCCCCTAGGCCGGAGAGCCAATGGTAAGTGTGCCTCGACCACCACACAATTTGGAGCAGTCTGTAGCCTACTCTGTGTGAGTTGCCTATGCTATGGTAAAAGAGAACTGCAATAGTGATAATGCATTTATAAAACTTGTCTGTATGTCTTATTATCATCTCAAAATTAACCAGTCAGTTGGCATTTTGATACTTAGAGAGGCATTACATACTCTATTATAAATCAAATCAAATTGTATTTGTCACATGCGCCGAATACAACAGGTGTAGACCTTACAGTGAAATGCTTACTTACAAGCTCTTATCCAACAATGCTTGAAGACGTTTTAAGAAAAAAAATGTTAAGTAAAAAATAGAAAATAAAAGTAGCAAATAATTAAATAATAAAAAATAGCGAGGCTATATACAGGGGGTACCGGTACAGAGTCAATGTGCGTGGACACCGGTTAGTCGAGGTAATTGAGGTAATATGTACATGTAAGTAGAGTTAAAGTGACTATGCATAGATAATAAACAGAGAGTAGCAGCAGCATAAAAGAGGAGTCTGGGTAGCCCTTTGATTAGCTGTTCAGGAGTCTTATGGCTTAGGGGTAGAAGCTGTTAAGAAGCCTTTTGGACCTAGACTTGGCACTCCAGTACCGCTTGCCATGCGGTAGCAGAGAGAACAGTCCATGACTAGGGTGGCTGGAGTCTTTGACAATTTTTACGGCCTTCCTCTGACACCGCCTGGTCCTGGATGGCAGGAAGCTTGACCCCGGTGATGTACTGGGCCATACGAACTACACTCTTTAGTGCCCTGCAGTCAGAGACTGAACAGTTGCCAAAGCAGGCAGTGATGCAACCAGTCAGGATGCTCTCGATGGTGCAGCTGTAGAACCTTTTATTTCACCTTTATTTAACCAGGTAGGCTAGTTGAGAACAAGTTCTCATTTACAACTGCAACCTGGCCAAGATAAAGCACAGCAGTTCGACACAAACAACAACACAGAGTTACACATGGAATAAACAAAACATACAGCCAAAAATACAGTAGAAAAATAAAACAAAAAGTAAGGGTAAGGGAGGTAAGGCAATAAATAGGCCAAGGTGGCGAAGTAATTACAAAATAGCAATTAAACACTGGAATGGTAGATGTGCAGAAGATGAATGTGCAAATAGAGATACTGGGGTGCAAAGGAGTAAGATAAATGACTAAATACAGTATGTGGATGAGGTAGTTGGATGGGCTATTTACAGATGGGCTATGTACAGGTGCAGTGATCTGTGAGCTGCTCTGACATCTGGTGCTTAAAGCTAGTGAGGAAGATAGGAGTCTCCAGCTTCAGTGATTTTTGCAGTTCGTTCCAGTCATTGGCAGCAGAGAACTGGAAGGAAAGGCGGCCAAAGGAGGAATTGGCTTTGGGGGTGACCAGAGAGACAAACCTGCTGGAGCGCGTGCTACGAGTGGGTGCTGCTATGGTGACCAGTGAGCTGAGACGGGGCTTTACCTAGCAGGGACTTGTAGATGACCTGGAGCCAGTGGGTTTGGCGACGAGTATGAAGCGAGGGCCAGCCCACGAGAGTGTACAGGTCGCAGTGGTGGGTAGTATATGGGGCGTTGGTGACAAAACGGATGGCACTGTGATAGACTGCATCCAATTTGTTGAGTAGGGTGTTGGAGGCTATTTTATAAATGACATCGCCGAAGTCGAGGATCGGTAGGATGGTCAGTTTTACGAGGGTATGCTTGGCAGAATGAGTGAAGGATGCTTTGTTGCGAAATAGGAAGCCAATTCTAGATTTAATTTTGGATTTGAGATGCTTAATGTGAGTCTGGAAGGAGAGTTTACAGTCTAACCAGACACCTAGGTATTTGTAGTTGTCTACATATTCTAAGTCAGAACCGTCCAGAGTAGTGATGCTGGACGGGCGGGCAGGTGCGGGCAGTGATTGGTTGAAGAGCATGCATTTAGTTTTACTTGCATTTAAGAGCAGTTGGAGGCCACGGAAGGAGAGTTGTATGGCATTGAAGCTCGTCTGGAGGTTAGTTAATATCGTGTCCAAAGAAGGGCCAGAAGTATACAGAATGGTGTCGTCTGCGTAGAGGTGGATCAGAGAATAACCAGCAGCAAGAGCGACATCATTGATGTATACAGAGAAGACAGTCGGCCCGAGAATTGAACCCTGTGGCACCCCTATAAAGACTGCCAGAGGTCCGGACAACAAGCCCTCCGATGAGAATGGGGGAGTGCTCAGTCCTCCTTTTCCTGTAGTCCACAATCATCTCTTTTGTCTTGATCACATTGAAGGAGAGGTTGTTGTCCTGGCACCATACTGCCAGGTCTCTGACCTCCTCCCTATAGGCTGTCTCATCGTTGTTGGTGATCAGACCTACCACTGTCATTGGCAAACTTGATGATGGTGTTAGAGTCGTGCCTGGCCATGCAGTCATGAGCCTTATTATATAAGCGTTATTTTAACTGCTAAAACTTGCTTATAACAAGTTACAAAGCATTATACCTGCAGACTGTAGTTATACAGTAGGCCTATAAGTAAAGTGTTACCAAATGTTTTGCCAGACTATTACAGAGCCCACTGCAAACCTCTTATCCGAAATTGAAAGTAAGTCAATCATCTTGCATGAGTATATCAATCATCTATACTCATTAATTTACCTATTACATACAGTATGTGTGAGTATTTAAAAAGCCCACATAAGTCAGAAGGATTTTTTTCTTATTATAAAACCTTGGAGCCTGAGCAATAATACAGTTTGAGACAAAATAAGAATTCCATTATAACACCTATTAACATTACTCATTTCATGTGTTTAGAATACTTTGTGTCTCTAATTCATAAAAGCTCTTGTCAGTTCACTTCCTAGTTAGTCATTTGGGCATGTAATGTCTAGCACACACTTGATGGACA
Source organism: Brachymystax lenok tsinlingensis (assembly GCA_030435695.1). Lineage (NCBI taxonomy): Eukaryota > Metazoa > Chordata > Actinopteri > Salmoniformes > Salmonidae > Brachymystax > Brachymystax lenok. The sequence continues at coordinate 19,991,397 of CM059793.1, read as the reverse complement.
TCTGAAAGAGACCATGTTTTTTCATCTTCTTTGGCCACAAATGTCACCTCATTGTGCATGATTATATTCGGTGAGTCACCCCGGAATAGTTTTGGGATCTGGTCAGAATCAGAATAATCTTTATTCACCAAGTACGTTTACACATAACCCAGAATTTGTCTTAGTGTGAAGATGCTGCCTGCAATAGACAATAGACAAACAGAATAGAGACACAAGTCCACATCATACAGAATATACAATATCGGTACAGTAAACATAAAACTCTGGAGTATAGGCTGATTACAGTAAGAATATACAATTTACAGAGGGGATATAGCTAAATAAGCAAAGGGAGTGATGCTGCCATGGCAAATACAGTGGGGGAAAAAAGTATTTAGTCAGCCACCAATTGTGCAAGTTCTCTCACTTAAAAAGATGAGAGAGGCCTGTAATTTTCATCATAGGTACACTTCAACTATGACAGACAAAATGAGGAAAACAAATCCAGAAAATCACATTGTAGGATTTCTTATGAATTTATTTGCAAATGATGGTGGAAAATAAGTATTTGGTCAATAACAAAAGTTTATCTCAATACTTTGTTATATACCTTTTGTTGGCAATGACAGAGGTCAAATGTTTTCTGTCTTCACAAGGTTTTCACACACTGTTGCTGGTATTTTGGCCCATTCCTCCATGCAGATCTCCTCTAGAGCAGTGATGTTTTGGGGCTGTCGCTGGGCAACACGGACTTTCAACTCCCTCCAAAGATTTTCTATGGGGTTGAGATCCGGAGACTGCCTAGGCCACTCCAGGACCTTGAAATGCTTCTACGGCCACTCCTTCGTTGCCGGGCGGTGTGTTTGGGATCATTGTCATGCTGAAAGACCCAGCCACATTTCATCTTCAATGCCCTTGCTGATGGAAGGAGGTTTTCACTCAAAATCTCACGATACATGGCCCCATTCATTCTTTCCTTTACACGGATCAGTCGTCCTGGTCCCTTTGCAGAAAAACAGCCCCAAAGCATGATGTTTCCACCCCCATGCTTCACAGTAGGTATGGTGTTCTTTGGATGCAACTCAGCATTCTTTGTCCTCCAAACACGACGAGTTGAGTTTTTACCAAAAAGTTATATTTTGGTTTCATCTGACATTCTCCCAATCCTCATCTGGATCATCCAAATGCTCTCTAGCAAACTTTAGACGGGCCTGAACATGTACTGGCTTAAGCAGGGGGACACGTCTGGCACTGCAGGATTTGAGTCCCTGGCGGCGTAGTGTGTTACTGATGGTAGGCTTTGTTACTTTGGTCCCAGCTCTCTGCAGGTCATTCACTAGGTCCCCCCGTGTGGTTCTGGGATTTTTGCTCACCGTTCTTGTGATCATTTTGACCCCACGGGGTGAGATCTTGCGTGGAGCCCCAGATCGAGGAAGATTATCAGTGGTCTTGTATGTCTTCCATTTCCTAATAATTGCTCCCACAGTTGATTTCTTCAACCCAAGCTGCTTACCTATTGCAGATTCAGTCTTCCCAACCTGGTGCAGGTCTACAATTTTGTTTCTGGTGTCCTTTGACAGCTCTTTGGTCTTGGCCATAGTGGAGTTTGGAGTGTGACTGTTTGAGGTTGTGGACAGGTGTCTTTTATACTGATAACAAGTTCAAACAGGTGCCATTAATACAGGTAACGAGTGGAGGACAGAGGAGCCTCTTAAAGAAGAAGTTACAGGTCTGTGAGAGCCAGAAATCTTGCTTGTTTGTATGTGACCAAATACTTATTTTCCACCATAATTTGCAAATAAATTCATTAAAAATCCTACAATGTGATTTTCTGGATTTTTTTTTTCCTCATTTTGTCTGTCATAGTTGAAGTGTACCTATGATGAAAATTACAGGCCTCTCATCTTTTTTAAGTGAGAGAACTTGCACAACTGGTGGCTGACTAAATACTTTTTTTCCCCACTGTATATACAGTGCATAAAGTTTACAGTGTTACAGTGAGGTCTTTTGCTCTGACTTTAAAATTAAAATAAAAACATCCAAGAAGACTCAACGATATGGCTTTTATCTATTCAGAAACCCTCTCTGTAGTTGCATTGCTTGTTTCATACTATCCACTGCCACTGGAAAGTTGGACTCAAAGGCACAGTGCCCTCAAAAACATTTTCAGATATATTTCCACGCTATGAGATTGTAATAATACTGTGAAATTGTGAAAATTAATATAATGCAATTTGTAGTTAAACAACATTTTAGTACCTGACATTTCAGCCTGTTTTGGTGGGGTGGAGTTTTGGCCTGCCTGTTGACATCACCAGGCGGTAAATTACTTAATAGACCAATAAGAAAGAGAGTTCCAAACCTCTCTGCTAATAACAGCTATTTTTCAGTTTTCCCCTCAACCTTCTGGACATTTCAAGCAAAATGTATGCTGGAGAAATTGCTCTTTGCTAAGAAGCTTTTTTTGTTTATTTCTTTACTATTTTAATTGAAAACAATCACAGTAAGGTACTTAATTGTTACCCAGAAATGATTTGATATTGAGATAAAAACGGCTGCATTGGACCTTTAAAGTAATTCAAAGTGAGGCTCGCTACAGGAGCCACAAGATGAGGTAACTAAGTAATGAATTTCACTGACTTCACTCTTTTAGGCCTATCATGGTGACAACGAGAGCATTCATCCATTCTGACAGAGTGAAGCCAATTTAACTGAGCAGTTGGACAGCACAGTGTCTGTCCAATCACCACAGTGTCTGTGCAAGCACCTAAGCTGCGTATGAATCTGAGGGGTCCTCGTAAGATGTGGTGATTGTTCAGTTGAAGTAAATCTTTCTACTGTAGCTCCTCAATCTGATGCTTCCCTGATGTGTTATTCATTGATTTCCAAGCCTCCCGTGAAGCCATTGATTCCTAAACCACTTTCAGAGCTCTTTCACAATCAAGATCATACTGTGAATGTAGAAGAAGAATTGAATTTGACAAACAGTAACCAGTTACAGTACAACTGCAGTCCAATTCACTCTCAACTGCTCTGCAGAATAACTCTATAAAGGTGATGAACCTACCGCTCCAGCTTTCCCCTATAGATACACTATGTTACAGTGAACTTTATGGACATTCTGATTTATTCCAGTGCTTTACAATAAGGGTACATGAGCACACAAAGGTCCAACTCCCTGAAACCAAGCGAACAGGATGAAACCGGACAGAATAAACAAAGAAGAAACCACAAACCACATTTATTTAAGGTATACACAATTAGAAAAATAGGTGCTATCTAGAACCTAAAAGGGCTCTTTGGCTGTCTTCATAGGAGAACCCTTTGAAGAACCCTTTTTGGTTCCAGGTAGAACCCTTTTGGGATTAATGTAGAAACCTGAGGGTTCTACATGGAACCCAAAAGGGTTCTACCTGGAACCAAAAAGGGTTCTCCTATGGGGACAGCCGAAGAACCCTTTTGGAACCCTTTTTTCTAAGAGTGTAGGGACATAATCCTCCGCTGGCTTGCCAAACAGGTGCCTATAGCCCCCCTTAGGTCATCACTTTATTAACCCTCGTACCTATCCCCTCATTTCCACCCACCCCCAAACAAACATCACTCCCATCACCTACGGCACTCAGTGACTACTCTTTAAATGAGCCAAGTGCCTGAATGGGGTTGTCTGTATAATATCACACCTTTCAATTAAGCCTCCACAGATGCAATGGTTTATTAATGAAAAGTGCAGCAGTCTTATTATTATGTTACTTAGTTATCCCATTACCAGATGTGCTGAGAGTCAGGCATTCTGTCACATGGTCATAAGCCCGCCGCTTACTGCATCTGAAGCCCTTGTTTTCTTAACTAAAATGATCTCCACCAATTGTGACTACTTGCCTAAAAGTAACCAATCACATCAATGTCTGCCGTGGATTGAAAAGGGAAAACTCAAATCTGCCTCCTCTTCTGTTGGACATGCATCAGATACCTCATCATTGGACCATTTGAAGGACTTGTGGAATTATGGGATTTGCAGGATAATCACCTGATCTCGCAGTTGACCATAACTTACATTTGTTGCTCACATAGTTTAATGTAATATTACAAACAGCACTGAAATTCGATCACTGTGTGGCCAATGGCCCTAGTTGAGTTCTTGCCTTTCCAGTCTTGGACAGAACAGAAAGCATGCAGGCAAGAGGAAAAAGAGAAAGAGAAGTCATGCCCTTGGCAGCCACTAATTGTCTGCATATTGAGGTCATTCCTCCACATATCAGATGACAATGACATTAACAAAGTGCTGTTTAGTGCCTATGTTGAGCAGGCTTGTCATCTAATGATGGAACACTCTTTGAGTTTCCCCTCTTCTCCTCCTACCAAGTCCCTTGGCCTGGCTTGACCCTGTGAGGTTAGGGGAACAGGGTGGGGGTGGGGTGTATGTGCTCTGAAGGGGTTACTGGATGCAATGCAGCAGCAGGGAGTGGGAAGAGGGAATTGTTCCCTCAGACTGCATGCAGTCCATTGTGTTTTGACACAACCCATCAATGGAGCATCATGGAACCAGAGGAATAGATGATTGCTGCTGACTACAGCAGATAGATCAGATAGAGCAGTATGCTGTTCTAAAACAAAGAGACTTTACATATGGAGAACAAAGGTCTTTATTCCCTTCATTTATAGAATATCATTGGAATATTTATTTGAATAATGTGTCACATTTTTGTCTTCAAGTTATTTCTGTGGTATACTGTATTTTGGAGGGCCTTAATTGGATTTCAGGAGAAGATATTTCATGCAGTTTAACACATCTTGGTTCAATCTGGACTACTCTGAAAAGGGACATGTGTGCAGAACAATATGTTGATTCCATTGAGTTTGATCTTTTTACTAGAGTTGATAATTTACTCAACTCAATAGTGCAAGTTTTGACCCAGATTTATGACATGCTAGCTGAGTGATATTGTTGCCATGCTTTTGGAAAGAAGTGGCCTTGTTTTAGATTCATAGCTCAATGAGAATGTGACACCTAAAAAGTGATATACAGTGCATTCGGAAAGTATTAAGACCCCTTGATTTTTTTAAAAATGGATGAAATAATTTTTCCCCTCATCAATCAACGCACAATACCACATAATGACAAAACGAAAACAGGTTTTCATACATTTTTGCACATAATTTTTTTATTTTAACAAAAATACCTTATTTACATAAGTATTCAGACCCTTTGCTATGAGACTCAAAATTGAGCTCAGGTGCATCCTGTTCCCATTGATCATCCTTGAAATGTTTCTAAAATTTGATTGGAGTCCACCTGTGGCAAATTTAATTAATCTGACATGATTTGGAAAGGGACACACCTGTCTATATAAGGTCCCACAGTTGACAGTGCATGTCAGAGCAAAAACCAAGCCATGAGGTCGAAGGAATTGTCCGTAGAGCCCCGAGACAGGATTGTGTCGGGGTACAGATCTGAGGAAGGGTACCAAAAAATGTCTGCAGCATTGAAGGTCCCCAAGAACACCGTGCCCTCCATCATTCTTCAATGGAACAAGTTTGGAACCACCAAGACTCTTCCTAGAGCTGGCCGCCAGGCCAAACTGAGCAGTCGGGTGAGAAAGGCCTTGGTCAGGGAGGTGACCAAGAACCCAATGGTCACTCTGACAGAGCTCCAGAGTTCCTCTGTGGAGATGTGAGAACTTTTCAGAAGGACAACCATCTCTGCAGCACTCCACCAATCAGGCCTTTATGGTAGAGTGGCCAGACGGAAGATACCCCTCAGTAAAAGGCACATGACTGCCCGCTTGGAGTTTTCCAAAAGGCACCTTAAGGACCCTGAGAAACAAAATTCTCTGGTCTGATGAAACAACATTGAACTCTTTGGCCTGAATGCCAAGCGTCAAGTCTGGAGGAAACCTTGCACCATCCCTACGGTGAAGCATGGTGGTGGCAGCATCATGCTCAACGGATGTTTTCCAGCAGCAGGGACTCGGAGACTAGTCAGGATTAAGGGAAAAATGAAAGGAGCAAAGTACAGAAAGATCCTTGATGAAAACCTGCTCCAGAGCACTCCGGACTTCAAACTGGGATGAAGGTTCACCTTCCAACAGGACAACGACCCTAAGCACACAGTCAAGCAATGCAGTAGTGGCTTCGGGACAAGTCTCTGAATGTCCTTGAGTGGCTCAGCAAGACCCTGGACTTGAATCCGATCGAACATCTCTGGAGAGACCTGAAAATGGTGTGGGGGCTGTGCAGAGTGGGTGGGGTTATATCCTGCCTGTTTGGTCCTGTCGGGGGTATCGTCAGACGGGGCCACAGTGTCTCTCGACCCCTCCTGTCTCAGCCTCCAATATTTATGCTGCAGTAGTTTATGTATCGGGGGGCTAGAGTCCGTCTGTTATATCTGGAGTATTTCTCCTCTCTTATCCGGTGTCCTGTGTGAATTTAAGTATGCTCTCTCTAATTATCTCTCTCGACCTGAGCATTAGGACCATTCCTTAAGGCCTACCTGGCCTGATGACTCCTTGATGTCCCCAGTCCACCTGGCCGTGCTGCTTCTCCAGTTTCAACTGTTCTGCCTGTTTTATGAATATTTTTAAATCTTGTCCATGTTCTGTTATAATCTGCACCCGGCACAGCCAGAAGAGGACTGGCCACCCCTCACAGCCTGGTTCCTCTCTAGGTTTCTTCCTAGGTTTTGCGATGCTCCCCATCCAACCAGACAGACCTTCAGAGGATCTGCAGAGAAGAATGTGAGAAACTCCCCAAATACAGGTGTGCCAAGCTTGTAGCGACATACCCAAGAAGACTCGAGGCTGTAATCACTTCCAAAGGAGCATCAACAAAGTCCTGAGTAAAGGGTCTGAATACTTATGTAAATGGGATATTTCAGTTTGTTATTATTTATACATTTGTAAAAATTTCTAAAAACCTGTTTTTGCCTTCTCATTATGGAGTATTGTGTGTAGATTGATGTGGGAAAAAAACAATTTAATACATTTTAGAATAAGTCTGTAACGTAACAAAATGCGGAAATAGTCAAGGGGTCTGAATACTTTACGAATGCACTGTATTTTGGTATTTTAGTAGTGAATCTAGCTCTTTTTGCCCCAGTGGTTCAACTCTATCATTGAAATCGTGATGTAGAGACACTTTGAGAAGGTTCCTCTAAGTCATCTCAAGGGAGGTGTTCGGTATGAAAGACACTCCCTTCTAGATGTGCTGGGTGGTACCATCTCAAGGCTTACTATAAAAGCAGGTGACAGCGAGCGTTATTTGGCAATGGTCTTAGTAAGTGGAGTGTGCCAATATATTTATATGATGCTTCCTTGACAAGCGTTACCAATGCACCAAGTCTGGAACCAACAGGATCTTGAACAGCTTTTACCCCCAAGCCATAAGGCTTCTAAACAAGACTACTAAATACAGTGCCTTGCAAAAGTATTCATTCCCCTTGGCGTTTTTCCTATTTTGTTGCATTACAACCTGTAATTTAAATTGATTTTTATTTGGATTTCATGTAATGGACATACACAAAATAGTCCAAATAGTCCAAATTGGTGAAGTGAAAACGTTTCCAAAAATTATATAAAAAGAAAAAAATGGAAAAGTGGTGCATGTACAGTGGGGCAAAAAAGTATTTAGTCAGCCACCAGTTGTGCAAGTTCTCTCACTTAAAAAGATGAGAGGCCTGTAATTTTCATCATAGGTACACTTCAACTATGACAGACAAAATGAGGAAAAAAAAATCCAGAAAATCACATTGTAGGATTTTTTATGAATTTATTTGCAAATTATGGTGGAAAATAAGTATTTGGTCACATACAAACAAGCAAGATTTCTGGCTCTCACAGACCTGTAACTTCTTCTTTAAGAGTCTCCTCTGTCCTCCACTCGTTACCTGTATTAATGGCACCTGTTTGAACTTGTTATCAGTATAAAAGACACCTATCCACAACCTCAAACAGTCACACTCCAAACTCCACTATGGCCAAGACCAAAGAGCTGTCAAAGGACACCAGAAACAAAATTGTAGACCTGCACCCGGTTGGGAAGACTGAATCTGCAATAGGTAAGCAGCTTGGTTTGAAGAAATCAAGTGTGTGAAAACCTTGTGAAGACTTACAGAAAACGTTTGACCTCTGTCATTGCCAACAAAGGGTATATAACAAAGTATTGAGATAAACTTTTGTTATTGACCAAATACTTATTTTCCACCATAATTTGCAAATAAATTCATAAAAAATCCTACAATGTGATTTTCTGGATTTTTTTCCCTCATTTTGTCTGTCATAGTTGAAGTGTACCTATGATGAAAATTACAGGCCTCTCTCATCTTTTTAAGTGAGAGAACTTGCACAATTGGTGGCTGACTAAATACTTTTTTTCCCCACTGTATACACCTGCTCTGAAAGGCCCCAGAGTCTGCAACACCACTAAGCAAGGGGCACCACCAAGCAAGCGGCACCATGAAGACCAAGGAGCTCTCCAAACAGGTCAGGGACAAAGTTGTGGAGAAGTATAGATCAGGGTTGGGTTATAAAAAAATATCAGAAACGTTGAACATCCCACGTAGCACCATTAAATCCATTATTAAAACATTTCAAGAATATGGCACCACAACAAACCTGCCAAGAGAGGGCCGCCCACCAAAACCCACAGACCAGGCAAGGAGGGCATTAATCAGAGAGGCAACAAAGAGATAACCTTGATGGAGCTGCAAAGCTCCACAGCGGAGATTGGAGTATCTGTCCATATTACCACTTTAAGCAGTACACTCCACAGAGCTAGGCTTTACGGAAGAGTGGCCAGAAAAAAGCCATTGCTTAAAGAAAAAAATAAGCAAACATGTTTGGTGTTCACCAAAAGGCATGTGGGAGACTCTATGTCTGGTGCAAACCCAACACCTCCCATCACCCCAAGAACACCATCCCCACAGTGAAGCATGGTGGTGGCAGCATCATGCTGTGGGGATGTTTTTCATCGGCAGGGACTGGGAAACTGGTCAGAATTGAAGGAATGATGGATGGCAGGGAATGATACAGGGAAATTCTTGAGGGAAACCTGTTTCAGTCTTCCATAGATTTGAGACTGGGACAGAGATTCACCTTCCAGCAGGACAACGACCCTAAGCATACTGCTAAAGTAACACTCGAGTGGTTTAAGGGGAAACATTTACATTTCTTGGAATGGCCTAGTCAAAGCCCAGACCTCAATCCGATTTGATTACAATTTGAATTGACTACACTACTGACGTTACACAAAATGTAAAAGGCAGTAAGGCACATTTCCACATATGACCAAATTCAACGATTTTGCTTTTACAAAGAAAACAAACATGTTGGATATGAGGATTATACGTTTAAATTAGTAGCTACATCCATCATAACAAGAAATAGAGGACAATGGTGGTCATGTCAACTCATTGTATTTTTTCCCAACCACTATGACTGATTGGTAGTGCATTCCGCAAGACAGTTGGCCAATAGTTATGAGTTCTAATCCCACATGGGGCAGATATCTTATTTTCTTTCAAATATTTTATTTACAATATTCATACCATGCCCACACACTTCTAATTGTTAAAAGTGAAAGCATACCTGTGAGAGGGGTCGCCCTGGTAGTAGTTGTAGGTTTTTATACAGTACCCAAGACCAATCAGTGAGAGCTACTGCGTAAATACTGCAATGGATTGAATTGAGCCACCAATCTTCATTTTCAAGGTGATGATTGCACTTTTCTTCCCAACACAATACAGCAATAAATGTAAGTCAAAGATTTTTTTTGCACCCCATTGTAATTTGAACTTACACCGCAAGTTGCAATTGACATCATGAACTCAACACCCTACCACTGTGAGCTAACTGTCCAGAACCATGTTAGTTTGCAATCATGTTATTATAAGAGAGCGTGCCAGTGGACTTCTGGTAAGTATGCTTTAGTGAGAAAGTGTTGGGATCAGGTACAACTACCTTTACCCACCTCCAAAGTTAATATTTCTGAGCAATTGCCTCCACCTACAACTTTCACCTGAATGCATTTTTTATAAAGGGGTTGGGCTGAAGGCTGACATTGGGGTTGAGAGTTACCCTTTAAAGCATCCTGAGGAGAATGAGAAGGCAGTGGGGTGTGGAAGGAGGGTTACTGTGTCACACATAAAATGGTGACCAGACCATGTCTTCCCTCCCTCTTTCCCTCTCTTTTCTTCAGCCCCGCCTTCCAACCCTCACCTCCCCCACCAACACTCCCCTCACCACTCCTCCCCCACTGATTCCCAGTTCAGGTGGTTCTCATGGTGGATGATCAAGGAGCTGCGTAGCCAGCCACCTGAGACCTGTGTTGGCTTGCACTCTATATTAAGACCCCCTGAGCTGAGGAGCTTCCGCCTCCACCGCTGCGCTGCTGCGCCGAGCCGAGCCCAACTTCATAAACTGCGAATTCCAAGGCCTTTTAAACACAGTGACCTGTCAGCTTCTTTCCTGCCAATTGAGTGGAGCATTGTTAGTCTTAGCCCTGGAAACAGCTTTAAATTGCTGTCAAAACAGCTCTCTCAACCAGTCCTAACCCAACTCTCTCCATGCATTGTATTATCTTCCCCAATAACACATCATATTCTGGGAGAACACCAGAAAGGAAAATAAAAAATAAATAAAAGATTTTCATGAACAAAAATGGAACCACAGATGGACAATATAGTGCTTTCATAGTATAGAGTACAGGTTTCATAGTAGGTTTTGATGATTGTATTGAAAACAGTAGTATTCTCACATAATTGAATGGCTCTTTTCAGAAATGGTTGTCTTGTATTTTAACATCCCCACACAGATTGACAGGACCAGTGTTTACTCTTGAGTGAGTCTTGAGTGGCAGTGAGAGAAGGGCTAAGAAAGGCTTTTGATCAGCTTTGTGGTGTTGGACCTACCGCATCATAGGCAAGCTGTCAACGAAAACACTCTTTGCAAAACAGAATTATCACTTCATTGGGATAACTTCATGCCCTAATAGTTGTTTTTTAGTTCTCAAATGCCTTCACACATCTGAAGTTGAACTATGCAAAACAAAAACAAAAAAGGAGGTATGGTAAATCTTCATTTAAAAAGCTGTTTTTTGATGTGGAACTCTCCAAACCAATGGCAACATGCTACATGTGAGAGGATGTTCTGAACAACATGTACAGGTATTCCCCTGTCCTCTCTCCACTCCACTGTCTTTTCTAAAAATATATATGAGCACAACCTGGCTATAAGGGGTTTGACCTGGAAAGAAAAGTTCCATTAATCTTGTCCTCTCTAAATGTGCCTTTTTACAAACCCCTGTCTCCAGGCTGTGATTTCTCCAATGATCCCCTCTCGGGGCAAACACCTACTTACAGTGAGGGAAAAAAGTATTTGATCCCCTGCTGATTTTGTACGTTTGCCAACTGACAAAGAAATGATCAGTCTATCATTTTAATGGTAGGTTTATTTGAACAGTGAGAGACAGAATAACAACTAAAAAATCCAGAAAAACGCATGTGAAAAATGTTATAAATTGATTTGCATTTTAATGAGGGAAATAAGTATTTGACCCCCTCTCAATCAGAAAGATTTCTGGCTCCCAGGTGTCTTTTATACAGGTAACGAGCTGAGATTAGGAGCACACTCTTAAAGGGAGTGCTCCTAATCACAGCTTGTTACCTGTATAAAAGACACCTGTCCACAGAAGCAATCAATCAATCAGATTCCAAACTCTCCACCATGGCCAAGACCAAAGAGCTCTCCAAGGATGTCAGGGACAAGATTGTAGACCTACACAAGGCTGGAATGGGCTACAAGACCATCGCCAAGCAGCTTGGTGAGAAGGTGACAACAGTTGGTGCGATTATTCGCAAATGGAAGAAACAGCCCCTCGGCCTGGGGCTCCATGCAAGATCTCACCTCATGGAGTTACAATGATCATGAGAACGGTGAGGAATAAGCCCAGAACTACACGGGAGGATTTTGTCAATGATCTCAAGGCAGCTGGGACCATGGTCACCAAGAAAGCAATTGGTAACACACTACGCCGTGAAGGACTGAAATCCTGCAGTGCCCGCAAGGTCCCCCTGCTCAAGAAAGCACATATACATGCCCGTCTGAAGTTTGCCAATGAACATCTGAATGATTCAGAGGACAACTGAGGGAAAGTGTTGTGGTCAGATGAGACCAAAATAGAGCTCTTTGGCATCAACTCAACTCGCCTTGTTTGGAGGAGGAAGAATGCAGCCTATGACCCCAAGAACACCATCCCCACCGTCAAACATGGAGGTGGAAACATTATGCTTTGGGGGTGTTTTTCTGCTAAGGGGACAGGACAACTTCACCGCATCAAAGGGACGATGGACGGGGCCATGTACCGTCAAATCTTGGGTGAGAACCTCCTTCCCTGACCCAGGGCATTGAAAATGGGTCGTGGATGGGTATTCCAGCATGACAATGACCCAAAATACACGGCCAAGGCAACAAAGGAGTGGCTCAAGAAAAAGCACATTAAGGTCTTGGAGTGGTCTAGCCAGTCTCCAGACCTTAATCCCATAGAAAATCTGTGGAGGGAGCTGAAGGTTCGAGTTGCCAAACGTCAGCCTCGAAACCTTAATGACTTGGAGAAGATCTGCAAAGAGGAGTGGGACAAAATCCCTCCTGAGATGTGTGCAAACCTGGTGGCCAACTACAAGAAACGTCTGACCTCTGTGATTGCCAACAAGGGTTTTGCCACCAAGTACTAAGTCATGTTTTGCAGAGGGGTCAAATACTTATTTCCCTCATTAAAATGCAAATCAATTTATAACATTTTTCACATTGGTTTTTCTGGATTTTATTGTTGTTATTCGGTCTCTCACTGTTCAAATAAGCCTACCATTAAAATTATAGACTGATCATTTCTTTGTCAGTGGGCAAACGTGAAAAATCATCAGGGGATCAAATACTTTTTCCCCTCACTGTAGCTCTGTTTTCCATAGGCTACCATCACCACCTCCACCACCTCTGTATACATTTGCTACGCTAATGGGGGACCAGGGGGCGAGATGGGCGAGGGAGCACTGGGAATGGGAATGTTCCGGTTGAAGATGGATACATTACTGAAAGGATCACGTGTGATATATTACATAGTTATACTGATTAGCTCACTGCTGATTGCGATACGTTGAGGTGGAGGAGAAAATGGACCACACAGCACATTCAAATCCCTTCAAATATATCATATGTAATTGAAATGAATTATGAACAATTAATGAAATCCTCCTTTAATAGAAATGGTATGGCAGTGGTGTAAAGTTTGAGGTGTGAATATAAACCTTATGCAACTCTAGCACAAGACCCAAAACAGGAGCCATGGCTGCCTGGGTATATTAGGCCCAGACATGTCTCTACACCCAGAGTGATGCCTGCTATATGATCCATGTGAATGTCTCAGAGTTATCAGGTTTCATTGAAAAACATATTCCCTGCAACAGCTGTCTGATTTACTGGCAATCATGTTTCTATTTCCCATTCATGGCAGTGAGGCACAGGCCCCTAAACAGTCACATGAGGATCGGACACCGGCATGCCAGTGTACTCTTACTCTCTACTCATCACACATACTTGCCAAGAGAAGTTTGTTTGGCCTAGATAAACAATTATTGGAAGGGTGTGGGACACGTAATTTGACATCAGTGTGAGTTCTTTGATATTTTTTATCTAACCAGCATTAAATGCATATAGTATGCATTACCTACAATCATTAAAACGTATTTATTTTAGATCAAAGCACGACAAAATGTAAAACACTGAGGGACACATTTGGAGAGCTTTGCATTTTCTAGTGTCACATAGAGCACTAATCCGCTGCTGATAAGTGCCATGGTCCATGCCAGAGACAGGTGCCCAGTGTTTGGATTATTAACAGCTGTGAACTTTTAGCTACACTGACTCATGCGATTTGATGACAGTCCAATAGGGGGTCCTCCATTTTCTTCCGCCTGTTTTTAGCATACAATATCCTGAAAACGGTCCATTGAAGATGACCTCAAGGGTAAAGACAGCCCTGGTTTCGGTCCTGTTTCTCAGTTCTCTCTGTGAGGTAGTATAGCAGGATATTATGAATACGCTTTAATGGTCCTACATCTGGTTATGGGGTTAGGCATTATAACCAGGTCCAGTAGCGGTCATGTTTCTTCTCTACCACATCAAAATATCTCACTTTCTGTCTCACTTCCTCTCTCTCTGTCTTTGTTTGCCCCCCTCTTATTTCCGTCTGTCAATGTCTCTTTCTCCCATTTCTCATGTCTCCACTTCCACTCCCTCCCCCGTCTTTCTCAGTAGCTCAGGATCAACAGGTGACATGTAGATATCCCAGAGAGCAAAGCTCAGGGGAAATTAGCTTGCTGTGTGTACTTCCGACTGCCCGTGACCTGGTGCTTACAGACAACGTTCACCTCTCTCACACACATATCCTTTAATCTCCTCTTCTCTCTTCTCCTGCCCTATTAGTTACCCCATCTCCATGTGTACAAGGGTCACTTCTGATGCCCACATAGACGAAGATAAGAGCAGGACCAAGGTTAAATTTGGGAAATGTAAAGACTATCACAGTATGTTCAAATAAGTATATTATTGGCATACACCCATTTGAAAACTAAATTAAACCTCATCTCAGAAAGACCCCATAGCATTGATATGGATAGAGGTGGGAAAGCAGAGGAATGCCTGTTAAGCCCTGATGCCCACTGGCGAGACAACTGCAGCACTATTTGCGAACTGGAAACCAAAATAACAGGGGAGCGTATTGGGTGGGAATGGATTTGAGTATCCAGTGAGAGCTTGGAGTTCGGGTCCCCAGCAGTCCATTAAGGGGGCCTATGGAGTGCCAGTTTAGACTGGGCGAATGAATGAATGACCCCTGGGCAAGGATATTATCGTTTTGTGAATTGATATGAGTTTTATTTATATTAGTTTTCGATTTTAATTTTGTATTTAGTATAGTTTCAGTTAGGTTTCAGACTGAATTTGCTTGTTTTTATTAAGTTATAGTTATATAAAAAAATATATATTTCGTTTTTATATTATTTAGTTTCAGTTTTAGTTTAAGTGTTAGGGACAGAAAGCATATGTGGCTAGGAGCCATTTGGGGGACAGTAATACATAAGGTGATGGGTCAGGTCATAGATTAGGTTAGCCCTTCTCATTGGAGTCATTCCACATCCCTTTTGATTAGTTGGGGTGATTTGGTTGTGAAACACTCTATCTAGAAACAATTGATGCTTGATTGCACTCAACTTAATTATTATCAAAAAATAACTTCACAAATACAAAAGATACACTTACTGTTTTACCAAAGATTTCCACATAGGTTTTTTGTGTAACACAGCTTTGCTGTGACTGTTTTTGTTCCCTCCCGAGTTTCCATTAGCTCAGGAAGTGCAACACAAAACACCTCCTTGGGAATCTGTGTTATAAAGACGCACAGGAAGTATATATTTTGTATTTGTAAAATAATTTCGGGGGGATATGTATGTAGAATTTCTGAGATTTCCAAAACCGTATTGCATGCAATAATTCTTAACGTGTAGACAGAGCATCCGTACAGCGACCACTCCGCAAAATACCGCTGACAGATCTTTTTATAAATAATTAGAATAAAACGTGGGGATCAAAATTTAATTTAGTAACTAATTTAGTAGCCGTGGGGAAAGATAGAAACCAACAGCTTTTTACATGGTGGACTAATTAGAAAAAGTACGACGAACTGATGTGTGTGGGCACAAAGTCAGCAAAAAAATAAACGTCCCTTTTTCAGGACCCTGTCTGGCATTATAAAGGGTTTAAACACTGTTTCTCATGCTTGTTCAATGAACCATAAACAATTAATGAACATGCACCTGTGGAACAGTCATTAAGACACTAACAGCTTATAGACGGTAGGCAATTAAGTTTGCTGAAAATTATCGCAGTTGACAGTGAGAGGACGTTTCTTTTTTTGCTGAGTTTAGTTAGTCTGATGATGCATTGTTTTATGAGAAAATTAAAAGTCTTTGAATCATATCAAGGTCCTACGACAAAATTGGACTGAGCAATTGGACTGCTCTGAATTGAGATACTATAGTGCTAAAATTAAGGAGATAAAGCTGTTGGAGATTTCACACTGTATCATGGTAGTCTGTTCAATCCCCCAGACCCAGTGTGATATCTCTTTCCTGGATGGCATTTTGAGAGATGAAATACTATATATATAAAAGTATGTGGACAACCTTTCAAATGAGTGGATTCAGCTATTTCAGCCACACCCGTTGCTGACAGGTATATAAAATCAAGCACACAGCCATGCAATCTCTTTAGACAAACATTGGCAGTAGAATGGCCTGTACTGAAGAGCTCAGTGACTTTCGGCGTGGCACCATCATAGAATGCCACCTTTCCAACAAGTCAGTTCCGCAAATTTCTGCCCTGCTAGAGCTGTCCCAGTCAACTGTTATGGCTCAGCTGCAAAGTGGTAGGCCACACAAGCTCACAGTGCTAAAGCGCGTAATGCGTAAAAAACATCTGTCCTCCGCAACACTCACTGCAGCGTTCCAAACTGCCTCTTGAGGCAACGTCAGCACCACAAGAACTGTTCGTCTGGAGCTTCATGAAATGGGTTTCCATGGCCGAGCAGCCGCACACAGGTACAAGATCACCATGTTCAATGCCAAGCTGGAGTAGTGTAAAGCTCGCCGCCATTGGCCTCTGGAGCAGTGGAAACGTGCTCTCTGGAGTGATGAATCACGCTTCACCATCTGGCAGTCCAACGGACAAATCTGGGTTTGGCGAATGCCAGGAGAATGCTACCTGCCCAAATGTATACTGCCAACTGTAATGTTTGGTGGAGGAGGAATAATGGTCTGGGGCTGTTTTTCATGGTCCGGGCTAGGCCCCTTAGTTCCAGTGAAGGGAAATCTTAACACTACAGCAAACAATTACATTCTAGACCATTCTATGCCTCCAACTTTGTGGCAACAGTTTGGGGAAGGCCATTTTTTGTTTCAGCATGACAACGCCCCCAGGCACAAATCAAAATCCATACAGATATGGTTTCTCAAGATTGGTGTGGAAGAACTTGACTGGCCTGCACAGAGCCCTGACCTCAACCCCATCGAACACCTTTGGGGTGAATTGGAACGCCGATTGCGAGCCAGGCCTAGTCGCCCAGCATCAGAGCCCAACCTCACTAATGCTTTTGTGGCTGAATGGAAGCAAGTCCCCGGAAAGCCTTCCCAGAAGAGTGGACGCTGTTATAGCAGCAAAGGGGGGACCAGCTCCATATCAATGCCCATGATTTTGGAATGAGATGTTCAACGAGCAGATGTCCACATACTTTTGGTCATGTAGTGTATTACCTGTGTTACATTATTGAACAACATCCAGGCTTTTCATTCTACAGTACCAGAACCACAGCAAAACGGATCGATACACTACACTCTTTGAATCAAGATAATTCGCAGGACTTTGGGGCTTTTTTTCCCGGTACCTGCGGCCAGAGAATATTGGTGCCACACCTGTTAATGTTAATATGCTGCCCTGTTTTATCATATCTACACACATGGGTAGACAACCAGTCTCCGTGGACTATTTGATCACATTATCTTGCTCTGTCCGTGTGTGTGTGTATGTGTGTTTCTGTGTGTGTGTCTGTGTGTGCGTGTGAATGTGTGTGTGTGTGTGTGTGTCTGTGTGTGTGTCACAGATGTTTGTCATTTAAGTTCGGTGTAACAAAGTAAAACAGATATTATTATTATTATCAAGCCACTTATACTATCTGACAAGCACGGCTCAAAAAAGATATCAGCAAACCTGATCTGCAATAAAGGTGAAGACTGCTGTCTATTGCCGTAATGCGTCGTATTCTCATGATCTTTGGATAACTATTGGCACAAGCATTTGAAACAGCTGACGTGTAGATGGAACATGGCGCAAATTTTAGAGAAGAAACAAAAATGTTATAATGTGTGGGGCCAGGAGTGTTTCCTGACCACTTGACTTTCCCAGGGAAAACTGCTAGCCATAATAATGAGCACATATTCCCACAAATGTTCATATACAGTATGTTCAAATTCAAAGCTAACCCCCTACCAACATGTACTGAACATCAAAACCAGTTAGAGAGTATTGATAGTAACCCTGCCTACAATATCTTGATTACTACATCAGCCAGTATATCCTCCTTAGGAGCTCATGGGCTCAACTGACTGTATACATGAACTATGGCCTAACCCAGGTTCATGACATCAGAGCCTGTGCGCTGTGTGCCCCTTTCCCTCAAACCAAAACCATTCCCAGGACTTTCAAATCCCAAACTGTGTAAATCCATTGAGTCCATGAGGCGTCTTAGGGTATGGTGTCGAGGGGATTAGCCCCGGTCCAGGTGGTCTTCATTTAGACACCCCCCACCCCTCCCTCTCTGGAGGAAGGGTGCATGGCTGCATGCTGCAGCATCACAGATCCCCCTGGCCTGCACTGCCCCCGTCCTGTACTCAGTGAAGTACACCCAGTACAACCTTGGCTTTATTTCCCTATTCACCACAGCACTCTCCACCAGAGATCTGAGCAAGCGCTAAGACTCATAAAAACGTGTTGAATCTCTATTACATTTGATAAGGCCTGTGATGGATTACTCCTCCTATTCAGCGTATAGTCTCTGTCCAGCAGCTGAGATCTCAGCAGCACCATCGCCGAGAAAGACAAACAGGCAATAACCTGGAGAGTGTGGAGTACAGTGTGCCATCTGTGTATTGATGCCCGACTGTACAGTATAGCATCTTCTAATCATTAGCCTACTCCAGGGACTGATACTGACAAGCATATGATGCTGATGATGAAGATTATTTTTAACTTGAAATGCCTTTAGGGTCTTTTTTGTGTTGAGTATTAGCATCTATAAATTCACTGCAAATAAAATTTACTTTACCACATGCAATTCCATCTTCTTCCACCCTTTTTAGTTGGGGGAATCTATGTATGACATCCTACTTGTTAAGAGTGCAGTTGTGTAAACACTTCTAAATGGCAGAGGAGATGAAGAAGATCTGAGGCTGAGGGTGATCAAAGCAGGGTGTCAGTGTCAGGGTCTTTGTGTGTGTGTGTGTGTGTGTGTGTGTGTGTGCGCGTGTGTGTGCTCTGCAGTGGGACGATGACAGACAGGGATCTCTGCTGTTTTATACCTTCCAGGGGCCCGCTGCATCCCCACCCCCAGTGTTTCCACAACATAAACCCAGGGAGCAGGCAGGGAGACAGGTCCCACCTGGAAGACCAGCCTGCATGGTGGGGATCTCCGTCAGACTCAGGAGACCAGACCACCATGATGGAGGTCATGATAGAGGCAGAGAAGCTAATGCTTCTTTTTTTGTACCAATATACTATTTGTATCATCAATAACTGTTTTTCTTGACAGATCTGAACAAACATAAAGAGACTCACTAGGATAACTGTTCTGCTCAGAGAGAGAGAGGAGTGACTTTGAAAATTGGACTACAAAGAGCGAAAACATTGACATTGCATGAGCGAGAGAGAGAGTTCCTATGGCTCTGCCACTGATGCAGCAGTCCATTCCTGACATCCAGAGACCACCCATTAGTCCTTTCTGATGAAATGCCTATTCAGGCTTCATGCCTATTCACAGACCTGTCTGTCTCTCAGCTCTGCTCTGTTCTGGGTGGTAGGGTGGAGGGCCTTGTGTTGTGTTGTGCTGAGGGGATCTGGGCTGGGGAATGAGGAGAGCTGGACTGGCTATCCGCTGCGGGCTGCCTCAGCAGGCTTGAGTCAGGGCGGGGGGCAGGGGGCTGTGGGTTGAGTGAGTACCGATAGTTTTTACTGAGTAACTGTTGAGTTTAACTGTGTGAAGACAATGGGACGAATGCATTTCTAAAAGTGTTTCTGAGTGTGGGTGAATACATGATAGGAGTTTATTTTTGACTATTCATTTAGTGCATTCATATTTACGACATGGGGAGCCCAGCTGGGGCCCTTGAGACCCTTGCAGATCGGAGCAGGGGCCACCTGAGTAGAGCTTCACATTACAGCTCCCAATGGCCGCCAATGTGGCTGGCATTAGGGGCAACCGTGCAGCAGCTAGATCGGAAATGTATTCAGATGGTGTGCATCGAGAATGATTACCTAATTACCTTCCAATGCATCTGTGAAAGCACTCTTCACCAACCCCCTAACCCCACCCCAATTTCCTGTCAAAACATTTTAATTTCCTCCCTCAGATTAAAGGCCTTTGTGATGTTTCGTGCAGTACCTGACATCAAGCCACGGAGTTACAGAGTCCTGTATGGTGGGTACACGTTTCAGTGCAACTTCAACTCAAGGTGAAGCAGAACAGACCATCAGTCAGTTATAGAAGCTACAGTAACTCTAATGATCAATATTCCTCCAGAAACAGACCTTTAGTTACTGAAGTGATCATGGAGTTAACTGTCAGTTTAAGAGGACATGGCATTAGTAGAGGAGCGATTGAGATTGATTCCAGATGCAACAATGGCAGCTCTGTTCAGGATGGAAGAGGACACTTGGAAACTGTCAGTATGCGTAGCTTGGAACCACTTCAACATAGCCTGTAATTGAGTCTTACAGATCGATTTTATTGTCTGTTCTTAATCACTCTCCAATCCATTGCATGCATCCATACTAGAGAGACAGTGAAACATCTTGAACTACCTGTATGGACTGGAGAATGCAGTATACAAGTGCATGTTTACTGAGTAGTTATTGTTTTTTGTAGCTTGTTATGTTGATCATTTTCAATGTAGTGATGGTATACTGTATGCTGTATCATTGTTCTGTGGGGAAGACTGAATTAAGAAAGAACTCACCGATCCGTGTGGACAGACCAAGGGTGAAGTGGGTGACCAAGACCTTATCTGGAATAACCAGAAGGCGGAACGAACAAAGCCTTGCCTATAGTTTTCACATTTACCATCAGCTTGAATACACACACAGACACAAACCTAGACCCAAACCTAGACCAAGACCTAGCAACACACCTAGCCACACACCTAGATACACACCTAGCCACACAAGCAGGCAGGCAAGGACGCATGCACACAAGCACATACACAGACACACACATACCTACACACAGATTGCATACTGGTGGGAAAGCTGATGTACAAATATTTTATGTTGAAGCAGTACGACAACAGCTAGTGTATTGCGACGAGATATCAGGGCTTCATTCAGTGTGGGGTTCAGTGAGTGCGTGTGCATTTGGTCCTGTGTGCCATCTCCAAGCCATGCAACGTCACCCAAGAAATACATTCTTTAAAAAGGCCCGTCTCTCAGTCCCACCCCAGGAGAGAGAGACCCCCCCCAACACAGCCAGTAGCCCTCTACTTGAGTAACTAGCACCAGAATGCTGATCAGTCCACCATTCAATCCTGGTTTGTTCATATTTATGTGGAGGGTCCATTGACTTTCTCCTTTTCAGGCTAACTTTAATCCTTGCGTCTGTGTCTGTGGTGGCTCTCCACAGAAGGCCTATTATTCAGGGCCTTATTACTGCGCCCCTCGCGGCTTATCTTCTTCCTGGTGACAGTCTTTTCAAGCCCTTTCCCTAATGACCTGGGGAAGCTCACATGCTCAACTTCCCAGGGATGCGGGGGCCCTGGTGATGTCAGAGGGGGCGGCCCCTGCGCAGGGGCTCCTGGGGGAAGAAAGGAGAGAGGCACGGAGGAGTCCCGCAGCCTCACGGTCACACATTCCACCTCTCTCTCTCTCTCTCTCTCTCTCTCTCTCTCTCTCTCGCTCTCTCTCTCTCTCTCTCACACAGGCAGGCAGAGGGAGCGTAGCTGCCAAGACGAGGAACGAACGGGAGGCCCGGGAAGACTCCTCGACCAAAGCTCAGGGAAACAGATCCCATTATGATTCAAATGATCCCAGAGATTAATCTCCTCAAACGTGGCGTTGTTGTCACATGATATGGGTAGATGTACAGTACTACCATGGTTTGGTGTTCACTCATGGAATGGAGTCCAGTATGGTAATTAGCCATTAATTAGTTAGTTACCACTATTATATTTTGACTGTTATTCAACATTTCTAATAATGTCCTTGTTTAAGTAATTCCTCAAAGGTTACAGGCACTGCTTTATATTGAAATTCAGGAGCAGTCCAAGTTCAGTGATGCACATAGTAACTTTATGTCTTGATCAAGTCTCTCAGCAATGAATCTGTCTTAGTCAAGGGGAAAAAAAGATTTCATTACATCTGTATGAGTGAATGCTACTCATTCTACTTACATGGAATTATGTGTTCCAGTAAATGAAAAGAACAGATCCTCCCCAGCAGGACCTCCTCCACTATTAATTCTATAGAAAAGTAGATTACTCCCTCGAATAACTTAGTATTACTAATAGCCTCTACTTAAAATCCTTTGAAGTTACTAGCACAGTTCCAACTGTCTTTATCCATGTGAGCTCATGGGTTGTACATTCAATCACATGACCAAAGATTAATCAGTGAACAGAAATAAAAGGGGATTCAATGGTGATTGTGAGTTAACATGAGTTCCAACTGGTGCTTGCTGTGCACTTACTCATTATCGTCACAATCTCCCAGTCAGCTACCCCACTGCCAGGGGCCATATAGGGTTTGGGTTGAGCAGAGGTCCTCTATTATCCACTCATTCTATATGAACTGGGCCCCTGAAAAACATACTGACAGATTGGACCTGTGTTTAGATTGTGGTTAGCACGACTCAGGATATGACCCAGATGCAGACACAGCAGGCGGATAGTTCGATACTCAGAATATTTATTATGCAAAGGGGCAGGCAAAGGGCAAGAGGGGTGGGCCTGGAAACAGGACACAAATGGCTGTGAGACAGACGTTTAATCCTAGACACATGGAAAGTGGGATGTATGCGGATGGTGCAGGGCAACAGAAGACGGACAGCAGTGGGGCTAAGGACGTTAGAGATGGGGAAAGGGACGATAAAGCGGGGGGAAAGTTTACGAGACTCCAGGGGCAGATCCCGAGTGGAGAGCCATACCCTCTGCCTAAGACGATAGTGGGTAGCCGGGGTTCGGGCTCTCTTCCAGGTACACCGACAGCGGCGAATGAACAACGAACATCGAACAACATCGAACGTCTTCCGCTTGCTCAGGGAAGATCGGGGGCTGATAACCCACGGAGCACTTGAAGGGCGAGAGACCAGTGGCCGAGCAGGGAAGGGTGTTCTGGGCATACTCCACCCACACGAGTTGCTGGCTCCAGGTGGTGGGGTGTGCAGAGACGAGGCACCGAAGAGTCGTCTCCAGGTCCTGATTGGCACGCTCCAACTGGTCGTTAGATTGAGGATGAAACCCGGAGGATAGGCTGGCCGACGACCCAATGAGGGTGCAGAACGACTTCCAGAATCGGTACGAGAACTGAGGACCAAGATCGGAGACTATGTCGACTGGAAGTCCATGGATTCAGAAGACATGCTGTACCATGAGCTGGGCCGTCTCCTTGGCTGAGGGTAACCTGGGAAGGGGGATGATATAGGCGGCTTTGGAAAACCGATCCACCCCCGTAAGGATGGTCGTGTTGCCATCAGACGGAGGGAGACCAGTGACAAAGTCCAGGGATATATGGGACCAGGGGCGATGAGGAACAGGGAGTGGTTGAGAGAGGCCGGCTGGAGCTTGCTGCAGAGTCTAATTCTGAGCACACACCGTGCATGCGGCGGCGAATGTGGAGACGTCAGAAACCATAGTGGGTTACCAAAAACGTTGTCGGAGGAAGGCCAGGGTCCGGCAGAAGCCGGGATGGCAGGTTGGATTGGAGGAATGAGCCCATTCCAGGACCGGGGACTGGGCAGAATACGTGACAAACAACCGCTGCGCCTTGCTGGAGCAGGCTCTCGATACCCCAGACGAGTGTCGCTGATAGACAGGAGGTAGGGAGGATGGTCTCTTGGTCAGACAGAGTAGCAACGGAGCTATGCAAGCGAGAGAGGGCGTCAGAATTCCCATTCTTGGACCCAGGATGGTAGGAGATGGTGAAATTGAAAAAAGTGAACTACAGAGTCCAACGAGCCTGCCTTGAGTTGAAACGCTTGGCGGTGTGGAGATATTCCAGATTTTTATGGTCGGTCCAATAGGAATGGATGTTCCGCCGCTTCTAGCCAGTGTCTCCATTCTTCCAGCACTATCTTGACCGCAAGACGTTCCCAGTAACCAACGTCATAGTTCCTCTCCGCGGGATTAAGATGATGGGAAAGGAAAGCACAGGGATGCAACTTTTGGTCCTGGGCAGAACGCTGGGCAGAACACTGGGCAGAATGCTGGGCACCCACTCCAACGTCTGAGGTGTTGACCTCCACCATGAACTGACGGGACGGGTCCGGATGGATTAAGATAGGGGCTGTAGTGAACCGATGCTTGAGATCCGAAAATGCCCGGTCAGCAGCTGGGGACCACGTGAACGGAACCTTGGGTGAGGTGAGTGCTGAGGGGGTGGAAGCCAGGGTGCTGTAGCCCCGGATGCAGCAGCGGTAGAAATGAGCAAATCTCAGGAAACATTCAGCTGCACTCTGGATGTGGGTTGGGACCAATCCACCACCGCTCTCACCTCGTCAGGATCCATCTGAATGTTCCCTGCAGCGATAACGTATCCCAGAAAGGAGATAGTGGAACAATGGAACTCACATTTCTTCGCTTTAGCAAACAGCTGGTTCTTCAGGAGGTGCTGGAGGACTTGTTGGACGTGGAGAACATGCTCCTGAACCGAACAGGAAAAGACAAGGATGTCGTCAAGCTAGACAAACACGAACCGGTTCAACATTTTACGGAGCACATCATTGACCAGAGCCCGGATCACTGCGGGAGCATTGGTCAGTCCAAATGGCATAACCAGATACTTGTATTTCCCGCTAGCTGTGTTAAAGGCTGTCTTCCATTCGTTTCCTTCCATTCGTCTCCTTCCCGTATCTGAACCAGATGGTAGACATTCCGAAGGTCCAACTTCGAGAATACGGTAGCCCCTTGGAGAGGCTCGAAAGCCAAGGAGAGGAGTGGTAGCGGGTAATGTTTTTTTTACCGTGATGTCATTAAGGCTCTGGTAGTCAATACACGATCGCAGGGTTTTGTCCTTCTTCTCCACAAAGAAGAACCCTGCGCCAGCAGGGTAGGAAGAAGGACGAATTAACTCTGCCCTCAGTCCTCAATGTACCCTTCCATGGTCTTGGTCTCTGGACCAGAAAGGGAATGAAGCTGCCCCGAGGCGGTGTAGTGCCAGGGAGGAGGTCAATGGCACAGTCATAAGGTTGATGCGGAGGAAGAGATGTGGTGTGGGCCTTGTTGAAAACCTCCCGGAGGTCCTGATACTCTGTGGGAACGGCGGAGAGATCTGAGGCTTTACCCAAGCCCGCAGGAGAACGTCCAGGGGCGGGCTGCTCCGCCTTGAGGCAATGCGCGTGGCAGAACAGGCTCCAACCCAGGATAAAACCCGTAGCCCAGTCGATCAGGGGGTTGTGCCTCTAGAGCCACGACAATTCCAAAACCACGGGTGCATTAGGAGATTCAATGAGCAGCAACCACATGGACTCACTGTGATTCCCTGACACTCGCAGGTTAATTGGAATCGTACTTTGAGTGACCCTGCCAATAGAGTGTCTGGCATCCATGGGAACGGAGAGGAGTTGTGTGGAGATACCCAGCTCCGACACCAGGGTAGTGTCCACAAGCACCCGGAGAGATTTTGACCAGTCACCCCACAACAGGATAGCATGGAGAAGAGTATGAGTAATGGGAGCTGGGAGACTCCCAGTATACATATTTACCTGGTTTGTTTGATATTAATAGTTAGCAATTAATACTTAACAAATAGGACATTTCTGTTCTGTTTAAATCTGTGTTTTCATGGGCTCCACTCTAGTTCCCTGCAGCTAATCTGGGCGTACGGTCACAAGAGATGGCTTGAGCTGACAAATGAGTTAAAGACTGCATTAAATAGACAATAATGTGTTTTACTAGAGATAGCTTAGGAGTAGAACAATCCCTCATTGTCTCAAAATCATCCTTGCATCTGGGAACTAAGCCAGGGTGGGGTTAAGACAACAACCCACATGCAGATAACAACAGGATGAACCCAGAGTGGCTTATGATGCTCCTTATTCTGCATGAGAGGGGTTGAACCAGCCTCATTATTGCAATAATTAATCAACATTAAATAAAGTTGATTGTTTGAAGAAATGACCAAGTCTCTCTCAGTACTGAATTTCCACGACACAAGACGAACTGGCAACAGACAAACAGAAAGCGCAGGTATAAATACACAGGGGATAATGGGGAAAAATAGGAGACACCTGGTAGGGGGTGGAGACAAGCACAAGACAGGTGAAACAGATCAGGGTGTGACAGTCCAGGGCCTGGCCACCGCTAGCTGCTCCTCCACAGGAACCCTGGGAAATGTGGCACAGATGTCTGTCTCTTTCTAGCTCTCTCTAGCACTCCATTGTTCCTCTCTCTCTCTCTCTCTCTCTCTCTCTCTCTCTCCAGACTCTTTCTCTCTCTCTCTCTCCAGACTCTTTCTCTCTATCTCAGATGGCACACAGGCCCTGTCCCTCCCTACGGGGAAAACAAAATGCACAGTCCTCCGTGTAAACTACTTAATACCTTGTGAAAACATGCTGAATTGGTCCAGCAAGTAATGACTTAAGTGAAGCTATTTACAGCACAGAGTGAGAGAGACATAATATAACACTGTACATAGCCATAATATAACATTTGAAATGTCTCTATCCTTTTGAAACTTTTGTGAGTGTAATGTTTATAGTTAATTTCTGATTGTTTATTTCACTTTTGTTTATTATCTATTTCACTTGCTTTGGCAATGTAAACATATGTTTCCCATGCCAATAAACCCTTTAAATTGAATTGAGAGGGGGCAGGAAACATTCAAGGCAAGTCCTGGAGGAAGACTGGGCATCAGTACAGCTCTGCCAGCCTACTCTCTCTCCATCTGATTAGTCTTTAGAGCTGTGAGACACACTGTATGTACCATAGTGTTACTCTACTGTACTGTAAAAACTCACAGGGGGAGAATACAGGAAGATAGCAAACATTTATTATCAAAATCTTAGTTGACAAAAGCCAGGGATATTAATTTTGTTACGTTTTAAAGGAAGCTTTTGTTAACTAGCTTTTCTATAGCTAGGGGACCGGAAGTAAGGAGTGGTTTAGGGAAGTGATGACATTGCTGGAGGATACCAAGACATGAGCCTGTAAGTAAATATGTACAGCTTTATTCATGCTTTTTCAAGCAAAGCCTCTTGGAGTGGACCCATCAATATAGTGGACCCTTTAACCTATAACTCTTAGTTGGTGCTTTTATCCCAACCTAAACCCACTTGACCTCTCCATCAGCAAGTGTGCCGAGGGTACAAAAGATTGCACCGCCACAAAAGTGAGGAAACAAGGTAATGTTACAGGCAAGATGTTAGGGTGAATAGAACTAGCCCGTCATTTCACAACCAATCAATGGTTGCTCAAACCACAAACCCAGGACCTTAACAATACACCTCAACATTTGTGAAAGGAGAAGGATTATGCTTAA
The DNA here is from genome assembly GCA_030435695.1 of Brachymystax lenok tsinlingensis. NCBI lineage: Eukaryota > Metazoa > Chordata > Actinopteri > Salmoniformes > Salmonidae > Brachymystax > Brachymystax lenok. The sequence goes on along the minus strand of CM059793.1, from coordinate 19,963,864 downwards.
AAAGTACTAACAGGTTATTTTAATTGTGACACTCCATTACTGGTGGGAATCTTTGGGATCTTGTACAATCTAAGTAGCTTCTCTTAGAATTGGTAAGTGCCACATGTATAAATGCTATTAGTTCAGCCATGTGCATCACTGGCTGCATTTACAAGAGACACAAGGCAGTTAAAGTCTTAATTGCTTAATTAGCTCCCTGAAGCCTGAAGGGATTTTCCGCAACTTAGAATGACAGTTACATAAATAAAGACTAAAGATTGCCTCCTATTAATTATAAAAAACAATGTTCTCATTACAAAAATACAACATAACTCCTCATAAATTACGGCATAGGGTTAGATGTACTTTTAGTTTGTTTGTTTTTCGTATCACAGACTCTCTGCATTGTATTTTGAAGAACCTCAGGGGCTCGATCACTCTACATATCACTCAGTGATTCACAACTGATTTCTTGGTACATTTAACCAACATGGAAAATAAAAACAAACAACATCTCTGAAACACTTAATTATGCATTAAATGTACATATTCAGTTACAGAAATATTGCCACGTAAGCAATCTATCCTGAGATCAGAGACATATCCCTTGGGATGGACATAACGGCTGCGGTTATGAATCTTGACAAGTGAGCTGAGCTAACAAAGGCCCTGGGATTGTGTTCCTGCACTGGAGTAAACGGCATCAAAGAAAGGGGTGTGACAATAATAGAAAATGTTTTGACATCCAGGATTAAGTAAGTATTGGATTTAAATAAGAGGGGAATTCCATCCGAAGTAAGGTAAAACAAATAAAACCGGGGGATGCATTTTATTCCACAGGCAGAAGTTCCCCCCCTCTAGCCTCTAGCCAGGGATGTTAAATGTTAAGATTACATCATGTACAGTATGCAATCACATTACAAACAACGGAAACTTGTATTTACATCCTTGTAGTCTATCTGAAAGGTCAGCAATGGGAGACAAGACATGTCTCAGATATGTCCTACATGAGTGAAAAATATATTTCTAATAGGAAATAGTAACTTTACAACAGCAGGTCTAGTTTGGACCAGCAGCTATGAGATGTTTGTGTGTAAACCATCTGTGGCTGCGCCATTATGTTCCCTGCAGTATTTTTTACATGCAACCAACTCTGACTAATCTTTTTCCGTATTCTCTACGATGTGTTCTCTAATTAAGAATCTTAGATCTAAAATGTAAAAACCAAGCCATGAGGTCGAAGGAATTGTCCGTAGAGCTCAGAGACAGGATTGTGTTGATGCACAGATCTGTGGAAGGTACCCAAGAACACAGTGGCCTCCATCATTCTTCAATGGAACAAGTTTGGAACCACCAAGACTCTTCCTAGAGCTGGCCGCCTGGCCAAACTGAGCAATCGGGGGAGAAGGGCCTTGGTCAGGGAGGTGACCAAGAATCCGATGGTAACTCTGACAGAGCTCCAGAGTTCCTCTGTGGAGATGGGAGAATTTTCCAGAAGGACAACCATCTCTGCTACACTCCACCAATCAGGCCTTTATGATAGAGTCTCCAGACGGAAGCCACTCCTCAGTAAAAGGCACATAACAGCCCGCTTGGAGTTTGCCAAAATGCACCTAAGGACTCTCAGACCATGAGAAACAAGATTCTCTGGTCTGATGAAACCACTATTGAACTCTTTGGCCTGAATGCCAAGCGTCACATCTGGAGGAAACCTGGCACAAGTCTCAAATGTCCTTGAGTGGCCCAGCCAGAGCCCGGACTTGAACTCGATCGAACATCTCTGGAGAGACCTGAAAATAGCTGTGCAGCGACGCTCCCCATCCAACCTGACAGAGCTTGAGAAGATCTGCAGAGAAGAATGGAAGAAACTCCCCAAATATTGGTGTGCCAAGCTTGTAGCGTCATACCCAAGAAAACTCAAGGCTGTAATCGCTGCCAAAGGTGCTTCAACAAAGTACTGAGTAAAGGGTCTGAATACTTATGGACATGTGATATTTCAGCTCTTTATTTTTATTAACTTTGCTAAAATTTCTAAAAACCTGTTTTTGCTTTGTCATTATGGAGTATTGTGTGTAGAATGATAAGGGAAAAAACAATTTAATCCATTATAGAATAAGGCTGTAACATAACAGAATGTGGAAAAAGTAAAGAGGTCTGAATACTTATATGACTCATAAATAATCCTGTAAAGGATTTCGATTTCTTGTAACCTTGACACCAGACATTGACATCAGATGTTGCCGTTTGTTTCTTCTCAGAGTTCACTGAGGTCTAAATATGTAAATACGGTTATAAAGAACAAGCAACTTCAAACAACAACAATAACCAAAGTGGCAGGGAACTTGTCATAATCAATCATGTAAAGCATTTTGATGTCTCTGTAGAAATGTACTTAAGCTATCTAACCTTGCCCGTTAGTTTTTTCTCAGAGTTCACTGAGGTCTGCATTGATTCAGTTCCAGTTTTGGAAAGGGCATATGTGACCCGGTGCTTTGGCAGAGAGGTCAGGGTGACCCAAACAAAGATATGAGCCAGCCAGTAAACAAACCCATGCAGGAAGAAGACTGCAACAGTCCCACATATATTTGCTTTGTTGCTGAAACACAACCATGATTAAAGTTTCTGGCCTGTAAATTTAGATAAAGTCCAAATGTCTTGAACAAACGACCAATGAAAGGACTGTTAGTCCTCAAGAACAAGTGGAATGTAATCACTGAGAGGTCTGGGTTTGATGTTCTCTGCTCTCTCTCTTTCCGATATCATGTGTGCTGTCATCCTCTGTACTGTCAGGACTGTGTCTGCTTTCTTCTGGCCTGGCTGATATCGCTGCTCTCTGCTTCCTGTGAGTGCTCTGTCTGTCTATCTATCTCCAGTCTGTCTAGCAGAGAGAGACAGAACAAAGTGTATACTATCTGCCCTCTGACCTCTCCTTGCTGACTGAGAGGACATCAGAGGTAATAGGCTAGTGACACCTTCACGAGAGATCGCTCTGTTACCTGCAGACATAACCCTTAACATACTGAATGACCCTTAAGTCTCCTTCTCGCTCCTTCAACAACACACATTTGGACAAACACAGTGACCCACTCTATCAAACTCTAGATATATGACCCTGTGATGCCCTAGCCTAGTAAGTATCCACATTAGTTAAAGAAAGGCCCAGTGCAGTCAAAATTAGTTTTTTCTTTTTGAAACTTACACTGTAAAAGTGTGGAAAAATGTGATCAGTCTTATTTCCTGATAGTTGATGGTTAAAAATACAATCTACACAGGACCTTCTATTCAGCAGATTTTGCATGGGTGGAGTTTCGACTTGCCTGGTGACATCACCAGGTGGTAAATGAGTTAATAGACCAATAAGAAAGAAAACTACTTTTCAGTTTTCTCCTCCCCACACAGACCACTCCCAGACATTCCTTCCATAATTCTTGCTTAGAAATGTTTTTTTAGCTAAAAATCTTTTGGACAATTTGAATGGAAATCTATTACAGTAAGGTACTTCATTGTTACCCAGAAATTATTTCATTTTGACATCTCTAAGGTCCACAACACCTCAATTTGTCTTCCTTGGTCCCTGAGGGCGAGTGTAAAGCAAGTCTCTATAGAGGGGATATTATGTGCTTACAAGTGATAATGATCTGCTTTGCTATGACTAGTCTGACCGAGGAAGAACTAAGTTTTGGCTACAGTTGTCGTGAGAGATGTTGAGCATCTGAGGATGAGGATGACACATGCACCATCAGTCCAAGCTATTTTCTGTCCTGGCACCCCATGAAGATAGGACAGCAAAGTCCCTGCCTTTCTTCCGAAAGCACCTGAAACACTACCTCTTCAAAGAGTATCTTAAATAATCCCCTCCTCCCACACACACTTTTCAAGCTTTGACTTTGCTGATAGCTACTTTACTGAGGAAAAGTGTACTTACTATGCCGGTGATATGTTATGGTCCCACTTAAGATGAATGCACTAACTGTAAGTCACTCTGGATAAGAGCGTCCGCTAAATGACACAAATATAAATGTAAAAAATGGTTCGCCACCGAAGGTTCGCTGGTTTGAATCCCTGAGCCGACTAGGGGAAACATTTGTTGATGTGCCCTTAAGCAAGGCACCTAAACCTAGTGGCTCTGGATAACAGCATCTGTTAATTTACTAAAATGTAAAAATACCTGCTCCTTACATGACATAGACTATCCAGATGAAGCTATGATCCTTTATTGATGTCACCTGTTAAATCCACTTTAATCAGAGTAGATGAAGGAGGAGGAGACAGGATAAAGAAGGATTTTTAAGACTTGAGACAATTGAAACATGGATTGTGCATGTGTACAATTCAGCGGGTGAAAGGGTAAGTCAAAAGATTTAAGTGCCTTTGAACTGGATATGGTGGTAGGTGCCAGGCGCACTGGTTTGAGTGTGTCAAGATCTGCAACGCTTCTGGGTTTTTCATGCTCAACAATTTCTCATGTGTATCAAGAATGGTCCACCACCCAAAGAACATCCAGCCAACTGTGGGAAGCATTGGAGTCAAAATGGACCAGCATCCCTGTGGAACGCTTTCGACACTGTAGAGTCCATGCCCTGACAAATTGAGGCTGTTCTGAGGGCAAAAGGTGGTGTAACTCAATATTACGAAGGAGTTCCTAATGTTTTGTACACTCAGTGTGAATGTACATTTCTGCTGGTGGTCCAGAGGCCTGGTTGTAACGTTCTAACATTCTCTGTTATCTTGGGGCTCAGATCTGGAGCCCTCCCCTGTCTCTAACGACCAGGAAAGGAGAGGCGTCCAGTGCAATTAGGAGCAGACAATAAATAAACCCCTGTCCTGTCCAGCACCGTGGCTGCAAGACATCCCTGATACTGATAGGATCTGTACAGGGCCGGCTCTAGCCTTTTGCAGCCAAAACTCAACAGCACGCGCCACAAGGCAAGATATGCCTGTATGCTTTGATTGAAACAAAATACAAGAAAGGCTCTAATTCGCTCATGAAACAGTAGAAGATCTAAGAGCATATTCCCATAACATTTATTAAGATCAATTGATTGGCATGCAGACGCAGTTTGGACAGGGAAGCAGGGGTGTGTAATGATGGTGGCAGGAGTGCTTAGTGCTGGGCAGCCTGGCGCCCTCGAGCGACAGGGAGGGAGAGCGGGAGCAGGCATGACAAACTTGGTGTTTGACGGTATGAAAATAACATGTTCTTGAGACAATATGTGTGGGCATAGGCAGACGTTTCAATTGGAGGATGCATTTAATGCATACTTTATAATGATATTCAATAGGCTACATCTGTCAGTACAAACTTTGATTGATGATGACATCGTAAAACATTTTGGGGAGCTCCCATTCCTAAAAAAATAGCACTACACCACTCCTCAGGGGCAAAACATTTTAGTGGCCCCCAATTGACGACAGAGAGAAACATTTACGTTTTAAAGTACATTTCCTGCAGTTCTCCAAATTTTGCTATGGGGTGTAGAGAAAATTTTATTCGTGCAATTTTATTCTACACATTTTGCCATGCAGTGTAGAGAATGTTTTTCAGTTTTAAAGCTAATTCCCTGCAATTTTACACATTTTGACATGACTTATGCCACATTGGGGTGGCAGGGTAGCCTAGTGGTTAGCGCGTTGGACTAGTAACCGAAGGTTGCAAGTTCAAATCCCTGAGCTGTCAAGGTACAAATCTGTCGTTCTGCCCCTGAACAGGCAGTTAACCCACTGTTCCTAGGCCATCATTGAAAATAAGAATTTGTTCTTAACTGACTTGCCTAGTAAAATAAAGGTTAAAAAAGAAACACACTCTAGAGCAGGACAGGCCACTCAATGCGATTCATCTCCAGTCTACTCTCTGAGGAAAGTGGCCCACTGACCATAACTTACATTTACCTGCACTTTGAAGTGGTTGGGAATGGCACCATTAACATTTTTGTAACCACGTGTGTAAACAACCACTCAACTTCTGGGAAATGGTAAAACACAGACCATGGTAGTTATGTTGTCTAAATGTCACGTGATGAGCATAAAAGATAATGGAGGTGAATCTCCGGTTGACTGCTTCTTTACGGGAATGACAGGAACTGAGACACACAGATGTAGCACAGATAGCTAGCTCTAATGAATAGGATTATTTGAAGACATTCTGACTCACCTATGACAACTTTAACCTATCTTTAGTCCTCCCAGAGGTTTCTCCTAACACATCTACAGATTGGCCAGGTTAGAGGAGGATTTGCACCTCATTCAGCTACAGTAGTAATGATAATCTAAGGCTGATTATCTCCTGAACACAGGCATGTTCCCAGCAGTCCTACTGCAGCTCTGTCTGTATAATGGCCTGGCTGACACTTCTGGTACCACTGCGGTCTGTGCTTTTTGATCTACTGGTCAATTACAGCGCTTCCATGACAAAGATGTTTATTGAAGTTAAAAGCATCCACACTGATAATTTAGCAGCATGCTTTGGGTATTTTAAACATCTTGCTTGTAAAGTCTTGGGTTTCGGTTAATTTCTCTACTATAAGAGGAATTATACTACAACTTTACAGAATGGATAAATAGGCAGAAGAACTGTTCAAAGCAGCACCAAAAACACCTTTGGCTTTGAGATGACAGCCAGGCTGTGGAAAATTGGTCCCTTGGTTTCTCAACTACAAGCCTGTCTTTATGTGCAAGGTTTTCCAAAGATGCAAAGGTGAACATCTGATTGACTGGTGGCCTATTGAAAGACATTCCCCCTATTCTCTGGAGACAGCATGGGGTTCAGGTACAGGAAACCATGGCTGGATTAGAAATCTAAATGTTTTTGAAGATTGTCCAAGAGTGATTTTACATATCAAACTGTGAAGAATCCCCCATGTCAGACAACAAAAGACTATTCCTACTAACAAATTTGAGGTGAAAACCAGGATCCAGATTAAGCCTATACTTGAACAAAAGAATGCTCAATGGAGAATCCCCGTTGGACATGAATAGGCTTAATCTGGGTCCAGGAAACCCGAAACCCAAGAAGATTAATGTGTACTGTACTACCACATGGACCATAACCATCCTGGCCACCATTGTTGTGTAGATTAATCCATAATAGAGGTGTGTTAAATCCTCCATATCATCAGAAGACCACCATTATAGTCCAGTCTATACTGATTTCCCCTCTAACACAAATGTGCCCATTAAGAGAGTGTTTTGTATGGAGAAGGATCAGCGTTGGGTGGGATTAGGTTGACTCAGCATTGGGATGCTTACGAGGCTTGGGCGGCAGGCGTTAACGATAAGTGTTAGCGATACGCAAGAGAAGGCTCAAGAGCTCAAGAGCCATGCCACTTGGCCATGCCACTTTTTATGTACCATGTAAGAGATTATGACGCTAAACCAGCCGTGTCCGAGTGTTTACATCCTAGCTGATTTCAAACACCAAAGCCATCTCTTGCGTGTGGTAGAGTTTCAGGCTCGGGTCACTTCTCTACATCTGTGTCAAGTATCTTTTAAACCTGAATAATACACAAGACAAGGCCATTTGCCAGAGAAATTATACAGTATGTATGCTGTATGGTGATATATTAAGGTACAGTAAACAGATGTGTTCCTAAATCCTTTCCCTTCTACCTACATTAGTGCACCAGATGGACACAACACAACTATATGACGAACTCTATGAACTCAACACAATATTTTATGTTGGTTCAGGAAACTCAGTTGTGATTGGAATTATTTTTTAGAAACATACAAAGCATATCCATGGGAACAACTCTGGCATGGAGACAATGATATTGTCCAACCAATTCATTCTACCTTCATTCTCAAGGTGTGGAAAGAGACCATTAGCTAAACTAAATCCAGTTACAGGTTCTGACAGGTTTCCAAGGGAAAGTGAGGAAGAACCAATAATACGGTACATTGTTTTATTGTTTGAAGAATAAACCACCTGTGTCTCTCTTTTGTAATATGTGAGCCCATCATGTTCCTAAGACTGAGGGGCTTGAACCTGCAGCTTTGAAGTCTCAGTCAGAGCCCTATAAGCTAATGGAGGGTAACCAGTCCAATTCTCTCTGGGATATTTACTTAAGGAAAGATAAGTAACCATCTCCTTTCAAAATGCTAAAATTGAGGTGACAATGAAAAGGATGAGAACCACAGGAACAATAGCTGAAAGGGTAATGCCTACAAAAGTAATGAAAAGGATGAGAACCACAGGAACAATAGCTGAAAGGGTAATGCCTACAAAAGTAAGATAAAAAATTATGGAGTGCAATTTACACTTTAGCTAGACGTTTAGACTGCAAGAAAACAAGTTATTGTATTGTCTTTTGATATGGGAAGGTAGATTTCCAAGCCCACCTGGAGAAGAAAATGTCTTCATAACATGAGTCAAACATGACCTCACTAAATACTCTCTTAAAACTATTGCTTATTCTATTTCCATTCAAGACTGCTAGAGAAACAGTGAACAACCGAACAACATCAAGTCCTAAATCGGAAGTGCATTTCTCTTTCCCGCAAAAAAACTAAAATTGAAAGAGGCACCTGGACACTTTGTCTAGGCTTGGGACAAAACTACAGAACATTATATCTTGAACTTAATTTCAACTCTCATGGCTCAATGTGCAACAGGGAGATGGAGAAACCAACTCAGATGTTACAGACTGGACCCCTGACCTCTAACAGGGCTTGGGCACCCAACCAGAGCAGGGTTTCGTTTTCGGGAACTAGAAAAGAAATAATCTCTGTATCTTTTCTCTGCTTAACCAAACAGTCAGCAACATAACAATTGGGTTTTGGAGTGTCCCCATTGTGAGAGTGTGTCTGTGTGTTTGTGTGTGTGTGCATGTGTGTGTTTGTGTCTACGTATGTGGCGGGGGATATTTGCGTGTGGGTGTGTGCGTATGCATTTTTGTTTACTCTCTTGCTACCTCATCATCTCTAGGGTGGGGGAATGTTGTGTAGGGTAAATGTGTCCAGGGTCTTTGTAACTGGGGAGACCAGGATTAGTATTGACGAGCCCCATGATTACATGGTCCCCGCTGGGATGTCAAAGGGCCACGCAGGCTCCTTTCACCTCCCCCTCTGAGGAGAAAAGCACCACTGCCAGGGGTTACGTACCGTCAAGGACTTGCCTAAGAAAATCAGAAGAGCCTTTGAATGATCTGGGTCACTGTTGACCTGTCACCCCTAGATTCCCATAGATTACCCTGGCAGAGTCTATATCTTGTCAGGTCCTCCTAACCACTAACTAGGAGCCCCACAAAAGGACCCCAAACAAATCTGTCCCTCACAATGGCGGTTATAAACTCAAGCTCCAAGAACTACAATGCACAAGTTGACCCTCGGAAGTGGAGCATTGTGGTGGAACAAAGTGATCTGGCAACTGTCATTAAAAAGTATTTGTAGGACAAGCTATTGTTGTATCACTTCTTGTCTGTAATTGTTTATATCGTCTCTCTAGACATTTGTTACCTGGTTGACATGATATACTAAAAGGCCTTGTGTGTGTATGACTTTCAAGATGCTTTAACCGATTTGCCCGGCCTTCTCTATGGCTAATGTGTGCCCTCAGAGTAGAGAGGGTGGCCAGGGAGAGAGGGTGACTCGCTTCAATGGACAGATCATTTGGGATCCGAGCCAGAGGTTTTGGGGGAAATATGAGAGGCCAAGCTCCCGCAATCATGCAGTGTCGGTGACTACTCGACTGCGACGCACCAGAGCTGCCTCTCAAGCCCCGGCAACTGTGTCAGAAAGTTTTGGCTGCTTTCTCTGTATTTATCTTTGGTGATTATGAGTTGTAGATGATCTAAATGCTTTGTTTTTGGTCAGTCTGTGTTACAATACAGGTAGAATTTATGTAGGCCACTACTGCCCTCTATGTCTACCCTTGACAACTACAATAAGTCACATAAACTCTGCTTACATGAACAAGGCGTGTGTTACTAAAGGGTCTGTACAGTGTGACAACGATAAACATTTGATAGCACACTAATAAAACCCATTTTAATACAAAAACATATATAATACATCAGTACCTAAGATAATGCAATGTAAAGTTTTCCTAACAGACTTCTAAGTGCCTTTGCATTAAGTGACTGCTTGTACAGTATGTAGCATGACAGCATAGAAAAGCCATTATCAAAACAAGAATGGTTTTCAGATTATTATGATAAATCATGTAACTCTGTGTCTTACATTATGTAGGTGCTTGTAGATGAAAGAGAGAGAGAGAAAGACAAAGAGACGGGGAGAGAGAGAGCGGGAGGGATAGAATAAAAGCACGAGAGAGAGAGAGAGAGAGAGAGAGAGAGAGAGAGAGAGAGAGAGAGAGAGAGAGAGAGAGAGAGAGAGAGAGAGAGAGAGAGAGAGAGAGAGTGAGAGACCAGGAAACATAGTTCCCCTAAGAAGCCCCCATACTGAGAACCTTAAATGTCTGTCAGTGGTATTCTGCCAAGCCCTTCATATAGCCAGACAGTCTTCATACAGACTCCTCTATGGTTCTGACACTGTGTCCTATCCCCTGTTGCTCCTCTCTCTGTACAAATGAGTCTTCCCATTCAGTTGGCTCATTTACATTCTAAGATAAAGGACTTCTGATCCAGCCTATTGACCTGTTACATCGCTTGACATGACTTGCTTTCCCTACATACATAGCCAGCCTATACAGTATGTTAAAGCTGTCAGATGTCTGGTAAATGTATCTTTAAATCATATGTGCTTAAAAGCAACACAAGTGTGCATACAACACCTGATTTTATACCCTAACAAACCAGCATGGTCATAGAGCAAGTAAGGTCAAAGAGTTATGTTCTGTACCTCTATATATGAGAGTAGAGTATCAAGGTTCTTCATTATCTTGCTCTATGTACTCTGCATGCTCTTTTCAAATGGAGCGAGAAGTGCCAGAAAAGGACTGATATCACAAGGGCCGTGTACGAATACCCATACTGCGTACTACATACTTAAACTACACACTATCTTCTCATCGTTGCATTCTATTTAGCAAGTACTGTTTAGTAAAAAGAATGCAGCAGGCCAAGGCTGCAACGCAGTAGCGGCTCCTGATTGCCTGAGTAGGTGGGGCGGGGTCGAATGCAGGTGGATTTTTCCAAATTCAAATGCATCACATTAACCAGCCTGGTTATTGCTCATTTTCAATCTCTGAATAGACTCAGGCTGGTTAAAGGCTATCACATTCAACCTACACCGTAGTAGACCATATAGCTCATCTATACTATTTAAAAAGGACTGAAGACAGAAACAGATCAGGTAGGTGCCAGGCGCACCGGTTTGAGTGTGTCAAGAACTGCAACGCTGCTGGGTTTTTCACGCTCAACAGTTTACTGGGTGTATCAAGAATGGACATCAAAAGGACATCCAGCCAACTTGACACAACTGTGGGAAGCATTGGTGTCAACGAGATGCTGGCCCATGTTGCTTTCGACACCTTGTAGTCCATGCCCGATGAATTGAGGCCGTTCGGAGAAGTATGGGTATTCGGACGCAGGTCTGTGTACGTGACAAACTGTAACCTAGCAACCTTGGCAAAGTGGCTCCTTTACTGCCCCAGCACCGCCACAACACACAATTTTTTCACTCACAGAGGTTCTTCCATCACATGACTTAATATGACCACATCGTACACTCAATGGGTTTCTCCTTGGTGATATTACCTGCGCTGGCACTTCTCTCCTCTGCCCTTGTTCCTAATCAGTAGGGGGTTCCCCCGTCTCCCTTCAGTTCAATTCAAAGGGGCTTTATTGGTATGGGAAATGTGTTTACATTGCTAAAGCAAGTGAGATAAACAATAAACAAAAGTGAGAAGACAAAACAACATCAACAAAAAACTATTAGAATTTAACAGTAAATATTGCACTCAAAAAGGTTTAAAAAAGATTTTCAAGTGTTATATTATCAGCTATGTGCAGGGTTTTAGCAATGTGCAAATAGTTGTAGTATGAATAGTAGGGGGAAGATAAATAAACAGATAAATATTAGTGATATTTACAATGTTGTGCTCCACTTGTTGCCCTTTTCTTATGGCAAAGGGCCACAAATCTTGCTGCTGTGATTGCACAACTGCAATATTTCACCTAACAGAATTGGGAGTTTATCAATGTTTGATTTATTTTCAAATTCTTTGTTGGTCTGTGTGATCAGTGGGAAATACAGTATGTATCTCTAATGTGGTCATACATTTGGCAGAGGGTTAGGAACTGCAGCTCAGTTTCCACCTCATTTTGTGGGCATTGGGCAGATAGCCTGTCTTCTGTCAATAACAAGGCTATGCTCATCGCCCCAGAGTCTCCCTCCTCTCTCCCTAGAGTTCCCCCTGTCTCCCACCTCAGGCTTTTGGTCACTGTGAATTAGAACCCAGTTCTGGACCCAGACTGAGTCCCACTTCTCCCTCTCTGTTGTTTCTCCCTCTCTCATTTTTCTCTCTCCCTCTCAGTTCTCTCTATCTCCCTCTCTCTTGTTTTTCTATTCCTCTCTTACTCTTTCCCCATTTCTCCCTCTTCCTCTGTCTCTCTCTCACTGTCTCCCTCTCTCACTCTGCTCCAAGAATCAACACAAAGAAGAAACCAGAGCTGGCCTTACTCCCTGTGTCTGGGACTTTGCGTGTGAACCGTGTGAGCGGTAGTGAGATCCATGGGGAAAAACACAGGAGACAGTTAGAGACTTCAAAGGGGTCTTGTTTGCAGGTGTGAGGGCCGTCTGACACAGAGCTCTACTCTGAGGGCCCTGTGTGCAGGTGTGAGGGCCGTCTAACTCAGAGCACTAATCTGAGGGCTGCTTGTCAGTTACACGCCCCTGTCAAACATGGAACTCCTTTGAAGGTCTCTCAGGCATAATGCAATATCTTTACATTCCAAACAACACACCTAGTTGCTTGCACCCTCCAGCTTGTACACACACACACACACACACGCAAGCAGGCATACACATGCACGCACTGCAGACACACACATACTGTAAGCAAATACACGCACGCTCTTGAATATACAGTACACAGCAAACAAACACAGAACAATGAACTCATAAACATGTTGTATTTTGTCAAGGAAGGCCTCTATGAAAGAGACCTATATTTTCGGCCTCTGCCATTCTGTTAATGATATAAATTATGTTGTTTCATAGAAAATATAAATAAATCAAACAATTTTACACATGGACGGTTTGCATTGTTAATTCAGTCCTCATATGCGTTACTGTCGGTAGATGTAATCAGTAGTAGTCTCTCTGAGGTGTCATAGAAATAATTACGGCCCCTGTGGGAACAGAGACAAATACAGTGTTTACAACGGTGAGTGTAACCTGGTCCCTTATGCAGGCTTAGTAAACAGAGCATGTCTGTATTTCTCTGTCTTATCAGTATGGGTAAAGTACATAGATCTGTATTCATAGGTGGCCATGGGTGGCCTCAGGGTCACAGTCAAGGTGGGCCTGACCCTTATGATTGCACTTCCACATATCAAATCAACCACAGGGTTCATAACCAGACACTGAGGCTTTGTGACACATGCACAGCACAACATCTCATCTATTCCATCTACAGAGTGGACCCTGGGCCTCTCCTTCACTCTCAACCACCCAGTCAGCCATACAACCTACCACCCAGACCGAACCACCCACAACTCCAGTCATCCATCAAGCCAGCCAGCCAGCCACACTGCCAGGCTACCAGAACTCAGCATCAGCATGTGTAACTGATCATAAATCCTCAACCAACACACCCAGAGCAAATAGCAACTAGCAGGCCATAAACAGAGCAGGTACTGCTTATAAAGAGAGAGATAATTAGTCTCACTGACTTCCAAATAGCAATCAAATAGCAAGCATGCACAGCATTCTGTCATGGTTATTTCATCATCATTGTTGATGTGTAAGTATGCGCCAGACCTCTGGACCTAATCACAACAGCATCTTGACTTGCATACTTCCAACATTAATATCAGATATAGGAATGGAAAGTCTATCTTCTATAAAATATTGGTGGAGAATAGTGGAACTTTAAAATCCCTGCAGATATCGCAAGATTGCCCACAAGAGGGCACTGATGTTAACCTACATGCTACAGTAATTACGAACGTAAAACCACATCACATGGTGAGCCTACAATGTTACACTTTAGGGACATTGCTATTTTTTTAAAGAGTACTTCAATGAACAAGGAAATAAACTATTTTGATTTCTACTCCATGAGTTTGCAAAAATTGTAACATGACATTGTAACGCTTGCCTTTGAAGTGAACCTTCTTGTGTAAAAAGGAACTGTCCAACATGTGTGATCATTCTTTTCCAGGATGAACAATACAATAAAATTGGCTACATTTATTCGGAACCTCAACTATGGGGTTCAACGAAAATTCTCGGACTTATTGGACCCTCAAGACAGCAGGAAAGACATTCTTGTTTCTATACACAAACCCACAGGGGAGCCGAAGTACTCTCAGGTACTCGCATTTAAGGTCATGTGCTGGTCATCTACTGTACTTCTCTGATGGGAGTGACATCAAAGTTCTCATCTTTCATGACAAAATTGTTACCTTCTATCAAAGCTGTTACTTTGCAACATAAGTATTGGAATCATCAGATGCTGGTTTTTGGTTGTTTCGATCATGGTCTGCTCTATTCTTGAACCTACCTTCAAATGACAGGAGATTTGAAGCTGGGGGACATCTAACAGCACTGTGGGAAAGGTGGCATCTTGATGAGCCACAGGTTAATGGCTGCAGCCAGTATTCTGCTACCGGGTATGCTACGGTCAAAGTGTGTGTTTCACCAAAGATCTTGTATTGACTGTCTATTCCACTCGCTGGTTTTGATCGTCCTGTATAGATTTCTCATCTATGATTTCACCCAGACATAAACAACCTGCGCTCAACCATCCCCCAGCCACATCCCAGCCACCTGTGTCTCCAGGGGAAAAAGAGACGGTAAACAACGCTAAAACCAGGACCCTGGGAAGGACAGAGGAACAGCCACTTCCAGACAGCACCTCAGAGCCGCAGGAGGTCGAGGAACCCAATGACACTGCAGGTGGACTAATGTTGTATAACTGGCATATGCATGTGTTATAACCACTTGAGGTGTTATGATTGCCCAAAACATAGTAATACATGTGGTTATATAGATTATAGGTTATTTTACTGGTGGTTTAATTACATAGAGATGGTGACAAGAAGCTATTATAGATTGTGTTGAGTGAAATTTGACTCATCGATTGATCCTGTTCCGAAATGTGTGTCACATTGCACATAATATCCAGTAGATGGCAGCATTTGTGCAGTGTTAAAAAAACAATGGTAGTGTACCAAGACTATCCCTTATGAACAGGTTTGTCTATTGATTCTCATGTTTTCTAAGGCTTTCTTTCCACGAGCTGAAGAAGATAACTGGTCATTTTGATGAGAGGCCAGTGATTGACAGTAGGAGCAGACTTGGTGAGGGCAGCTTTGGAACGGTCTACAAAGGCCTCATCAATGGTAAACCTGTGGCAGTGAAGAAACTACTCTCAGTAGGTGTCAATATTATCTGTGGCAATAACACTATTAATATTGTACACAGAGTATACAAAACATTAAGAATACCTGCTCTTTCCGTGACATAGATTGACCAGGTGAATCCAGGTGAAAGCTATGATCTGGCAAATCTGTCGTTCTGCCCCTGAACAAGGCAGTTAACCCACTGTTCCCCGGGCGCCGAAGACGTGGATGTCGATTAAGGCAGCCCTCCGCACCTCTCTGATTCAGAGGGGTTGGGTTAAATGCGGAAGACACATTTCGGTTGAAGGCATTTGGTTGTACAACTGACTAATAATGGTGACTTTGACTTTGATCCCATATTAATGTCACTTGTTAAATCCACTTTAATCAGTGTAGATGAAGGGGAGGAGACAGGTTAAATAAGGATTTTTAAACCTTGAGACAATTGAGACATGGATTGTGTATGCATGCCATTCAGAGGGTGAATGGGCAAGACAAAAGATTTAAGTGCCTTTGATAAAGGTGTTCCTGATGTTATGGTTAATGTTTGGTGTATTCAGTGTGTGTATGAGTTCTCCTAATTTAATTAAACAGCACATTCTAAAAGGTTACTAAAACTTCAGTTGTTTACTCTTTTAGATTGAAGACATCTCACTTGAGGAGCTAAATGTTCAGTTCATTCAAGAGGTCCATTGTCTATTCTCTGCTCTTCTACTGTTCTATTGAATGGAGTCCTTATAAACTAGCTGACCTACTGTGTGACCACTTCATAACCATTCATAACCATTGCAGCTCTCAATATCTCAACCTCTCGATAACTCATCTTAATGGGTCTCTACTGCAATAAAATCAACAGAGAAATGTCCTGAGAGAATGGCTTAGAGAGGGACTGTCTTTTACTTAGGAGCTGTCCAGATATCGGTTTTAAATTGAATGGATATTACTAGATTTGACTTAGCTTGAATTGTCTTTATGGTTTAAAGGTTACTGTTTGTTTGATGATAGGCCTCTTGTTCCACAGGTTGAAACATGAAAACCTGGTAGATGTAATCACCCTTGTTTGGTGTATGCTTACATGTCCAATGGTTCGTTGCTCGACTGGCTTGCTTGGTAAGCATACACACTGTACAATATCGACATATCTTTTTAATTGTAGCTACCTTAATTTATACAGAATCAATTAAATAAAATCGATTTTGGAAGAGAGATGTTTTACAGGTGCTTTCTCTTTAGGATGAATATGTTTGTGTGGTTGTAGGACCGTAGCCCTCCTATGTCCTGGTACGGGGGATGTCTGACCGCCTTGAGAACAGCCAGAGGCTTGGATAATCTGCACAGCAACAACCATGTCTACAGAGATGACAAGAAGTAGCTGTGGAAGATTTTAATAAATGCCTTTCCTATGCCACCTGGTCAAATTTTTGACATTTTAATCATAGACAGACAAGAAAATGAGTCTCCGCACACTCAGGATCAATGCACAATTTTCAATTTATTTAGGTTGAGTTTTCGGTCGTCCGACCTTCATCAGAGCATTACAAAATACATTTTAAATTGTGTATTGATCCCGAGTGTGCAGAGACCTTTTTATTTCAGTGTTACTCTTTATCCCCTGCACCTCAGCTACGGTCAGATGTGTGACAGATCCTCTCAAAAACCATAGACAGACAACCTTGTCATTTCAGTCTCAATAGTAGTTATTCATGAGTTCTAATCATGTGTCTGGCTGCAGAAATATTTTGCTGGATAAAGCACTCTGACACAGGCCTCAGCCATGCGGTCGTTTTCGACAGTGATGACCGAGAAGATTGTGGGTACTAATTATCTCTCTCTTTATAATCAAACATCTGCAGTTTTGGGGTGGTACGTTGTACTTTACACCTACACACATCTATGGAATTAACACGATATGAAGATATTATACAACGTTGTGTGAAACCCCCCTTACTGATTTGATTATCACCTTAGTGACACTACATGACAAGCAATTGAGACAGCACCACATGTGGCTACACCCCTAACATTATGCCACAGGTCAAGCCTTTCACATTATCACTTTAAATACCTAAATATAGCCCAGAAGATACAGTGACAATATTGAATTGATGATGAAACTGCAACGTAAGTCAAAAACTCAATTGCCAGTTCAGCAGTTTACCTCAGTGCCAGACTCCAAAACCTACTGACACACATAATTGTTGGAGCCTTAAGTGAGGATTGCTTTATTTTTAATTTAACTATGCAAGTCAGTTTAGAACAAATTCTTATTTACAATGACCACCTACCACGGCCACAACCCTCCCCTAACCCGTACGACGCTGGGCCAATTGTGCGCCGCCCTATGGGACTCCCGATCACGGCCGGTTGTGACAGTCTGGGAACGAACCAAGGTCTGTAATGACGCCTCTAGCACTGCAGTACAGTGCCTTAGATCACTGCACCACTTGGGAGGCCTGCACTGAAACATGCACCTGTGCCCGTCTACCAGCCAATTCATTTCAAATTAAATACCAATAAAATAAAGGTTACTGCTCCTCAATGATAAATAAAACATGTTGGTAAATGTTGATGGAGGCTTATAATGGAAAGTGTGGGAACAGTACTGTATGACATAAATTATGTACTCTAATGTCTACAGTCCAATATGAGGTCAGGTCAACTGGTTGAACCTCATCATAAACCAACAGCTACTGTCAGTGTTCAGCCGGAACCCTGGGAACAGTAGCGCACAGTATCTTAGCCTGCTATATTATTAATGAAGAGTAATAGAGGGCTGTTGTTGGCTAGAGCCGGAGCCAGCCAGGTGGTTAATCTAAGGTCTCTGTCATCCACAGGTGTTACTAGAAATATTGTCTGGACTCCTGCCAGTGAACGAAAATCGTGATCCTAAGTTCCTGGTGAGCAAGCAAAACAATGGAAGCTTTCTCTTTAGTACTCGTCTGTCTTCATCATACAGTGGGTAGAATGCATATGATCTAAAGAAAGGCAATATTTAACTTTTTGTATTTACTATACAATTATGCAGCATTACTTATTTTCTACTCTTCTCTCCCTGTTGAGCATATGGCCACATTTGTCCAGTATACAGTAGATGGCAGACGTCTGTCAGTATAGTTACCACTGCAAGCAGTAGCTGAAGGATGTGTTGCTGCTGTTGATTGGTATGATTTGTTATGACAGTCACAGATGAAGATGAAGGATGAGATAGATGAGGAAGAAATGGCCCTGGAGGACAAGAGGATGCTGTCTCAATGACAGAAAGAACAAACGGCCACTGACGAAAGAGGTGTGTGATGCCAGTACAGTTGCTACCACTTTAGTTTACAGTACTGTCTCCACTGGTATATCAATGGGTACTTTGTGCTTCTTAGTTATAGCTGGGAGCCAACGCTTATTGTCTTTATCACATTGAAATAATGTAAATATTTTAATAGGTCCTGACGGAGCTTGAAGATGTTGTCAAAAGCATTTCACTGGAACAGCTGGGACCCGAGAGGGAAGCAGACAACATGGAGAGACTATCACTTGCCTCCCTCTTTTTCCTTAAACAAGGTTACTTTGCTCTAGAGCAGTGACCAAACATTTTACAGTCTTCTGTATTTTTTTTGCCCAAAGAATAAACAGCATATTTATTTTGTATATATGGAAAAACAGAGCATACAGTATGTATTTTGTAAATATTTTTATTTTCCTTTTAAAAAGCCACTGTTTTAAGAAAAATAAACAACTTAAGACCAAACATGACAGTTCTCATGAGAGTGTATTCCCTTGTCCAAAGATGAGGTGTTAAACTAGTGATTTGCCATACAATAAATCAGTAGACAAGTGACTGTGGCAGAAAGAAATTCCATTTGGAATCACTGTCTCTGGCACTCCCACCTTGCATTCACACCATAGGAGCTGGCACAGTAGCATTCTTAGCTTCCTTGAACGCTAATCAGAGCTATATCAATGATGTGAAATACTGGAAGCCCCTGTTCTCTCCGTTACGTGACCCTCATTGACACCATAGATAGACAGATCAGTACAGACAAGACCTTTTATCACAGACAGAGCAGAACATCTACAATATGTACAGCACTTGCATAGAAAAATACATTTCTCAGCAGATGTGTTTTATGTAAACCACAGTTATCAAAAAAGAAATGTTCAAATATATAAAAAAAAGAAGAAAAATGACAGGAGCAATTATTACATCCAAGGGGGGTTTGGACCTCTTCATAGCTGTGCCCACATATCGATGAAGACATTTTCTCAACTTTGGGTACAGGAAACACAACACATTGGCATTGATCTAAGAGGAATGCAGGGAATGATTGCAAGCATGTGAACTCAACTCATGTAGGGTTTGTCACATTGGCACAAATTCACATTAGTCGCACTAACATCATTTTTTAGTCTAGGCAACAGTGTAAAAACCTCTTACTTAACTTGTTCTAACCTTTGAATAGCCCAGTAAAATACTTTGAATGAATCGCAGGCTACAAATGGACATTCTCAAGTGTGTGTTTCAGCTCAGTTGTCCATTGGCGTGCATAGCTCAGTCTCTGGATGGGCTTCGAGGGTTTAGAAGGTATTTATATATATATATATTTTTTTTTAATATATATTTTTTTTCCAAGAGGTTGTTTCAAATAATCTTTCCCTCCATCACTTGGAATGTTCCATTATGGAGCGTGTGGGTGTGTGTGCCGGGGGGAGGGGGGGTGAGGTCTGTTTAGTCATCCTCTTCTCCATCTCCAGGCGGTCTGGTGATGCGGCGTCCTCCCTTCTTCCCAGCGGGGCCCTTGGGCTTGGCAAAGGCCTGCTTGTGTGCGTGCTGCTTGGGATGGACTTCCTCATACAGGAAGTCACCAGTCAGCTCATCCCCGCTTTCAATCTCGAGCTATGAACAGTCACACATGAATAGTAAGGCGTTGGACTGTTAACCAAACCAGGGTTGGAGTCAATTCCATATAAATTCAGTAAATTTAGGAAGTAAACGCATTGAGAAAAAATGTAATAGTAGTGTCAGTTTACATTCTGAATTGAAACTAAATTAACCAGAACCAAACCTACTGATTTTCTTACTGAACCCTAAGACACATGGAACACTTGTTTTGGTGTTAACACCAATTGTTTGATCTGTTGGTCCTTACCTTCTTCAAAATTTCAATTTGCATGTTGTTCTCTACCATGTCCACCAGGGGATTTTTGCAACTGGAATAGAGCATCCTCTCTTTGATGCTGCACTTGTACCCCGGCATGGAATAAATGAACACTGCAAAAGGCAAAATAACAATGGAGGATGTCTCATCACAATGATAGATATACAATGCAGTAAATATGAAAGATGTATTTTGTTGGTTCTCTTCAGTTGGTTCTCTTCTATTGTTCTTTGTGAAAACAGTGAACATAAATATATTCACCTGTGGACTCCAGGTAGTCTCCCTCGTGGGAATGATTGTAGCGGAAGAAGTGATAGCGAGCAGACTCTGTGGGGATCCTCTTGGGCAGGTCTTTCACCTCGGTTGGTTCAGTGTTAGACAACCTAATGAGTTCTTTGGCAAAGTCTATTTCCTATCGAGAGTAGAAATTAAACCGTACTATGAATTAACCAGATATGACAGTCGGACAATTACGCTATAACAAAGTGTAATTTCATCTTTGTGTGATTTATTGAATAGCTCTTTTGATAACATGCCCATTATGAGAACAAGGCAGAGCCGGCTCGAAGTGTCACAACTACGCCTTTGTCCCCAAATCTGATCTTGTGACACAAGCCCTTGAATTTCAATGAGAACTGACACAATGACACAACCACATCGTACTGTTCTCAACAGAACTCCTGACTCCAAAATTCCTTTGACAGTCGACAGAGAAGCCTGAGGATAAAAGAGGAACAGAACTTGTTCTCAACTGACTCACCTGGAAAAGCAACAGAGGGAGAGAAGTACTTACAAGTTGTACGTAGTTGACTTGCTTGTCCCTGAATCGTTCAAGCGCCTTGACAGCGTCTCCATGCATGGGGAACGCCACTCCCTGCAGTGTCTGCTGCTTGCTGTCTACACTGATGTCAGTCTGCACCTGAACACAACACAAGAGAAAACAATGTAAGACAACTTAACCCTTACCATAGTCAACACACAGCTCACTAGTGGTAGTGCTAGTGATTCAATCAATATTTTGTTTAACCAGGAAGTCCCTTTGGAAAGAGATCTAATGACCTCAAAGGGAGAACTGGCCACCTTAAATTAATATAAAGTAGATATGAGGCAAACGAATCCAGAACATTTATTTCCTCACTTCCTCCTGTTCAGATTCTCCACATTGGGGATAATAACTGATGTGGCTGATGTTTCTATACCTGGACAGGAGAGACAGGAGGGATGAGGCACCTCTTCTAAAACCACCTTAAAGACTGTAAATGGAAGGGGATTATACTGATGGATTGCACCTATTGTTAGAGCCCTGTTGGTTCCCACGGAATTAGAGGCTCTATCGTGTACACGTGATTGAGCAGCCGATGCGGTGCACCCACCTCATGTACCAAAAGGATTGTGGATTTTATCCATCAACTTAATCAAGGCAGTCTCTCTCTCTCCAGACACATGAATGATAAATACATATTTCAAAGCCTCTTTGCTCCCACACAGATTAATGTTGTTTATCTTCCTTTCAACAGCTGGTCAATTGGGAGAAATGCTAGCCTTTTTCCTCCTGTCTAGCTTGTTATTGGTTGTATTTAGGAGTGTGACTGAATGCTTCTCAGACTACTTCCTTATATGGAGTTGGAGACATTGTTTATGTCAGACAGTCACAGCAACTAGGTTGTTTCCTCTTTAAGACTCACTTTGGTTTGGTTGGAATCACGAGCCACTGTGTGTTACTTTCTCTTTGGTTAATGACATCTTACAACTACCAAGAGAAAAGCAAACTTGACAAGCTTCATTGTTAGGAGCAAGTCAAGCACTGGCTATCACATAACAGTGTTCCCTGATCTTATCAGTGGAGCCAAGCCCAGGCAGTGGTGTGACCTTGTCCAAGCGCTTTCCTGGACAGAATCAATGTAAAGTATTGAATGATCATTCATCAACTTTCAAAGGTGGCCCCTCGTGTAGGCTGACTATACAGAACATTTTAGTTCAAGACCAGTGTATTTAGTGGGAGATCTCAACAACAACATCCTATTGCTTACATTGTGCATTGTAAAAAAAAAATAGAGAAAGGGGATACCTAGTCAGTTGCCCAACTGAATGCATTCAACCGAAATGTGTCTTCCGCATTTAAACCAACCCCTCTGAATCAAAGATCGATGTCCGTGTCATCGGAGCCCAGGGAATCATTTCGGTTGGAGGTTAACTGCCTTGCTCAAGGGCAGAAGAGCATTCGAACGAGCAACCTTTTGGTTACTGGCCCAACGCTCTTAACCACTAGACTACGTGCCTTGGTTAGTTGTCCATCTGCCAACTTCCTGTAGTTATAATGAATCACAGCACCTACCAGTGACTCTTAGTGCCAGGTCGGCATTATGCACAGCTGTATTGCTGACCTTGTGGTCTTATGGGGGAAGGTATCACCAGCCGTTATTGATATTCAACACTGTCTTTTGGATTGAACACAATTCAAAGCATATGCTATGAGTTTACTGTACATGTTGCTATCAGTTGCTCAGAACCACTCCCACTATTAAGAGAAGTTTGGCTAGATGTCTTGGTTTCAAAGATTAAAGAAAGGTTTGAATCCACACCCATTTAACAATGACACTTTCAACCAACATAATTACTTTTGCACAGAATCACTTTTAAACATCACAGGAAGTGTGAATACTGTTCTCTCTCTCTATGTTTGTGTGTACCTCGCTGAGTTTGATCTGTCTCAGTTCCTCCTCTGCAGCAGTGAGTGGTAGTGGTGCGGCCTTGGTCACCAGGTACTTCTTATAGCCACTCAGAGACACATCCTCCTGGGGGTGTGGGTTTGTGATATAAAAAAAATTGACATATTTCCATTACAACAACCTGAATAACAAAGCAGATAGAAAATCTGATCTTCAAAGTTCTTCATTTCAGAAAGGCATAAGAGGATTTCACAACACAATCTAGGCTAATACAGATAATCTAACCAACCTTTGTAGTGCCAAAGAGCTCATCTTTGATAAGCCCCCCACCAAATTCCTTCTTTAGTGTGGCCCTGGTAGCAGCGTATAACATCTTATGTCGCACCTGTTTGAAATAGAATGTATTAGTGAATACACAAAGGGTACTGGAAAAGCAGTGTTTACATTTAACTATACCATCCACTTTCTATAACTCAATGACATTCAGTGATTTTATTAAATGTTTTACACAATTTCTGATTCTTATCTTTCTGCCGCAACATAAGCCCCCATTATTTTTCCCCATAGGAGAGCCAACTGTGCCTGGATAATCACTAAATAAATGCATCCCATTTGGATGTTTCAGTGAGTACTTTTACATGCACAGAAATCATTTCTAAATTAAACTGATTGTGGCAGTAGGCAGATTGTGCAATAGTAATGTAAACACTTTTAAATTGGAGTAAGGTCAAAATCGAAGTAAGCACACGCCGATTAAAACACCTGGTGTTCTGTGAAATCTTTCGAATTATTAGGACATGTAAAAACCTTCATTGTCGTTCCAGCGCCGTATTTGATCTGCGCATGTGCGAGCACCAGCCGAGCGAGCCTCCCTCTTAGCGCGAGTTAAGTGAGTTCGGAACAACTGAATGTATGCATTTTAGAAGTAGTTAACAAACTTTATATGTCCGAACTCAGAATAAAATTTGCTTCACAAAAATATTATGGTCACTGTGGTAGAACGTTTATTTTGATTGCCAATTTTCTGCATCAAGTAGTCTGATTTCGGGATGTGTCCATGTAAACAGGATTATTAGGGAAATCATTCTTCTTGCAAAGCATGTAAACGTTTTAAATATGATAAAGTATTATATTAATCTGACTATCCACAATAAATCGGACTATTGTGTGCATCAGGTTTTCCGTTATGGAAATGTGGCACCGGACAATTGAGAAATTTCCCAGACCCATATGCATTGGGTGCGTACCCACAGTGCTCAGAATGACAGAATTCACATTTAGATTATGTTAATTATTTGTAACAACACATGCAAATCGAGGATGCAATGACGTGTGTCCTCACCGCGCACGTGTGTTCACATTTACTTTTCCTCAGCCAACAAGACGAGTGGCGAAGAGTAAAATCACTAGCCTATGCATAGGCGGCGGGTGAGTTTCTAGTTTGAAGCTCTGTCAGGTTGGATGGGGAGCGTTGCTGCACAGCTATTTTCAGGTCTTTCCAGAGATGTATATCTGGTTCAAGTCTGGGTTCTGGCTGGGCCACTCAGGGACATTCAGAGACTTGTCCCGAGGCTGTGTGCTTAGGGTCGTTGTCCTGTTGGAAGGTGGACATTCACCCCAGTCTGAGGTCCTGAGCGCTCTGGAGCAGGTTTTCATCAAGGATCTCTCTGTATTTAGCTCTGTTAATCTTTCCCCTCAATCCTGACTAGTCTCCCAGTCCCTGCTGCTGAAAAACATCCCCACAGCATGCTGCTGCCACCACGCTTCACCGTAGGGATGGTGCCAGGTTTCCCCCAGATGTGACGCTTGGCATTCAGGCCAAAGAGTTCAATCTTGGTTTCATCAGACCAGAGAATCTTGTTTCTCATGGTCAGAGTCCTATAAGTGATTTTTGGCAAACTCCAAGCGTGCTGTCATGTGCCTTTTAGTGAGGAGTGGCTTCCGTGTGGCCACTCTACCATAAAGGCCTGATTGGTGGTGTACTACAGAGATGGTTGTCCTTCTAGAAGGTTTTCCCATCTCCACAGAGGAACTCTGGAGCTCTGTCAGAGTGACCATCGTGTTCTTGGTCACCTCCCTGACCAAGGCCCTTCTCCCTGACCAAGGCCCTTCTCCCCCGATTGCTCAGTTTGGCCGGGCTGCCAGCTCTAGGTAGTTCCAAACTTCTTGGTAGTTCCAAACTTCTTCCATTTAAGAATAATGGAGGCCACTGTGTTCTTGGGGACCTTCAATGCTGCAGACATTTTTTGGTACCTTTCCCCATATCTGTGCCTCGACACAATCCTGTCTCAGAGCTCTACAGACAATTCCTTTGACCTCATAACTTGTTTTTTGCTCTGACATGCGCTGTAAACTGTGGGACCTTATATAGACACGTGTGCCTTTCCAAATCATGTCCAATTGAATTTACCACAGGTGGACTCCCATCAAGTTGTAGAAACATCTCAAGGATGTTCAATGGAAACAGGATAAACCTGAGCTCAATTGAGTCGCATAGCAAAGGGTCTGAATACTTATGTAAATAAGGTATTTCTGTTTTTTAAAAAAATATACAAATTTGCACCAAAAGAAAAAGTGCTTTGTCATTATGGGGTATTGTGTGTAGATTGGATTAAATAAAAGTTTCCTCATCACTTTATAATAAGGCTGTAATATAACAAAATGTGGAAAAAGTCAAGGGGTCTGAATACCTTCCTAAAGCACTGTAAATATAACTCAATCACTGTTCGCAAAAAATACAGTTTTTTGCATCGCTGAGCACTTATAGCGTAGAAGCTATAGGCTATATCAGATACATTTCTTATTTCTTTGCACGGGAATTACACATTTCATGCAATGCTACTACATTTTATATGACTGGAGACATTAGCAGAATCTTAATTTCTTAAAACGACAAATTACAGGGTAGCCTACTCTGCTGACACTGACAAACAGACCAATAAAACAACGTTGTCTATATAAATAGGCCTACGAGAAGGGGAGACACGAATATAATCTTTTTTTTATTTTACCTTTATTTAACTAGGCAAGTCAGTTAAGAACAAATTCTTATTTTCAATGACGGCCTAGGAACAGTGGGTTAACTGCCTTGTTCAGTGGCAGAACGACAGACTTTACCTTGTCAGCTCGGGGATTCGACCTTGCAACCTTGATATATGACTTCCATCTAAACTGGAGGAGGAAATTATTGTGCAAAAACAAACTTTTAAGTGCCACTGACCCAACGATAAAGAGTGAATATGTGAACTGCGTACTCATCGGGGATATGGCCGATGCTCTCCGCTGGTGACAATAAGATAGGCCTACTGTTGTTCGCTCAATTAAGTTTAGAATTTGTATAACTAAAAGACAGATTAGAGTATTTTCATTGTCTTCTCTTTAAAGCAATAACTATTTGCTTTCCAAACAATGTTTTCCCGCAATTTAATTTATAAATATTGTGATATACCTGGTTGGGTCTCTACTTTTCACTGACAGTCCCAACTCAACAATCATCTATTTGGTATTTGCCACAGACGCTGCCCAAATTGTGCATGCTGCCTTTCCTTCCGACTGTAGGCAATGCGATTTAAAACAACTAATGCATTTTTTAAGGCTAGGGGAAGGTAATGATCCACTGTGTCCAAATCATGCTTCAGTAGAATATTTTGAATTATTTTATTTAGTTCTGTATAGACAATAGTAGGCTAATTAGGCTATATAATTTTGGCAATTTAATTCAATTTACTTAAGGAAAGCTCAGCTTCCCCTAGCCTTATGGACGTGCTATATGTTTCCAAAGTGGTGTGTGACGCGCTGATGAAGCCTGCCTTCTGTTGCATATGCATTTGAAAGGCAAGTAAATGGAAAGCGTGCTTCAATTACCAGTTGGGAAATAAAAATAGTAGCTATTTTTAATCGTGGCCAAAACTATTTTTAACACAGGATTGCATTTAGAATTGTTGCACAATGATTGGGCTTATAAAAGCACTGTCTGGCAGAATTTCTGCTCAAAGGCTCTGTATCTGTATGCTGTGCGTGTGTGACATTTATGTTTTTTTATTTATTTTTATTTAACCGAATATACACACACCAATTCAATTCCACAAAATTATGCAAATTAACCCACAGACCGGTATGCATGACCAGTATTTACATAAACTGCTATTTCCATCAATGAATAGGCTAAAAAGTATTGTTATTTCACAATGGGACTTTCTTCTCCCGGACAAATGGCCAGTGGCAATTTTATTTATCAGCTTTAAAAAAAATTAAAAATAATACTTCCAAAAGCAAGCTATTGGAAACTCTGGTGTGCATGTAACTGTACTCAGTCTTAGAACATGTGCAAGTGTTTTGAAACCTCTGCAGCTTTCCAGACAAGCCTGGACCTGTGGCACTCAACCTACGGATAGTGGGTAGGTATGTCGAGCCTTGTTTGCTAGAGTAGGATGCAGTCAGTACTCCCTCGGTCTCTAGTCTCTACCACATGTTATTCAGCCTGGTACAGACAGTGTAGGCCAGGGCACATTTCTCTCCTTGTCTGTGCATCATTCCTCTGTCTTAATTGTGCCAACTCAATTTGGTAATGCTAAATTCCTTTCAGTCTCTGCCATTACATACATTTGCAACAGTTGGGATGTTATCTGTATTAAGAGGTGGTCAAAAGCTAAATGTCAAATTTGCACAGTACAAACTACATATAACCAACAACAATCAGTAATAAACACAAAACATGTCTGCTGAGGGTCTGTTGTGAGTCGTGAGCATGCAGAGACTTGTCATTGACATGACCGTGCAGCATAATTAGCAAACGGAAACTGACATCTGTGTGAGAGGAGTTACTTACAGGGGAGTGGTCAGGTGACCAGGCCATGAAGATCCACTCATAGCCCTGGTTGTTGGAGGAGTCCAGCCGGTACAGGATATAAGATGGCAGGTCGTCCTGTAGTAGAGGCAGGACTAACGAGTCATACTCTTGGTCCCATGTCTCTGATGCTTGCCTGGTCTCGCCCAAAGCTAGCTGCTCTGTAACACAAATATTATCAGAATCAAAGTGAAAACATAATTTTGGTGAATAGAATCTCTCTGGGCTTTCCAACATTTCTGCAACTGTTTTAATTCTAAAAAAGATTTGTAATATATCCTTGAGAGACAACCTTGGTGACAAACATTAGATATGTTTATGGTCAGATCAGTAAAAAAATAAACACTTCTTACCATCCTCAATCACAATCTTTAAGACTCGATATTGGTCTCCACACCTTGCACTGGCAAAGATGTCCTTCACGTCGTTACCAGCTAGAAAAACAGTGGGGAAGTGAGTTTGGTATCGGCACAAACATGCAATGTGTTCTACGATGGGTGTTTCATAGTAGAAGCCTCACCACTGAAATTGGGCTTACAGAAATGTATCTAGCTGTAACGACTTCAGTTAAGCCCATGTTAAAACCTTCCAAAGAACAAACCATGTAATGATCTTCAGCCTTATCTATTCAAAACAATCTTTGACACAGAAGTTTGGTCCACATATACAGTTGAAGTTTACATAGTTAGGATCCCCACCTTATTTTAAGAATTTGAAAATGTCAGAATAATAGTAGAGAGAATTATTTATTTCAGCTTTTATTTCTTTAATCACATTCCCAGTGGGTCAGAAGTTTACATACACTCAATTAGTATTTGGTAGCATTGTCTTTAAATTGTTTAACTTGGGTCAAACATTTCGGGTAGCCTTCCACAAGCTTCCCACAATGAGTTGGGTGAATTTTGTCCCATTCCTCCTGACAGAGCTGGTGTAACTGAGTCAGGTTTGTAGGCCTCCTTGCTTGCACACGCTTTTTCAGTTCTGCACACGCTTTTTCAGTTCTGCCCACACATTTTCTACAGGATTGAGGTCAGGGCTTTGTGATGGCCACTCCAATACCTTGACTTTGTTGTCATTAAGCCATTTTGCCACAACTTTGGAAGTATGCTTGGGGTCATAGTCCATTTGGAAGACCCATTTGCGACCAAGCTTTAACTTCCTGACTGATGTCTTGAAATGTTGCTTCGATATATCCACATAATTTTCCTTCCTCATGATGCCATCTATTTTGTGAAGTGCACCAGTCCTTCCTGCAGCAAAGCACCCCCACAGCATGATGCTGCCACCCCCATGCTTCATGGTTGGGATGGTGTTCTTCGACTTGCAAGCCTCCCCCTTTACCCTCCAAACATAAGAATGGTGATTATGGCCAAACAGTTCTATTTTTGTTTCATCAGACCAGAGGACATTTCTCCAAAAAGTATGATCTTTGTCCTCATGTGCAGTTGCAGCCTTTCAGGTTATGTCAATATAGGACTCATTTTACTGTGGATATAGATACTTTTGTAGCGGTTTCCTCCAGCATCTTCACAAGGTCCTTTGCTGTAGTTCTGGGATTGATTTGCACTTTACGCACCAAAATACGTTAATTTCTAGGAGACAGAAAGCGTCTCCTTCCTGAGCGGTATGACGGCTGCGTGGCCCCATGGTGTTTATACTTGCATACTATTGCTTGTACAAATGAACGTGGTACCTTCAGGCATTTGGAAATTGCTCCCAAGGATGAACCAGGCTTGTGGAGGTTTACAATTTTTTGACGTCTTGGCTGAAAATTCTTCTGATTTTCCCATGACGTCAAGCAAAGAGGCACTGAGTTTGAAGGTAGGCCTTGAAATACATCCACAGGTACACCTCCTATTGACTCAAATTATGTCAATTAGCCTATCAGAAGCTTCTAAAGGCATAACATCATTTTTCAGTTTCACAGCTAATTGCCTGCAATTCTATACATTTTGCCAAAGGGTGGAAGCAAATGTTTGCAGTTTTTAATATGACAACTGATGGTCACTCTGCTCCTCCCTGGTTGGTAATTAGACCATGCTTACTACAAGTTCAGATAGCTGGCTGCTAGACTAATTTACCAATCTAAAAATGTTTTGCTAACATGGGCTAATTGAGTGACTGCTGATGCACAACCAAATTTCTAAATTGCACCTTGTGTATTCTAGTACTCTCAACAGTATATCGCGACCCCGACTGAGTTGCCCATCTCTGGCCTAAGCCTAACATAAGCCCATACTGAGCAAATAGTAGGATGAACACATGCGACCTACAGCAATCTCCTTCCCACTCACAGATTTGAACAATGTGGCACACCACTATTTTACATGCATGTCGTCGAGGTCACCATATGAAACTTTTAACCCAAGTTGTGTGCGTGTTGCTTTGTGAGTAGGATTCTCACTCATCCATGTTGTCAAAACCACACACACACACACACACACACACACACACACACACACACACACACACACACACACACACACACACACACACACACACACACACACACACACACACACACACTTCAATAATTGTGCAAATGAAAAATACAATATTGATATGTCATTGGGTTGAAAGCACTCAGATACTTTGGTTTAGGCTATTTGTCAGCTCATTTTTTTATGTAAATGTATGTTACATTTGAATGCCAGACGTTTCAATGAAGGCGTTGCCCAAGCCAAAATGTTATTTATTTACTAAAGTAGAAGCAGAGACAAACACACACACTGTTCTTTTAGGACACCTGGCTACATAACTACCGTTGCTACTTCTTAGCAGAGCATCAAACAATTATCACAGATAGCTCGCTAGCTAGCTACCGTCGCTAACTAGTACTTAACGTTACTGTACTACAGTATGAACTGGTGCATAGATAGTAAAACATTGCACATCGATTAAAAAACGATTTTTCAATTAAGATCTATACAGTTCGAACATGCTGAGAAAGCGACAACAGAACTTAAATGAAATAGTTACCTTGTATGCCCGTTTGGTGGGACATTTTGTATTTTTATCGCAAGAAAGGTTGATGAAGCAGAGAACCAAGCTAAGATAAGGAAGTAGGAAGCGGACTAGGTTAAATTCATGTGTCGTCATCATCAGCAAGGTCACGTGGTTCAACGGTGCAGGGGTGACGACGAGGAATACAAAATATCGTATTATTACATTCCTGCGTTATTTAAATGTTTAACAACAAATGCGATGCTTTGACATCGGGAAGTCTATTGGTATTCTACACATACACGCTGGACTGGAGGAGCTAGCTATTTTATAGGCTACTACCAATGACTGTATATATGAAGTCTAACGTTACTACTCTGTAGTATAGCATGAGGGGAATGCCACATTTGTTCCATTGTATCTTCTCCAGTCTAGACTGAAATGTAACGTCTGATCTGCAATGTTATATTTACAATGTTACATTCTGCAAGGTTACATTTGTAACTTTTGCAATGTAGCCTATTGTTTGTGATGCAATGCTACCAGGGGCAGACTGGGACAATAATTCAGCCCAGGCATTTCAGCCACACCAGCCCACATCACACTCCTACATTCATGTGGATGCTACCATGATTACGGATAATCCTGAATGAATCGTGAATAATGAATTACATACGCACAAATTAGATATGATATTTATGCCTCTATAACTTTCTCAGTGTTTAGAAATATATTATATTCTTCTTTACAATAAAAGTGACTCTAAAATGACACAGTAGATTATTTACCATTCATTTCTATTGGGCAAAAAATTATTTGAAACACAACCAAAACAAACAGCAAATGCATCCAACAAATTTGTCGTCACAAGCTTGATGTAATCATTGTGTGCTAGGAAAATGGGGCCAAATACAACACTTTTGACTACTTTAATACACAAATAAGTGAATTTGTCCCAATACTCTTGGTTCCCTAAACTGTATGTAACCTCATAGTAACCTCATTGTATCATTTCAACCAAAACAACAACAAAAATATGTCACTGCAAAACATGTGGCAAAGAAATGAACTTTTTGTCCTGAATACAAAGCGTTGTCTTTGGGGCAAATCCGACACCACACATCACAGAGTACCACTCTTCATTTTTTCAAGCATGATGATGGCTGCATAATGTTATGCATATGCTTGACATCGCAAGGACTATGGAGTTTTCTGGGATAAAAAGAAAAGGAATACAGCGTCCAAAAAAAAAAAAAAAAATCCAATAGGAAAACCTTGTCTAGTGTGCTTTCCAACAGACAGGGAGAGACAAATTCACGTTTCAGCAATAACAGGACAATAATCTAAATCACAAGGCCAAATCTACACTGGAGTTGCTAACCAAGATAACATTGAATGTTCCTAGTGGCCTAATTACAGTTTTGACTTAAATCGTCTTGAAAATCTATGGCATCTAGCGATGATAAATCAAATTGTATTGTAAATCAAATCAAATTGTATTTGTCACATGCGCCGAATACAACAGGTGTAGACCTTACAGTGAAATGCTTACTTACAACCGTTTAACCAACGATGCAGTTTTAAGAAAATACCTAAAAATTCAAATTAAGATAGCGGGGCTATGTGCAGGGGGTACCGGTACAGAGTCAATTTGTCAATGTGCGGGGGCACCGGTGTCGAGGTAATTGAGGTAATTATGTACATGCAGGTAGGGTTGTTAAAGTGGCTATGCATAGATATTAACAGAGAGTAGTAGCAGCGTGGGGGGGGTTGCAAATAGTCTGGGTAGCCATTTGATTAGCTGTTCAGGAGTCTTATGGCTTGGGGGTAGAAGCTGTTTAGAAGCCTCTTGGACCTAGACTTGGTGCTCCGGTACCGCTTGCCTTGTGGTAGCAGAGAGAACAGTCTATGACTAGGGTGGCTGGAGTCTTTGACGATTTTTAGGGCCTTCCTCTGACACCGCCTGGTATAGAGGTCCTAGATGGCAGGAAGCTTGGCCCCGGTGATGTACTGGGCCGTACGCACTACCCTCTGTAGTGCCTTGCGGTCGGAGGCCGAGCAGTTGCCATACCAGGCAGTGATGTAACCCGTCAGGATGCTCTCGATGGTGCAGCTGTAAAATCTTTTGAGGATCTGAGGACCCATGTCAAATCTTTCAGTCTCCTGATGGGGAATAGGTTTTGTCGTGCCCTCTTCACGACTGTCTTGGTGTGCTTGGACCATGTTAGTTTGTTGTTGATGTGGACACCAAGGAACTTGAAGCTCTCAACCTGCTCCACTACAGCCCCGTCGATGAGAATGGGGGCGTGCTCGGTCCTCCTTTTCCTGTAGTCCACAATCATCTCCTTTGTCTTGATCACGTTGAGGGAGAGGTTGTTGTCCTTGCACCACATGGTCAGGTCTCTGACCTCTTCCCTATAGGCTGTCTCATCGCTGTCAGTGATCAGGCCTACCACTGTTGTGTCATCAGCAAACTTAATGATGGTGTTGGAGTTGTGCCTGGCCGTATAGTCATTAGTGAACAGGGAGTACAGGAGGGGACTGAGCACGCACCCCCTGAGGGGCCCCCATGTTGATGATCAGGGTGGCGGATGTGTCATTACCTACCCTTACCATCTGGGGGTGGCCCGTCAAGAAGTCTAGGATCCAGTTGCAGAGGTAGCTGTTTAGTCCCAGGGTCCTTAGCTTAGTGATGAGTTTTGAGAGCACTATGGTGTTGAACGCTGAGCTGTAGTCAATGAATAGCATTCTCACATAGGTGTTCCTTTTGTCCAGGTGGGAAAGGGCAGTGTGAAGTGCATTAGAGATTGCATCATCTGTGGATTTGTTGGTGCAGTATGCAAGGGGGTCTAGGTTTTCTGGGATAATGGCATTGTTGTGAGCCATGACCAGCCTTTCAAAGCATTTCATGGCTACAGAGGTGAGTGCTACGGGTCGGTAGTCATTTAGGCAGGTTACTTTAGTGTTCTTGGGCACAGGGACTATTGTGGTCTGCTTGAAACATGTTGGTATTACAGACTCAGACAGGGAGAGGTTGAAAATGTCAGTGAAGACACTTGCCAGTTAGTCAGCGCATGCTCGGAGTACATGTCCTGGTAATCCAAGCCCTGCGGCCTTGTGAATGTTGACCTGTTTAAAGGTCTTACTCACGTCGGCTGCGGAGAGCGTGATCACACAGTCATCCGGAACAGTTGATACTCTCATGCATGTTTCTTGACAGAGCCTGAATAGTTTTAAAAATAATAATGTGCAAATATTGTAACTTTCCAGGTGTGCAAAGCTCTTAGAGACTTTTCCAGAAAGACTCACAGCTGTAATCCCTGCCAAAGGGGATTCTAACATTTATTGACTAGGGGTGTGAATACTTTTGTATTTCATTTTCAATAAATTTGCAAACCTTTCTAAAAACATGTTTTCACTTTGTCATTATGGGGTATTGTGTGTAGATGAGTGACAAAAAAAAAG
Organism: Brachymystax lenok tsinlingensis; assembly: GCA_030435695.1. Taxonomy (NCBI): domain Eukaryota; kingdom Metazoa; phylum Chordata; class Actinopteri; order Salmoniformes; family Salmonidae; genus Brachymystax; species Brachymystax lenok. Next base: position 19,929,348 of record CM059793.1, on the reverse strand, counting down.
ATTTAATCAATTTTGAATTCAGGCTGTAACACAAACAAATCTGGAATAAGTCAAGGGGTATGCATACTTTCTGAAGGCACTGTATATTAGACAAAGAAGAAAATCACTGAATAAATGCCTTATAGATGATCAGTGGCTTATATAATACCTTATAACAGCCTAACTACACATTTCAAATTATTGCATTTCAAGTGTTTCCCCTGCCCACTTTAGATACGTGTTTAAATATGAGTTGCATCCCCTTTTTCCCTGAGAACAGCCTCAATTTGTCGGTGCATGGACTGTACAAGGTGTCGAAAGCGTTCTATAGGGATGCTGGCCCATATTGACTCCAATGCTTCTCACAGTTGTGTCAAGTTGGCTGGATGTCCTTTGGGTGGTGGACCAGATCCCTTTGGGTGGTGGACCAGATCCCATAATGACAAAGCAAAAACAGGTTTTTAGAATTTTTTGCAAATTCATAAAAAATGTACAACTGAAATGCAACATTTACATAAGTATTCAGACCCTTTACTCAGTACTTTGTTGAAGCACCTTTGGCAGCGATTACAGCCTCATGTCTTTTTGGGTATGACACTACAAGCATGGTACACCTGTATTTGGGGAGTTTCTTCCATTCTTCTCTGCAGATCCTCTCAAGCTCTGTCAGGTTGGATGGGTAGCATTGCTGCACAGCTATTTTCAGGTCTCAAGAGATGTTAGATCTGGTTCAAGTCCGGGCTCTGGCTGGGCCACTCAAGGACATTCAGAGACTTGTCCCGAAGCCACTCCTGCGTTGTCTTGGCTGTGTGCTTTGGGTTGTTGTCCTGTTGGAAAGTAAACCTCCACCCCAGTCTGAGCTCCTGAGCGCTCTGGAGCAGGTTTTCATCAAAGATCTCTCTGTACTTTGCCTCGATTCTGACTAGTCTCCCAGTCCTTGCCGTTGAAAATCATCCCCACAGCATGATGCTGCCACCACCATGCTTCACCGTAGGGATGGTTCCAGGTTTCCTCCAGACATGAGGCTTGGCATTTATTCCAAAGAGTTCAATCTTGGTTTCATCAGACCAGAGAATCTTGTTTCCCATGGTATGCTTTCCGGAACACCTCACAGAATCATCCCATTGTCTCAACACCCAACATGATACCATTCTAAATAGCTTAAGAACTCTACTACATTAAACACAGGATTAATTACTTTTCTTCAAACACTAATTGTTCTGAGACCACATGTTTTTCAGCTAATACTGGCAAATTGGGACACCTTGGTTGGCAAAGTGGTACACTTAATTCTTTATTGTAAAGAAGGATAAATCAGAGAGTATATGAGGAATTTTATATTTTAATGATGAACTTCAATTATAAATACAAATGAAATGTATTGAAACTTTCTTTAAATCAAATCAAATCAAATTCTGTTGGTCACATACACGTGTTTAGCAGATGTTAGTGCTGGTGTAGCGAAATGTGTTTGTGTTTCTAGCTCCAACAGTGCAGTAATATCTAACAAGTAATATCTAACAATTTCACAACAATACACACAATACACACAAACCTAAAGTAAAGGAATGGAATTAAAAATATATAAATATTTGGACGAGCAACGTCGGAGCGGCATAGACTAAGATACAGTAGAATAGAATAGAAAACAGTATACATATGAGATGAGTAATGCAAGATATGTAAACATTATTAAAGTGACTAGTGTTCCGTTATTAAAGTGGTCAGCGATTTCAAGTCTATGTATATATGGCAGCAGCCTCTAAGGTGCTACTGATGGATATTTAACAGTCTGATGGCCTTGAGATTGAAGCTGTTTTTCAGCTACACCAGCTACACACAGGATCTTTCACAGAATTACTCACCCTTGCTATGGAGTCAGCAGGAGCAGAGACGCTCCCTGTGGCGTTAGAGGAACGTGTCCAGCAGCACGTGACAATGTTACAACATCTGGGCACCGCCATGGATCGCGTGCTGCAGACGATGGACCGAATGGAGAGAGAAAGAGGTCTTCCAGTGCCTCCACCAGCCCCACTACAGCAGGTCCCACTGTACACCCCTCCTTCACCCGGTTCCAGCGGGATTTGGCTCTCACTCCCAAGGGAGTATGATGGGACGGCTGCCGGATGCCAGGGGTTCTTACTCCAGCTGGAGCTCTACCTGGTGACCGTCCACCCGGCTCCTTCGGGACGTGAGAGTGTTTCCGCCCTCGTCTCCTGCCTCTCAGGCAAAGCCCTGGAATGAGCCAACGCCATATGGAGTGAAGGAGACGCGGCGTTGGACCATTATGCAAAGTTCAGCGGGTGAACGTCTGTTCCATCTGAGGCAGGGGACGAGGAGCGCGCAGGATTTCGCTTTGGACTTCCGGACCCTGGCTGCCAGCGCGTGGTGGAACGACAGGGCCCTGATCGATCACTATCGGTGCAGTCTGCACGAGGACGTCCGTCGGGAGTTGGCCTGCCGACACACCACCCTCACGTTGGACCAGCTGGTGGACAATCTGCTGGCTACCCGCGGACGTCTGGATCGGGGCCTGTTAGTTCCATCCCCCAACACCTCCGCTCCGACGCCCATGGAGCTGGGAGGTGCTGCACTTAGGGCGACCAGAGGAGGGGCCATTCCCTGCACCATTTGGGGCCGTAGAGGGCACACTGCTGGTCGGTGCTGGGGGGGGTTCCTCAGGGAGTCGAGGCAGCAGGCAGGGCACTATCATGTCACCCCAGGTGAGTCGGCACCAGGCTCACCCAGAGCCCCCTGTTGCGCACATGTATGTGTTTATAACATTTCTGGAGTTTTCCCCGCATTCCCAGTATAAGGCGCTCGTAGATTCAGGCGCAGCTGGGAATTTTATTGACCGTTCATTTGCCCATAGTTTAGGGATCCCCATTGTTCCTGTGGATGTACCCTTTCCTGTGCACGCCCTAGATAGTGGACCCTTAGGGTCGGGGCTGATTAGGGAGGCCACAGCTCCACTAGGCATGGTTACGCAGGAGGGTCACAGGGAGAGAATAAGTCTCTTCCTTATTGATTCTCCTGCGTTTCCCGTGGTGCTGGGTCTACCCTGGTTGGCCTGTCATGACCCCACTATTTTGTGGCAACAGAGGGCTCTCAACGGGTGGTCACGAAAGTGCTCAGGGAGGTGTGTAGGGGTTTCCATCAGTGCGTCTACGGTGGAAAGTCCAGACCAGGTCTCCACCGTGCGCATTCCCTCAGAATATGCTGATTTGGCTCTCACCTTCTGTAAGAAGAGGGCGACTAAATTACCACCCCATTGACGGGGGGATTGTGCGATAAATCTCCTGGTAGACGCAGCACTTCCCAGGAGTCACGTGTATCCTCTGTCCCAGGAAGAGACAGCGGCTATGGAAACATATGTCTCCGAATCCCTGGGGCAGGGATACATTCGGCCCTCCACTTCACCTGCCTCCTCGAGTTTCTTTTTTGTGAAGAAGGATGGAGGTCTGCACCCGTGTATTGACTATCGGGTTATCAATCAGATCACTGTGAGGTACAGCTACCCGCTGCCTCTCATAGCCAGTGCGACCGAGTCAATGCACAGGGCGCGCTTCTTCACAAAATTGGATCTCAGGAGTGCTTACAACCTGGTGCGTATCCGGGAGGGGGACGAGTGGAAGACAGCATTTAGTACCACCTCCGGGCACTATGAGTACCTCGTCATGCCGTACGGGTTGATGAATGCTCCATCAGTCTTCCAGGCCTTTGTTGACGAGATTTTCCGGGACCTGCACGGGCAGGATGTAGTGGTGTATATCGACGACATTCTGATATACTCCGCTACACGCGCCAAGCATGTGTCCCGAAACCCTGCCGGAGGCTGGGTCCACGGTTTGTGGGGCCATTCAAAGTCATGAGGAGACTGAACGAGGTATGCTACAGGTTAAAGCTTCCCTCAGATTACCGTATTAATCCTTCGTTCCATGTGTCTCTCCTCAGGCCGGTGGTGGCTGGTCCACTCCAGGAGTCTGAGGTGCGGGAGGTTCCTCCGCCCCCTCTGGACATCGAGGGGGCCCCGGCGTATACTGTTCAAGCCATCCTGGACTCGAGGCGTCGGGCAAGGGGCCTTCAGTACCTCATGGAGTGGGAGGGGTACGGTCCGGAGGAGAGATGCTGGGTTCCGGTGGAGGACGTTCTAGACCCTTCGTTGCTGCGGGAGTTCCACCGTCTCCATCCGGATCGCCCTGTGCCTCGTCCTCCGGGTCGTCCCCGAGGCCGGTGTCGGTGCTTTGCTGGAGCCTCGTGTCAAGAGGGGGGGTACTGTCATGACTTCCACTGAAGTCGGTCCCTTTCCTTGCTCGGGCGGCGTTTTCTACCCATCGCCGATCCACTTTTCATTTTTCCATTGTTTTTGTTTTGTTTTACACGCCTGGTTTCAATCCCACAATTACTTGTTCATTATTTAACCCTCTGTTCCCCCATGGTTGTTTGAGAGTAATTGTTTGTTGGTGAATACAGTCCGTTATTGTGGGCTTGTTATATTGAGTTGTATTTATATTACATTTGAGTAAATACGTTCATTACTCATATCGCAATTGCTGACATTTAATCCTCATAACGAGCACTGGGACTCTGGTGCGGGGAGCAGGAACGGGCCGTACTGGGCTCATGACGCGCACTGGGACTCTGGTGCGGGGAGCAGGAACGGGCCGTACTGGACTCATGGCGGCGCACTGGCACTCTGGTGCGGGAGCAGGAACGGCCGTGCTGGATCCACGACGGGCACAGGAATCTTGGAGCGTGGAGCAGGGACAGGACGTGCTGGGTCCACGACGGGCACAGGGATCCTGGAGCGTGGAGCAGGGACAGGACGTGCTGGGTCCACGACGGGCACAGGGATCCTGGAGCGTGGAGCAGGGACAGGACGTGCTGGGTCCACGACGGGCACAGGGATCCTGGAGCGTGGAGCAGGGACAGGGCGTGCTGGGTCCACGACGGGCACAGGGATCCTGGAGCGTGGAGCAGGGACAGGGCGTGCTGGGTCCACGGCGGGCACAGGGATCCTGGAGCGTGGAGCAGAGACAGGATGTGCTGGGTCCACGACGGGCACAGGGATCCTGGAGCGTGGAGCAGGGTCAGGACGTGCTGGACTCTCTAAGCGCACAGGGGGCCGGGTGCGAGCCGAACAGGGCGTGCTGGACTCTCTAAGCGCACAGGGGGCCTGGTGCGCGGAGCTGGAACAGGACGTGCTGGATCCACTACACGAACAGGGATCCTGGAGCGTGGAACAGGGACAGGATGCACTGGATCCACAACACGCACAGGAGACCTGATGCGTATAGCCGACACACCCTCTCCCAGGTTGTTCACTCATCCTGGCTTCACCCGATGAGGGGAGCTGGAATGTCGTGCACCGGGCTGTGCGCGTGGACAGGAGACACCGCACGCAGAGCCGGCGCAGGATATTTCGGTCCCAACAGGCACACTGGAGACCTGGCGTGCAGAGCCTGCACCACTCTTCCAGGCTGCACACTCACCCTAGCCCGACAGATGAGTGGCGCTGGAATTTCGCGCACCAGCCTATGCATGCGCACTGGAGACACCGTGCGCACAACTGCATAGCACGGTGTCTGCTCAGTGCGACGCACCCTCCAACGCTCCCTCCAGAGAGCACGAGGAGTTAGCTCAGGAGTCCCTCCTGAACCGGCCAAACTCCCGTGTGCCCCCAAAAAGTTTTTTGGGGCTGCCTTTCGGGCTTCCTAGCCAGGCGAGGTCTAACAAACTTTTCCTTCTCCGGGTTCCATACTCCATATCGATCCTCATAATATCGCTGCTTCCAGCTCCTCTCTAGGACGGCGATATTCTCCAGGCTGATCCCATGGTCCATCATCCTCCAGTTCTTCCTCCCAAGTCCTGAACTCCAGGGTCTCTCGCTGCTTGGTCTTTTTATGGTGGGTTATTCTGTCACGATCCTCGGAAGGGACAGACCAAGGCGCAGCGAGGTATCCAGTATACATGTTTATTTAACAACGTAACTGGGACAAAAGTAACAAAGCGAGCATGCTTGAAGATCGTGAAGCTGAACATAACATGTGAACTAACCAAGCTATGTACAAACAATAACCCACCACATACTATTGAAAACCCCAAACATATATATGGTTCCTAATTAGAGACAACGACACTCAGCTGCCCCTAATTGGGAACCATTACCCCAACATAGAAATAGAACACCTAGAACTCAAAAAACCCTTCACCAAAACGAAACCTAAACACGCCAGCCTAAAACTCTGGCCTGGACGTGACATACATCCACAGGTACACCTCCTATTGACTCAAATGATGTCAATTAGCCTATCAGAAGCTTCTAAAGCCATGACATCATTTTCTGCAATTTTCCAAGTTGTTTAAAGGCACAGTCAACTTTGTGTATATAAACTTCTGACCCACTGGAATTGTGATACAGTGAGTTATAAGTGAAATAATCTGTCTGTAAACAATTGTTGGAAAAGGTACTTGTGTCATGCACAAAGTAGATGTCCTAACCGACTTGCCAATACTATAGTTTGTTAACAATAAATGTGTGGAGTGGTTGAAAAACGAGTTCTAATGACTCCAACCTAAGTGTATGTAAACTTCCGACTTCAACTGTAGCTAGCTAGGATTTTTATTGTTAGTGAGGCAATATCTTTCTAAGTCAAATGCAGCTATGCTACTGTAGCTTTTGCTAGCATGCTAGCTGATAGCAGATTAGAGGAAAATTAAATGTAACACTTGATCCTATTTAGAAAATATATTTCATTATCCCCCTAAATATTTTTTCTGCATTAAAATGGCCTAGAGGCGTGTCCCAGTTTGACAGTAACAGGGTGTCCCAGTTTGACAGTAGGCGATTGGCATACTGGGACACTGTCAAAATGTCAATATTCTAAAAAGGTGAGAGTAGTAAGAAAACCATTTACAGTCATTTTGATTTACAATTACATCCCATTACAAAATATACTATATATACAAAAGTATGTGGACATCTCCATAGACAAACATTGGCAGTAGAATGGCTTAACTGAAGAGCTCAGTGACTTTCAACATGGCACCATCATAGGGTGCCACCTTTCCAACAAGTCAGTTCGTCAAATTCTGCCCTGCTGGTGCTTCCCCAGTCAACTGTAAGTGCTGTTTTTGTGAAGTGGAAACGTATAGGAGCAACAATGGCTCAGCCATGAAGTGGTAGGCCACACACAAGCTCACAGAAAGGGACCGCCAAGTGTTGAAGCGAGTAGCTTGTAAAATCGTCTGTCCTCGTTTGCAACACTCACTACAGTTCCAAACTGCTTCTGGATGCAATGTCAGCACAAGAACTGTTCGTCGGGAGCTTCATGAAATGGGTTTCCATGAGCTCGCTGCCATTGGACTCTGGAACAGTGGAAACGTGTTCTCTGGAGTGATGAATCATGTGGACAAATATGGGTTTGGCAGATGCCAGGAGAACGCTACCTGCCCGAATGCATAGTGCCAACTTTAAAGTTTGGTGGACCAGGAATAATGGTCTGTGGCTGTTTTTCATGGTTCAGGCCCATTAGTTCCAGCGATGGGAAATCTTAACGCTACAGCATACAATGACATTCTAGACGATTTTGTGCTTCCAACTTTGTGGCAACAGTTTGGGTAAGGCTATCAACCCCATTGAACACCTTTGAGATGAATTGGAACAATGACTGCAAGCCAGCCCTAATCTGCACAACATTAGTACCAGACGTCACTAATGTTCTTGTGGCTGAATGGAAGCAAGTCCCTGCCGTACTGTGGAGGCTGTTATAGCAGCAAAGGGGGACCAACTCCATATTAAAACCCATGATTTTGGAATGGAGATGTTTGAGGACCAGGTGTCCACATCCTTTTGGTCGTGTAGTGTATGTTGTAATGAGACACTGAATATAATTTCTTCGTTTTTTATAACCATAAACATTATTTAACTCTGAACCCTATGCAGTGTCTATTTTAACATGTAAATCATCCTAAATTTGCCAGCGTTCTATAAGAACTCCCCGGTGTTCTGCCACCAGCTTGCGCGCTTCGCCCTCGTGCGACAATGTTTGCAAACACAGAAAGGGTATTTGTATGCTCTATGATCATCACCTTGCCGTCAGTGGGAAGCTCAATGTGTTATATTGCAGTTACATTGCAATGCACTGATGGTATGCGCCAGTCGTGGGGGTAGAAGCATCCATCCATCCACCGCGCGACTCTCCAGCATCATCATTATCACTGATAGAAGCCTGCGAGCCGCTCCGGCCGTGCAAAGCAGCGCCTTGCAGCCCTGCCACGCCGCTGAATTGACAGCCAGCACAATGGCAGAGGATTTGGGGGTGCATCTGTTATAGCAACAACAGATAGCATGGATAGTCCCGCCTCAACCGATTCAGCTCTCGTCGTTACGATGATTAGAGCGCCGCTGTCGGCTCGCGGGGCATGATAGGCAGGAGAGAGAGCGGTGCGGGAGCGGGGCTTCTCGTTCTGACAATACTTTTTGAGAGGGAAACGCAAAGAAGCGTGGAACAGGTAAGTGCGTGGAGTGCGTGTCTGTGTATGTAGGCCTATCCATATCAAAATACATGGGATGCTTTCTTATGAAATCAATATGTAGATGCCTTGCACACACTATTGTGCACTGAGGTAGGTTTCAGTTTTGTAATCAGATTATTCCATTCGGGATTGATAAAGTGTATGGATTGAGAATTATCTGAGATGGGCTAGATGTGCCTTGTCATTAGACACAGCATCGCTGTTGTGACGATGGGGAGGTGCATCTGTGTATCCAGTTCATCGAATTAATAGAGTTGATGTCTGCGCCCACGCGGAAACCTAATTAGCATAATACAAAAATCCCCATCAAAATCTGTTTGTTTATACTAGAGATATCTGTTTTTTGGGGGGAGTTGGCTGTCTCATCCCACCGCATCAGCCAATGGTTGCCTTCCGCATCTGCTGTGGAAGGTGGCCGAGTTACAGCGGTGTTTGTCAGACTGTGAGACATCCCGAAAAACGGTCTTCTCACTTGAAGGTCTGTAGCGTCCGAACGGTTTGCTCTACGACCCCCACAAGCGTCTGAGGTCGGTACCGCCGATCTGCCATCTTAAGTCTGTAGGTCCGAACAGTTAGGGCTACACAAAAATACGTCCCCTCTATGGAAAGGCAAGACTCTCAGGAACAGGTAGGCCTACATGGGTTATTCTGCTCTATAATGCCCACAAGCCTGGTTGTTTTGCTGTAAGACACGTACACGTCTCACAATACTAGTCTGAGGGTAGCCGGTACCAGTTAAAAATAATTAATGGAATTATACACTAAGTATACCGCAGTGGTGTCAAGTTGGCTGGATGTCCTTTGGGTGGTGGACCATTCTTGATACACACAGGAAACGGTTGAGCTGTTGAAAAACCCAACAGCATTGCAGTTCTTGACACAAACCTGTGCACCTGGCACCTACTACCATACCCTGTTCAAAGGCACTTAAATATTGTATGTTGCCCATTCACCCTCTGAATGGCAAACATAGACAATTCATGGCTCAATTGTCTCAATTTAACCTGTCTCTTCCCCTTCATCTCCCGAGTCGCGCAGTGATCTAAGGCACTGTAACTCAGTGCTCGAGGCGTCACTACAGACCCTGGTCTGATTCTAGGCTGTATCACAAGCTGTCACACAATTGGCCCAGTGTCGTCCGGGTTAGGGTTTGGACGGGGTAGCCAGTCATTGTAAATAAGAATTTGTTCTTAACTGACTTGCCTAGTTAAATAAAGGTTAAATAAAAAAAATTAAAAATATTATACTAATTAAGTTTCCGCGTGGGCACAGACATCAACTCTATTAATTCGATGAACTGGATACACAGATGCACCTCCCCATCGTCACAACAGCGGTGCTGTGTCTAATGACAGGGCACATATCGCCCATCTCAGATAATACTCAATCCCTACTGATTGGAGTGGATTTAACAAGTGACATCAATAAGGGATCAAATCTTTCACCTGGTCGATCTACATATGTCATGGAAAGAGCCGGTGTTCTTAATGTTTTGTATGCTCAGTGTATATGGAAGTAGTTTAGTGCCAAAAAAGGGGTTAAATATGGGTACACATTTTGTATAATTTCCTGATCTTTCTTATATCGCTCAGATATACACTACATGACCAAAAGTATGTTTTTCTGCTCTTTTGCACACCAGTATTTCTATTTGCACATCCTCATCTGCACATATATCACTCCAGTGTAAATTGCTGAATTGTAATTACTTCGCCACTATTGGCCTATTTATTGCCTTACCTCCTTACTTCATTTGCACACACTGTATACAGATTTTTCTATTGTGTTATTGACTGTACGTTTGTTTATCCCATGTGTAACTCTGTGTTGTTGTTTTTGTTGCACTGCTTTGCTTTATCTTGGCCAGGTCGCATTAGTAAATGAGAACTTGTTCTCAACTGGCCTACCTGGTTAAATAAAGGTGAAAAAAAATTGGGGACAAATGCTTGTCCAATATCTTATTACAATATCATGGGCATAAATATGGAGTTGGTCCCCCCTTTGCCACTATAATAGCCTCCACTCGTCTAGGAAGGCTTTCCACTAGCTGTTGGAACATTGCTGCGAGGACTTGCTTCCATTCAGCCACAAGAGCATTAGTGAGGTTGGGCACTGATGTTGGGCAATTAGGCCTGCCTCACAGTCGGCATTCCAATTTATCCCAAAGGTGTTCTAGAATGTCATTGTATGCTGTAGATTTAAGATTTCCCTTCACTGGAACAAAGGGGCCTACCCCAAACCATGAAAAACAGCCCCAGACCATTAGTCCTCTTCCACCAAACTTTACAGTGAACACTATGCATTCAGACAGGTAGGGTTCTCCTGGCGTCCTCCAAACCCAGATTTGTCCGTTGGACCGCCAGATGGTGAAGCATGATTCATCACTCCAGAGAACGTGTTTCCACTGCTCCAGTCCAATGGCAGCGAGCTTTACACCACTCCAGCCGACGCTTGGTATTGCGCATGGTGATCTTAGGCTTGTGTGCAGCTGCTCGGCCATAGAAACTCATTTAATGAAGCTCCAGACGAACAGTTCTTGTGCTGATGCTGCTTCCAGAGGCAATTTGGAACTCGGTAGTGAGTGTTGCAACTGAGGACAGACGATTGTTATGCACTACGTGCTTCAGCACTCGGCAGTCCCGTTCTGTGAGCTTGTGTGGCCTACCACTTCGCGGCTGAGCCGTTGTTGCTCCACTTATAGTTGACAGAGGCAGCGCTAGTAGGGCAGAAATGTTACAAACTGACTTGTTGGAAAGGTGGCATCCTATGACGGTGCCACGTTTAAAGTCACTGAGCTTTTCAGTACGGGCCATTCTACTGCCATTGTTTGTCTATGGAAATTGCATGGCTGCGTGCTCGATTTTATACACCTGTCAGCAACGGGTGTGGCTGAAATAGCCAAATCCACTCATTTGATTGGGTGTCCACCTACTTTTGGCCATGTAGTGTAGGACAGACACTTTAAAACAAACTTCCTTTTGAATAATTTTTTTACTATCTGTTTTTCCATATATGAATCTGTTATTCAATGGGCTATGGGCTAATAGCATTAAGGCCAAATTCAATGTTTCATCATAAAATGTTTTATATATATATTTTATAACTAAAGGGGTCATAAACTAAAACTTCCTTGGTATGACCATCTTAAAAAAATCCATATGTTAACTTATTTGTCATAAACCTCCCCTGAGTCATAACATCAACAACACCTAGGGTAGCACATTATACCAAGACAAACATGATGCTAGTGAAATGTAATATCCACATAGCCCAGTTTGACACTGCTCTATATCTGGGGCCTTACATCGTCATGCAAATTCCCAGAATGGATATTTTAGGAAACAGGGTTGGACGATACCGGAGGGAAAAGATTTGAGACCGCCAAGAAAGTCCACGGCAGTGAGTGAGTGACGAGGTGGAGTCCTGGAGCGAATAATAGTCCACAGATTAAAAAATACAGTGGGCTCACTGTCCTGTCGAGAACTGACCCAAGCACTGCCTGGCAGTGGAACCAAAATATCAGCATGATGGTGCTAAATCTGAGGGTGGGAACCAGACAAGCAGCTAGGCACTGAATGTGATGCAGCTCCAAGAGACTGCCTTGTGACACTGTATCTTTAGATTATTTTATTGATTGAGTGAATGGTCTCTGGAAAACCTCTGGTGTCAAAAGTCATCCCCGGCGAAATAATAGATTAAAAGGAAGAGAAATGTAAAATAAATACAAATGTGACACCATTTGAGGAGTATATGACCATAATGATGCTCTGAAACTACACTGTTTACCTGACTAATAGACGTTTCTCAGATAATCTCAGTCTGTCCTGCTGCTCTTAGTGTGGTGATCACGCTACCGAATAATCTGAGTAGTCTGAATTTAGAATAATCTCAGTCTGGATGGACATCTCTAGTTTTTTCTCTGTAATCTCATGAACTCTAATATTTCCACTGTAATCTGTTGCACATTTCACTCAGGCAACAATCTTCTCTCCCTCTTCAGGTGGACTGTGGCTTGGGGTCCTTCAAAATGGATATAGATCCCTGTTTGCGGTACTATTTCCAGCACCCCTGGTCTCGTCTGTTTGTGGCCTACCTCGTCACTTTCTGCAACTTCCTTATCTTTGCTGAGGACCCTGTCTCCCACAGCCAGACAGAGGCTCACATGATCGTGGTGGGAAACTGCTTCTCCTTCATAGTGAACAAGTACCCTGGTGGAGGATGGAGCGTCCTCAAAGTCATGTCGTGGCTGATGGCCATTGTCACCGGAATGTTTGCCGGGAAGTTCATATTCCACCGCAGGCTCTTTGGTAAGTCATCAGTCAGTCAATCAAATGTATTTATAAAACCCTTTTTACATCAGCAGATGTCACAAAGTGCTTATACAGAAACCAGAGAGCAAGCAATGCAGATGTAGAGGCACGGTGGCTAGGAAAAACTCCCATGAAAGCCAGGAACCTAGGAAGAAACCTTGAGAGGAACCATGCTCTGAAGGGTGGCCAGTCCTCTTCAGTCCTCTTCTGGCGAGCCTTAATGAGGAATACAGCTCTACAAAGACAACTGAAAAGTATTTTGTCATGTTAGGGTTAGGGTAATGGTTAGAGTGGCAAAGAAAACCACGTAATATGCTAAACACTGACATTCACACACACACACACACACACACACACACACACACACACACACACACACACACACACAGAGCATAAATAGAATCTGAAGGGATCGTGACTACTCCATGTGCTGCTCTCTATAAATATTGAATGGTGCAGTCTTCACTTAGGCCAGGAAAGAGAACATGTCTTGAGTCCCATTATGTTTCCTCTATGGGGATTAATAGGTATCTGATAATGTAGCTACTCTGTCCTTGCACATCTTTCAAGCCTAAATCTATTGAATTATCCTATGAATTACCTGGATGATTCCACCATTTTCTTTTAGACTAAAACTAAATTCCAGAGTTTGAAGCCACTTAGCCGTTTCCCTCCTACACAAAAGCAAGCATCTTAAATGCATTTACAGCGCTATAGTTGCGTTGATCTTTCATAATTGTTAGGATTATTATGTCTTCAATCGGCGCTCAGCTCGGCTTTCTTTTGAAAGTCATGTCAAGCCTAGCAGCTTGTCTGGTTCCCACCCTCAGATTTAGCACCATCATGGCGCAGCAGTCTAAGGCACTGCATCTCAGTGCAAGAGGCATCACTACAGTCCCTGGTTTGAATCCAGTCTGTTTCACATCTGAATGTGATTGGGAGTCCAATAGGGCAGCGCACAATTGTCCCAGTATCGCCCGGGTTTGGCCGGGGTAGGCCGTCATTGTAAATAAGAATTTGTTGTTAACTGACTTGCCTAGTTAAATAAAGGTTAAAATTAGGGCAGTCTATTCAGATCAGAGTTTTACACTTAAAGCCCAGGGCTTCAGGGTACATAGCGGGACCAGAGAGCAGAGTAGACCTCCCATCTCTCTCTGGAGCTGGAGCCAGGTAGGGCCAATGCACTTCACAGGCCACAGGGTAGAGCAGCATTGGGCACAGTGTGCAGGAGGAACAGATGGTGTGTGTGGGCTTGAGTGATTGAGTGAGTGTGAGATAGGGAGAAGCAGGAGGAGATACACATGGAGAAATGGAACATGAAGAGCGATGGGGAGCGACAGAGGGGGGTTCAGCACAACATTTTTGCAATGGCGTTATGTAATCCTAAAAATGAGAGATGAGCAGAATATAGAGCACTCTATAGAGTACTCTGCAGCTCCTCTTCTCTCCTTTACTACAACATGGTTGTCACGATCTTCATGAGGGACAGACCAAGGCGCAGCGAGGCATCCAGTATACATGTTTATTATTCAAAAACGAAACTCACGTAACTGGGTAAGACAACAAAAGGTAAATGTAACGAAGACCGTGAAGTCAAACACACTAAACACAAACAAGCTATGTCCAAACAATCACCCACAAAACCTAAATGAAAACCCCAAATATATATATGGTTCCCAATTAGAGACAACGACACACAGCTGCCTCTAATTGGGAACCATTCTAACATAGAAATATAACCCCTAGAACATAAAAACCCTACACCAAAACCAAAGCAAAACACGCCAGCCTGTCATTTCAGGCCTGGGCGTGACAGTACCCAAAGGCGCGGACTCGACCGCGCCACCCAAAAGTCCATGGGGGTCTTGAGATGGGTTTCTCTGTCCCAGGTGGTGGCTCCGGTGCTGGCCGGTCACACACCGGAGGCCCTGGGCCATTTGCAGGACTGGGGGCCCTCTCTGGCGGCCCCGGGCTGGGGACCCTCACTGGCGGCCCCGGGCTGGGGACCCTCACTGGCGGCGCCGGGCTGGGGACCCTCACTGGCGGCGCCGGGCTGGGGACCCTCACTGGCGGCGCCGGGCTGGGGACCCTCACTGGCACTCTGGTGCGGGGAGCAGGAACCGGCCGAACTGGGCTCGTGACGCGCACTCTGGTGCGGGGAGCGGGAACCGGCCGTACTGGGCCCGTAACGCGCACTCTGGTGCGGGGAGCGGGAACAGGACGTGCTGGGTTCCCCACGGGCACAGGGATCCTGGAGCGTGGAGCAGGGACAGGACGTACTGAGTCCACACCGGGCACAGGGGTCCTGGAGCGTGGAACAGGAGCAGGACGTACTGAGTCCACACCGGGCACAGGGGTCCTGGAGCGTGGAACAGGAGCAGGACGTGCTGAATCCACGCCGGGCACAGGGATCCTGGAGCGTAGAACAGGGATCCTGGAGTGTGGAGCAGAGACAGGATGTACTGGGCTGTGGATGCGAACCGGAGATTCTGCCCGTAGGACTGGTGCAGGATATCTTGGTCCCAGGAGACGCACTGGAGACCTGGCGCGCAGAGCTGGCACCACTCTTCCAGGTAGAACACTAACCTTGGCCTGACAGACGAGTGGCGCTGGGATCTCTCGCACTGGGCTGTGGACACGTAGCGGAGATACTGAACGCAGAACCGGTGCAGGATATCCAGGTCCTAGGAGGCGTACCGGAGACCAGGAGCGCTGAGCCGGCACCACTCTACCAGGCTGCACACTCATCGTAGCCTGACAGACGAGTGGCGCTGGAATCTCCCGCACCGGGCTGTGAATGCGCACAGGAGAAACAGTGCGCAAAACTGCATAACACGGTGTCCTCTCCGTGCGCCGCTCTCCCCAACGCTCTCTCCACAAAGCACGAGGAGTTGGCTCAGGAGTCCCTCCTGAACCGGCCAAACTCCTCGTGTGCCCCCCCAATTTTTGGGGGCTGTCTTTCGGGCTTCCGTGCCCGGCGAGGTCTCATAAACTCTCCTCTATCCGGATCCCATGCTCCGTATAGATCTTCATACCCGCGCCGCTCCGCCGCCGCTGCTTCCAGTTCCTCTCTAGGACGGCGATACTCTCCAGGCTGGGTCCACGCACCTCCATAGAATAATTCCTCCTCCCAAATCCTTAACTCTCGGGTCTCTCGCTGCTTGGTCTTCTTTTGGTGGGTGATTCTGTCACGATTTTCATGAGGGACAGACCAAGGCGCAGCGAGGCATCCAGTATACATGTTTATTATTCAAAAACGAAACTCACGTAACTGGGTAAAACAACAAAAGGTAACCGTAACAAAGATCGTGAAGATGAACACACTAAACACAAACAAGCTATGTCCAAACAATCACCCACCAAACCTAAATGAAAACCCCAAATATATATATGGTTCCCAATTAGAGACAACGACACACAGCTGCCTCTAATTGGGAACCATTACCCCAACATAGAAATATAACCCCTAGAACATAAAAACCCTACACCAAAACCAAAGCAAAAACACGCCAGCCTGTCATTTCAGGCCTGGACGTGACAATGGTAGGCATGCACACTTAGTTATTTACAAGTACAGTAATGTCTCATTTATGAAGAATACTTTTGATAAATTCACAGTGTATTTACAATTGTAATGAGAGTCATTTGTCCAATAAATGCCAGGCTTTTTATCTGGTCACTGATATTTCAACTTATTCTTTGTTTATTTGTTTTATTTTTCCAAATGAAAGCCCTTGTCTTTCCTGCGTAATAGATTAAGTTATTAATGCTGCTATTTCCATTTGTGTTCAACTATGTATGAATTTGTAACTAATGGAAACCAAACAATGTGTTGCATGCTGACGCATTCCGAGGCATCATTTATAATTTATCATGGCCTAGAAAAAAAATCAGAATATCACAACCACTAATTTTACGGTGAATGACACCAACTCATCCCACTGGCGATGTCGCTTTTTCACAGAGGACTATACGCAATACACAATTTACCAAGAACCCACTCATACATTTTATTTATTTTTTATTTCACCTTTATTTAACCAGGTAGGCAAGTTGAGAACAAGTTCTCATTTACAACTGCGACCTGGCCAAGATAAAGCAAAGCAGTTTGACACATACAACAACACAGAGTTACACATGGAGTAAAACAAACATACAGTCAATAATACAGTAGAAAGAAAAACGAATCTATACACAAAGAGTGCAAATGAGGTAGGATAAGGAAGATAAGACAATAAATAGGCCATGGTGGCAAAGTAATTACAATATAGCAATTTAACACTGGAATGGTAAATGTGCAGTAGATGAATGTGCAATGTAGAAAAACTGGGGTGCAAAATAACAAGATAAATAAATAAATACGGTAGGGGATGAGGTAGTTGGTTGGGCTATTTACAGATGGGCTATAAACAGGTACAGTGATCTGTGAGCTGCTCTGACAGCTGGTGCTCAAATCTGGTGAGGGAGATAAGTGTCTCCAAAATCCAAGGGATTTTTGTAGTTCATTCCAGTCATTGGCAGCAGAGAACTGGAAGGAGAGTCGGCCAAAGGAGGAATTGGCTTTGGGGGTGACCAGTGAGATATACCTGCTAGAGCACGTGCTACAGGTTGGTGCTGCTAAGGTGACCAGCGAGCTGAGATAAGGCGGGACTTTACCTAGCAGGGACTTGTAGATGACCTGGAGCCAGTGGATATGGCGACGAGTGTAAAGCGAAGGCCAGCCTACGAATACATGAATCCATTTGTGACACAATACATTGTTCCCATTCCAAATTTGTTAGCAATAACGTTGGCTGCTACCTAGTGGAATGAGAGGAGGTGGATGGAGATCACAGTGGGTTTGTTTTTTTTCTCCGGTAGCACAGCCAGCCACTTATTAGTTTCTCTCCAAGGTGATGGATGGTTCGTGACTGACTATGTGGGTTAAGACTACCGCCCAGGCATATATACAACCAATGCTAATTCACCCAGCCACTAAAGGCTATGTGCTCTCCCATTGAGTGGCATGTCTTCTGGTCATTCAATGAGAGCTTGTCTGTCTCTGTGCCTTTGTTATGACAACAAGGACATGGGGAATTGGATTTGTCTGCCCATGTTGTATTGTATTCAATTTTGTATACTGCGTTTTCTGTGTTGTAAACCAGTAGGCATACAGTACATACAGCATACCTTTTTTCTTTCCTCCCTGATCCACTCAGCTGTCACGAATTCTGCCGAAGTCGGTCCCTCTCCTTGTTCGGGCGGCGTTCGGCAGTCGACGTCACCGGTCTTCTAGCCATTGCCGATCCACTTTTCATTTTTCCATTTGTTTTGTCTTTGTTTTCTACACACCTGGTTTCAATTCCCCAATTACATGTTTTGGGCACGTTGTAATTTGTTTACCTTGTGCCGTATTGAGTAAATACGTTGTTCACTCATCTCTGCTCTCCTGCGCCTGATTTTGTGCACCAGCTACACACCAGATCTTGACAGAAACAAACACCACAAATGGAGTCAGCAGGAGCAGATACCCCGGTACCAGGGGTTGAGGAGCGCGTCCGGCAGCATGAGAAAATGCTGCAACATCTCGGCACCGCCATGGATCACGTCCTCCACACGATGGAGCGCTGGGAGAGAAGAGGAGTTCTTCCAGCGTCTCCACCAGCACCACCAAGGGCACCGCTGATCACCCCACCTTCACCTGGTCCCAGTGGAATTTGGCTCTCCCTTCCGAGGGAGTACGATGGGAAGGCAGCGGGATGTCAGGGGTTCCTGCTCCAACTGGAGCTCTACCTGGCGACTGTGCACCTGACTCCTTCGGGCCGGGAGAGCGTGTCCGCCCTCACCTCCTGCCTCTCAGGGAAAGCCCTGGATTGGGCCAACGCCATCTGGGAGGAAGGAGGAATGGTGCTGGACCAATGTGAGGATTTCACCCGCCGCTTCCGGGCAGTCTTCGACCACCCGCCTGAGGGTAGAGCGGCGAACGTCTCTTACACCTGAGGCAGGGGACGAGGAGCGCACAGGAGTTCGCCTTGGACTTCCGGACCCTGGCCGCTGGCGCGGCGTGGAACGACAGGGCCCTGATCGATCACTACCGTTGTAGTTTGCGTGAGGACGTCCGTCGGGAGTTGGCCTGCAGGGACACAACCCTGACCTTCGACGAGCTGGTGGACCTGTCCATCCAGTTGGATAATCTGCTGGTTACCCGCGGACGTCCAGATCGGGGTCTGTCGATTCCATCCCCCAGCACCACCGCTCCAACGCCCATGGAGTTGGGAGGTGCTGGTATTAGGGCGACCGGAGGAGGGGCGGAGCCATGCACCGTCTGTGGCCACAGAGGGCCCACTGCCGGTCGGTGCTTGGGAGGTTCCTCTGGGAGTCGAGGCAGCAGGCAGGGCACTCTCGGGTCACCCCAGGTGAGTAGGCACCACGCTCATCCAGAGCCCCCTTTTGCTCACATGTATGTGTTTATAAAATTTCCTGAGTTTTCCCCGCATTCCCAGCATAAGGCGCTCGTAGATTCAGGCGTAGCTGGGAATTTTATTGACCGTTCATTTGCCAATAGTTTAGGGATCCCCATTGTTCCTGTTGATATGCCCTTCCCTGTGCACGCCCTAGATAGTCGACCATTAGGGTCAGGGCTGATTAGGCAGGCCACCGCTCCACTAGACATGGTTAACGCAGGAGGATCACAGGGAGAGAATAAGTCTCTTTCTTATTGATTCTCCTGCGTTTCCCGTGGTGCTGGGCCTACCCTGGTTGGCCTGTCATGATCCCAATATTTTGTGGCAACAGAGGGCTCTCAACGGGTGGTCACGAAAGTGCTCGGGGGGAGGTGTAGGGGTTTCCATCGGTGCGACTACAGTGGAAAGTCCAGACCAGGTCTCCACTGTGCGCATCCCCTCAGAATATGCTGATTTGGCTCTCGACTTCTGTAAGAAGAGGGCGACTAAATTACCACCCCATCGACGAGGGGATTGTGCGATAAATCTCCTGGTAGACGCAGCACTTCCCAGGAGTCATGTGTATCCTCTGTCAAGGGAGGAGACAGCGGCTATGGAAACATATGTCTCCGAATCCCTGGGGCAGGGATACATTCGGCCCTCCACTTCACCTGCCTCCTCGAGTTTCTTTTTTGTGAAGAAGAAGGATGGAGGTCTGCGCCCGTGTATTGACTATCGGGGTATCAATCAGATCACTGTGAGATACAGCTACCCACTGTCTCTCATAGCCAGTGCTATCGAGTCAATGCACAGGGCGCGCTTCTTCACAAAATTGGATCACAGGAGTGCTTACAACCTGGTGCGTATCCGGGAGGGGGACGAGTGGAAGACAGCATTTAGTACCACCTCAGGCCACTATGAATACCTCGTCATGCCATACGGGTTGATGAATGCACCATCAGTCTTTCAGGCCTTTGTTGATGAGATTTTCCGGGACCTGCATGGGCAGGGTGTTGTGGTGTATATCGACAACATTCTGATATACTCTGCTACACTCGCCGAGCATGTGTCCCTGGTGGCAAGGTGCTTGGTCAACTGTTGGAGCATGACCTGTACGTCAAGGCTGAGAAATTTCTGTTCTTCCAAAAGTCCGTCTCCTTCCTAGGGTACCGCATTTCCATGGAGAGTGACCGCATTTCAGACGTGCGTAATTGGCCAACTACCACCACGGTAAAGGAAATGCAGCAGTTCTTAGGGTTTGCCAACTACTACTGGAGGTTTATCCGGGGGCTTTGGTCAGGTAGCGGCTCCCACTACCTCACTGCTGAAGGGGGGACCGGTGCGACTGCAGTGGTCAGCTGAGGCGGACAGGGCTTTTGGTCACCTGAAGGCTCTCTTTTCACCCTTTCCTACCGACCAGGTTCCCAGAACGCTAAGGCAGACGCACTGTCCCGGATGTATGACACAGAGGAGCGGTTCATGGATCACACTCCCATACTCCCGGCCTCTTGCCTGGTGGCACCGGTAGTGTGGGAGCTGGATGCGGACATTGAGCGGGCGTTACGTACAGAGCCCACTCCCTCTCAGTGTCCAGCTGGGCGTCTGTACGTTCCGTCTGCTCTCCGCGACCGGTTGATCTATTGGGCCCACAAGTCACCCTCCTCTGGTCATCCTGGGATCGGTCGGACAGTGCGCTGTCTTAGTGGGAAGTACTGGTGGCTCACTTTAGCTAAAGACGTTAGGGTTTATGTTTCCTCCTGCTCGGTGTGTGCCCAGTGCAAGGCTCCTAGACACCTGCCCAGAGGGGAAGTTACAACCCCTTCCCGTTCCACAGCGGCCGTGGTCGCACCTGTCGGTGGACTTCCTGACTGATCTTCCTCCCTTACAGGGTAACACCACGATTCTGGTCGTTGTGAAACGGTTTTCTAAGTCCTGCCGTCTCCTTCCTTTGACCGGTCTCTCTACGGCCCTACAGACTGCTGAGGCTCTGTTCACACACATCTTCCGGCACTACGGGGTGCCTGAGGACATAGTCTCTGATCGGGGTCCCCAGTTCACGTCCAGGGTTTGGAGGGCGTTCATGGAACGTCTGGGGGTCTCGGTCAGCCTCACCTCAGGTTTTCACCCCGAGAGTAATGGGCAGGTGGAGAGAGTAAACCAGAATGTCGGTAGGTTTCTGCGGTCATATTGCCAGGACCGGCCGGGGGAGTGGGCGGCGTTCAGTCCCTGGGCAGAGATGGCCCACTCCTCCACTAACCTTTCTCCCTTCCAGTGCATACTGGGATATCAGCCGGTTCTGGCACCTTGGCATCAGAGCCATCGAGGCTCCTGCGGTGGACAAATGGTTTAAGCACTCGGAGGAGACCTGGGACGCCGCCCATGTGCACCTGCAACGGGCCGTGAGGTGGCAGAAGGCGAGCGCCGACCGCCGACTGCCACCGCAGTGAGTCTGGCTCTCGACCCGAAACATGCCCCTCAGCCTGCCCTGACGGAAGCTGGGTCCGCGGTTTGTGGGGCCATTTAAAGTCCTGAGGAGACTGAACGAGGTTTGTTACAGGTTACAGCTTCCCCCCGATTACCGTATTAACCCCTCGTTCCATGTGTCTCTCCTCAGGCCGGTGGTGGCTAGTCTACTCCAGGAGTCTGAGGTGCGGGAGGTTCCTCCGCCCCCTCTGGACATCGAGGGGGCCCCGGCGTTTGCAGTTCGAGCCCTACTGGACTCGAGGCGTCGGGCAAGGGGCCTTCAGTACCTCGTGGAGTGGGAGGGGTACGGTCCGGAGTAGAGAGGCTGGGTGCCGGTGGAGGACGTATTGGACCCTTCGATGCGGCGGGAGTTCCACCGTCTCCATCCGGATCGCTCTGCACCTCGTCCTCCGGGTCGTCCCCGAGGTCGGTGTCAGAGTGCTGCTGGAACCGCGCCGTAAAGGGGGTACTGTCACGACTTCTACCGAAGTCGGTCCCTCTCCTTGTTCGGGCAGCGTTCGGCGGTCGACGTCACCGGTCTTCTAGCCATCGTCGATCCACTTTTCATTTTTCCATTTGTTTTGTCTTTGTTTTCTACACACCTTGTTTCAATTCCCCAATTACATGTTCATTATTTAACCCTCTGTTTCCCCCCATGTTTGTGTGCGTGTTTATTATGTCGATTGTTCCTTGTCGGTATAGTTCTGGCTGGTAATTTCGCCCGTGTGTTTTGGGCACGTTGTAATTTGTTTACCTTGTGCCGTATTGAGTAAATACGTTGTTCACTCATCTCTGCTCTCCTGCGCCTGACTTTGTGCACCAGCTACACACCAGATCTTGACAACAGCACTCAGGATGACTATTGCCTATGGTTGTTTCATTGTTAAAGCGCTCTCCACTTATGAATGCTCCTCCTGCCTGATCCTGATCCTTGACTAGCTGTAGCCTCAGAGATGTCATCTGGATTCTGTCACATGTTGTTACAATAGTGCATTATGGGTAGGATGGCCCTGTGCTGTGGTGGCCAAAGGTCAGAGTTTGTTGAGCGTGTGGGTTTAAGTGTGTGTGTGTTTACTTTGCATACGTGTGTGTGTGCGTGCCTGTGTGTGTGTACATCTGGAACACAGCATATAACCCTATGCCTCCTTGTTGTTTCTTCTGTTTAATACACAACAACAATTCAGTTTAGACCTCCCTATGTTAGTTGTCACTTGGAGGCTGGACTTTCACAGTAAATAATAGAGTATTGTAGTAGTGCCAGGACTCAAATATTTAAGACATGGACCAGCAGGCCGGCTGCTGTGTTGAGACGGATGGGTTGTAATGTAATATTGATGTTTGTAGCAGAGCTTTGAGCAGAGGGGAATCCGCCACTATCTGAGACCGTAGCTCTTTCTTACATTGGCATGTTGTTGTTTTAGAGTGATTGTTTTTTTATGTTTTGCTGTTTGATACATTTTGCATCAAACGGCATTAAATACGCTATAACAGCATTAAATACACATTAAATACGCACTAAATACACTATATTTAGCATAATCTTAAATGTGTTCATGATCTATTATGTGTCCAGGATCAATTGTAAACAGTGAAGTTGTTCATCCACAAGACTGGTTTACACGTAAAACATTAGTAAGTAACCTCTTTTCCTGTCTTGTATTCAGACAATGAAAAGTGTTTTTAAAAGAATATTCATGAAGTAAACTAACTCTAAACATCTGTCTGCTTTGAATGAAAGATAAAAAGGTCCAGGTGTTTGAAAAATCCAGGGAGAGATTGAGAGTGTGAGAGAGAGGAGGCAAACAAAAATTGGGCAAAGGAAATTGCTTGTTTACATAAGATTAATGAAGTCTTTGGTACATACTGTAGCTCTTACGACTGGGGAAATGATTTAACAAACCTCTCTGACAGTAATCAGACGTCGCTGTTGAAACAGCCCCAGCTAGGCACTGGAACAGCTGCTTTTCATCGCCTATTGGAGGGAGGGAGGCAAGGAGGGAGGGAGTCTCACTCTTGCAACGTGTGTCCGCCTGTCTCTGATTTATTGGGGAGACTTGTAGTTACTGTGGGCTGCCACTCTGGGGACCCCGGCAATGTTGTCATGGTAATTCCAATGTTGAGTGTGACGCCGTGGCCACGGTAACACAGCTGGCGATGTAATGACAAGGGCTGCATTGTGAACTCTGTGATATCCAGGCAAAGCGGAGCAGGGCTCTCTCCTCTCCTATCCAGACCATCTAGGTTTGTCAGAGGGAAGCAAGTTGTCTGTTCTAGGGTCCCTAAGGAAGGCAGTAACTGTTGTTATGAATGTGTGTGAGTGGACTAATAACCACTTTGATTTTGCAATACCCCAAAACAGGACACCCAGTTATAGACCCAACAGCAAATGTAAATGAATTGGGTTATTTTTTTTTTTACCCGGTAAGTTGACTGAGAACACATTCTCATTTACAGCAATGACCTGGGGAATAGTTACAGAGGAGAAGACGGGGATGAATGAGCCAATTGTAAACTGGGGATGATTAGGTGGCCATGATGGTATGAAGGCCAGATTGGGAATTTAGCCAGGACACCAGGGTTAACACACCTACTCTCACAATAAGTGCCATGGGATTTTTAGTGACCACAGAGAGTCAGTACACCCGTTTAATGTCCCATCTGAAAGACAGCACACTACACAGGGAAATGTCCCCAATCGCTGCCCTGGGGCATTGGGAAATATATTTTTGAGACCATAGGAAAGAGTGCCTCCTACTGGCCCTCCAACACCACTTCCAGCAGCATCTGGTCTCCCATCCAGGGACTGACCAGGACCAACCCTGGCTTAGCTTCAGAAGCAAGCCAGCAGTGGGATGCAGGGTGGTGTGCTGCTGGCAATATATCATGTGTGGTATAGAAAAGGAGAAGGTGTAACGCATCTCCATGTGGCTATCTGAAGGCTGTATGTATCAATACAGATATCCTCAAGTAAAGTAATCAAATGTTGTTTTTGAAAAGCTCAATATTAGATATTTTTGTGAATAGATTGATTTGACACTCTTTTTCCATGTCCAGCCCGGCGCCCTGTCACTGCCAGCAAAATATTTGATCAGTTGGTGTTTTTATCCCCCTGGAAGACTGTGGCAATAACAGTCTGTGACTGTAGCAGACTGTTTTTTACCTTTATTTAACTAGGCAAGTCAGTTAAGAAAAACATCTTATTTACAATGATGGACTAGGAACAGTGGGTTAACTGCCTTGTTCAGGGGCAGAACGACAGATTCTTGTCAGCTCTGGGATTCGATCTAGCAACCTTTCGGTTACCACTAGGCTACCTGCCGGCCCATATTAAATGATATAGTGTTCCCCCAACTGTAGCATTTCCCCCTCATTACTATTTCTGTTTCATCTTGAAGATGTTCAATTCTAGCAAGGGCCCCAGTTTGAACTTCTGTTTTCTGGAATAGAATTTTTGCAAAAGAGTTTTGACACTGTAATATATAGGTATCAATGGCACAAATCATCCTCTATCCTGCTCTATAGATAAACACAGACACTTGACAAAGGTAGAATTTGGTAGAACTCTCCCTCTTTGGTTGGCATATATTTTGTGAGAGGCAATCTCTCAGAGTGACATTGTCACGTCCAGGCCTGAGAAGACAGGCTGGTGTGTTTAGTTTTGGTTTTGGTGTAGGGTTTTTATGTTCTAGGTGTTATATTTCTATGTTGGGGTAATGGTTCCCAATTAGAGGCAGCTGTGTGTCGTTGTCTCTCATTGGGAACCAATGTTTGGGGTTTTCATATAGGTTTTGTGGGTTATTGTTTAGGCATAGCTTCATTTGTTCGTGGTGTAAGTCTATGTTATATGTTACGATCTTCGTTCTGTTTATTGTTTTGCCCAGTTACGTGAGTTACGTTTCGTAATAAAAGCATGTATACTGGATTCCTCACTGCGCCTTGGTCTGTCCCTTCCGAGGATCGTGACAGAATAACCCACCACAAAAAGACCAAGCGGCGAGAGACCCGGGAGTTCAGGACTTGGGAGGAAGAACTGGAGGATGATGGACCCTGGGATCAGCCTGGAGAATATCGGCGTCCAAGAAAGGAGCTGGAATCAGCAAGAGCGGAGCGGCGATATTACGAAAATTTATATGGAGTATGGAACCCGGAGGTAGAGAAGTTTTTGGAACTCGCCTGGCTAGGAAGCCCGAAAGGCAGCATACGAGGAGGTTGGCCCGTTCAGGAGGGACTCCTGAGCCAACTCCTCGTGCTCTCTGGAGGGAGCGTCGGAGGGAGCGTCGCACTGGTAAGACGCCGTGCTATGCAGTTTTGCGCACGGTGTCTCCAGTGCGCGTTCACAGCCCGGTGCGAGAGATTCCAGCGCCACTCATCTGTCAGGGGAGGGTGAGTGTGCAGCCTGGAAGAGTGGTGCCGGCTCAGCGCTCCTGGTCTCCGGTGCGCCTCCTTGGACCAGGATATCCTGCACCGTTTCTGCGTACTGTATCTGCAGTGCGTGTCCACAGCCCTGTGCGAGAGATTCCAGCTCCACTCATCTGTCAGGCTACGGTGAGTGTGCTACCTGGTAGAGTGGTGCCGGCTCTGCGCGCTAGGTCGCCAGTACACCTTCTGGCACAGATATTTCCTGCGTGTGGGGTCTCCGGTTCGCATCCACAGCCCAGTACGTCCTGTTCCGGCTCCGGCGCACCAGGCCCCTGTGCGCAGAGAGTCCAGCACGTCCTGTTCGGCTCCGCGCACCAGGCCCCCGTGCGCTTAGAGAGTCCAGCACGTCCTGTTCGGCTCCACGCACCAGGCCCCTGTGCGCTTAGAGAGTCCAGCACGTCCTGTTCGGCTCTGCGCGCAGGCCCCTGTGCGCTTAGAGAGTCTAGCACGTCCTGTTCCGGCTCCGCGCACCAGGCCCCCTGTGCGCTTAGAGAGTCCAGCACGTCCAGTCCCTGCTCCACGCTCCAGGATTCCTGTGCCCGTCGTGGACCCAGCACGTCCTGTCCCTGCTCCACGCTCCAGGATCCTTGTGCCCGTCGTGGACCCAGCACGTCCTGTCCCTGCTCCACGCTCCAGGATCCCTGTGCCCGCCGTGGACCCAGCACGTCCTGTCCCTGCTCCCTGCACCAGAGTGCGTGTTTGTTTAATAAGCCTAGTACAGCCGGTTCCTGCTCCCCGCACCAGAGTGCCAGTGTGCTTAATGAGCCCAGTACGGCCGGTTCCTGCTCCCCGCACCAGAGTGCCAGTGTGCTTAATGAGCCCAATGCGGCGGTTCCTGCTCCCGCACCAGAGTGCCAGTGTGCTTAATGAGCCCAGTACGGCCGGTTCCTGCTCCCCGCACCAGAGTGCCAGTGCGCGTAATGAGCCCAGAGAGGGTCCCCAGTCCTGCAAATGGCCCAGGGCCTCCGGTGCGTGACCTCGGACCAGCACGGCCGGCACCGGAGCCGCCACCTGGGACAAAAAAAACCCACCGAAGACCCGCCCCATGGACTTGTGGCGTGGTCGGAGTCCGCGCCTTTGGGGGTACTGTCACTTCCAGGCTGGTGTGTTTAGTTTTGGTTTTGGTGTAGGGTTTTTATGTTCTAGGTGTTATATTTCTATGTTGGGGTAATGGTTCCCAATTAGAGGCAGCTGTGTGTCGTTGACTCTAATTGGGAAAGATATATATGTTTGGGGTTTTCATATAGGTTTTGTGGGTTATTGTTTAAGCATAGCTTAATTTGTTCGTGGTGTAAGTCTATGTTATATGTTACGATCTTCGTTCAGTTTATTGTTTTGCCCAGTTACGTGAGTTACGTTTCGTAATAAAAGCATGTATACTGGATGCCTCGCTGCGCCTTGGTCTGTCCCTTCCGAGGATCGTGACAGACATGGCAATATGTGCTGGGCCAGCGCCAGAACTAATCAGTTGGACAGGCGTTTGATTTCCGTTGGGGCATGTTTTCTTGACAGGACCTGCTATGTGTGCATGCGCAGCACAATTATTTTTAAAACTAGAACCGCTGGGCCTCGATGGTCCCCCCGCTTCAAGCTAATGAGCAGTCATTCTGAATGCAACATTCTAGCATTAATACATGTCATATACAGTTGAAGTTGGAAGTTTACATACACCTTAGCCAAATACATTTAAACTCATTTTTTCACAATTTTTGACACTTAATCCTAGTAAAAATGTCTTAGGTCAGTTAGGATTACCACTTTATTTTAAGAATGTGAAATTATAGTAGAGAGAATTATTTATTTCAGCTTTGATTTATTTCATCACATTCCCAGTGGGTCAGAAGTTTACATACACTCAATTAGTATTTGGTAGCATTGCCTTTAAATTGTTTAACTTGGGTCAAATGTTTCGGGTAGCCTTCCACAACCTTCCCACAATAAGTTGGGTGAATTTTGGCCCATTCCTCCTGACAGAGCTGGTGTAACTGAGTCAGGTTTGTAGGCCTCCTTGCTCGCACACGCTTTTTCAGTTATGACCACACATTTTCAATAGGATTGAGGTCAGGGCTTTGTGATGGCCACTCCAATACCTTGACTTTGTTGTCCTTAAGCCATTTTGCCACAACTTTGGAAGTATGCTTGGGGTCATTGTCCATTTGGAAGACCCATTTGCGACCAAGCTTTAACTTCCTGACTGATGTCTTGAGATGTTGCTTCAATATATCCACATAATTTTCCATCTTCATGATTCATCTATTTTGTGAAGTGCACCAGTCCCTCCTGCAGCAAAGCACCCCCACAACATTATGCTGCCACTCCCCTGTCCTTCACGGTTGGGATTGTGTTCTTCGGCTTGCAAGCCTCACCCTTTTTCTTCCAAACATAACAATGGTCATTATGGCCAAACAGTTCTATTTTTGTTTCATCAGACCAGAGGACATTTCTCCACAAAGTACGATCTTTGTCCCCATGTGCAGTTGCAAACCGTAGTCTGGCTTTTTTATGGCGGTTTTGGAGCAGTGGCTTCTTCCTTGTTGAGCAGGATAGGACTCGATATAGGACTCGTTTTACTGTGGATATAGATACTTGTGTACCTGTTTCCTCCAGCATCTTCACAAGGTCCTTTGCTGTTGTTCTGGGATTGATTCGCACTTTTTGCATCAAAGTACGTTCATCTCTAAGAGACAGAACGCGTCTCCTTCCTGAGCAGTATGATGGCTGCGTGGTACTGTCACGTCCTGGCCATAGATAGCCCTTTTGGCTGCTCTATGGTGGTTTTGGTCAGGACGTGAGCAGGGGTGTTTTTTGTTCTATGTTTTATTTTCTAGGTTGGTTTGTTGATGGTTCCCAATTAGAGGCAGCTGAGTGTCGTTACCTCTAATTGGGGACCATATATATGTTTGTTCTTTTCCCCACTTGCGGTGTGGGTCATTGTTTGTGTGGGAGTACCTGTGTGTGCGCGCGCGCTACACCGTCGTTACGGTCAGGTTGTTGTTTATTGTTTTGTACGTTCCATACAGTAATTAAAAGATGTGGAACTCAGTCCGTGTTGCACCTTGGTCCAGTTCTTTACACGACGATCGTGACATGTATGTAAACTTCCCACTTCAACTGTATGCTATCGCAAAAATAATAATTTGTTTGTGTTTATGAAGGTCTGAGGTAACATTAGAATAATACAAAAATGGAATAACACAAAAGCATTTTCATTAGTTTGTTATTGTAGGATATACAGTACCAGTCAAAAGTTTGGACACACCTACGCATTCAAGGGGTTTTCTTTAGTTTTTCTTTTAGAATAATAATGTAGTAACAAATCAGAATCTATTTATATTTGAGATTCTTCAAAGTAGCCACCCTTTGTCTTGATGACAGCTTTGCACACTCTTGGCATTCTCTTCATGAGGTAGTCACCTTGAATGCATTTCAATTAACTGATGTGCCTTGATAAAAGTTCATTTGTGGAATTAATATTTTTCCAATCAGTTATGTTGTGACAAGGTAGCGTTGGTATACAGAAGATAGCCCGATTTGGTAAAAGAGCAAGTCCATATTATGTCAAGAACAGCTCAAATTAGCAAAGAGAAATTACAGTCCATCATTACTTCAAGACATGAAGGTCAGTCAATCTGGAAAATATCAAGAACTTTTAAATTTTCTTCAAGTGCAGTTGCTTAAACCATCATGCAATATGGTAAATCTGGCTCTCATGAGTGCCGCCACAGGAAAGGAAGACCCAGAGTTACCTCTGCTGCAGAGGATAATTTATATTATAATTATTATAATAATTATAAGGGCACAGTGCGAGACCCAGATGCAGACACTGGATGGTTCGAGTCTCTGATATTTATTAGTATCCAAGGGGCAGAGGCAAGAGAATGGTCGTGGACAGGCAAAAGATTATAACAAGGTCAGAGTCCAGGAGGTACAGAGTGGTGGGCAGGGTCGAGGTTAGGGCAGGCATTATGGTCAGGCAGGCGGGTTCAGAGTCAAGGCAGGCAAGGGTCAAAACCAGGAGGACTAGCAAAAAACAGAAAATTAAAAAGCAGGAGCTGGTTGACTTGACAAAACAAGACGAACTGGCACTGACAGACAGAAAACACTGGTATAAATACACAGGGGTTAACGTCGAAGATGGGTGACACCTGGAGGGGGTGGAGACAAGCACAAGGACAGGTGAAACAGATCAGGGTGTGACAGTAATGGACATTAGACCGGTGGAAATCTGTCCGTTGATGATTCCAAATTTTAGATTTTTGGTTCCAACCAGCGTGTCTTTGTGAGAAGCCGAGTAGGTGAACGAATGATCTCCGCATGTGTGGTTCCCACTGTGAAGCATGGAAGAGGAGGTGTGATGGTGTGGAGGTACTTTGCTGGTGACACTGTCTGTGATTTATTTAGAATTCAAGGTACGCTTAACCAGCATGGCTAACACAGCATTCTGCAGCGATACGCCATCCTATCTGGTTTGCGCTTAGTGGGACTATCATCTGTTTTTCAACAGAACAATGACCCAAAACACACCTCCAGGCTGTGTAAGGGCTATTTGACCAAGAAGATTGATGGAGTGCTACATCAGATGATCTGGGCACCACAATCACCCGACCTCAACCCAATTGAGATGGTTTGGGATGAGTTGCACCGCAGAGTGATGGAAAAGATGCCAACAATTTCTCAGCATATGTGGGAACTCCATTAAGACTGTTGGAAAAGGATTCCAGGTGGCTACCTCATGAAGCTGGTCATATTTAATTTTTGTATTTTTTATTTAACCTTTATTTAACCAGGTATGCTAGTTGAGAACAAGTTCACATTTACAACTGCGACCTGGCCAAGATAAAGCAAAGCAGTTTGACACATACAACAACACAGAGCTACACATGGAATAAACAAACATACAGTCAATAATACAGTAGAAAAAGTATATATACAGTGTGTGCAAATTAGGTAAGATAATAATAAGGTAAGGCAATACATAGGCCATAGTGGCGAAGTAATTACAATATAGAAATTAAACACTGGAGTGATAGATGTGCAAGTAGAGATACTGGGGTGCAAAGGAGCAAAATAACAAAAAAAATAACAGTATGGGGATGAGGTAGTTGGATGGGCTATTTACAGATGGGCTATGTACAGGTGCAGTGATCTGTGAGCTGCTCTGACAGCTGGTGCTTAAAGTGAGTGAGGGAGATATGAGTCTCCAACTTCAGTGATTTTTGCAGTTCGTTCCAGTCATTGGCAGCAAAGAACTGAAAGGAAAGGCGGCCAAAGGAGGAATTGGCTTTGGGGGTGACCAGTGAAATATACCTGCTGGAGAGCGTGCTACGGGTGGGTGCTGCTATGGTGACCAGTGAGCTGAGATAAGGTGGGGCTTTACCTAGCAAAGACTTGTAGATGACCTGGAGCTAGTGGGTTTGGCGATGAGTATGAAGCGAGGGCCAGCCAACGAGAGCGTACAGGTCGCAGTGGTGGGTAGTATATGGGGCTTTGGTGACAAACGAATGGCACTGTGATAGACTGCATCCAATTTGTTGAGTAGAGTGTTGGATGCTATTTTGTAAATGACATCGCTGAAGTCGAGGAACGGTAGGATAGTCAGTTTTACCAGGGTATGTTTGGCAACATGAGTAAATTATGCTTTGTTGCGAAATAGGACGCCTATTCTAGATTAAATTTTGGATTTGAGATGCTTAATGTCAGTCTGGAAGGAGAGTTTACAGTCTAACCAGACATCTAGGTATTTGTAGTTGTCCATATATTCTAAGTCAGAACCGTCCAGAGAAGTGATGCTGGACGGGCGGGCAGGTGCGGGCAGCAGCGATTGGTTGAAGAGCATGCATTTAGTTTTACTTGCATTTAAGAGCAATTGGAGGCCACGGAAGGAGAGTTGTAATGGCATTGAAGCTTGTCTGGTTAGTTAACACGGTGTCCAAAGAAGGGCCAGAAGTATACAGAATGGTGTCGTCTGCGTAGAGGTGGATCAGAGAATCACGAGCAGAAAGAGCGGCATCATTGATGTATACAGAGAAGAAAGTCGGCCCGAGAATTGAACCCTGTGCCACCCCCATAGAGACTGCCAGAGGTCCGGACAGCAGGCCCTCCGATTTGACACACTGAACTCTATCAGAGAAGTAGTTGGTGAACCAGGCGAGGCAGTCATTTGAGAAACCAAGGCTGTTGAGTCTGCCGATAAGAATGTGGTGATTGACAGAGTCGAAAGCCTTGACCAGGTCGATGAATACGGCTGCACGGTATTGCCTCTTGTCGATGGCGGTTATGATATCGTTTAGGACCTGGAGCGTGGCTGAGGTGCACCCATTACCAGCTCGGAAACCAGATTACATAGCGGAGAAGGTATGGTGCGATTTGAAATGGTCGGTGATCTGTTTGTTAACTTCTTAGGGAGCGGCAGCAGAGGTGACGGTTTTGGAGAGTCTGGCGTGCCCAAAGTAAAATGCCTGCCACTCAGGCCCAGAAAATAGGATATGCACATAATTAGATAGGAATTGGATAGGAAACACTCTGAAGTTTCTAAAAGTGTTAAAATAATGTATGTGAGTATAACAGAACTGATTTAGCAGGTGAAAACCCAAAACATTTCTGTCCGGATTTTTGTTTGATACTCTCCCTATTGATTTTAATGGAAACCAGCTCCTAGACTGCAGTACCTATGGCTTCCACTAGATGTCAACAGTCTTTATACAGAGTTTGGAAGCTGTAGCCCTGAGCAGAACGGATAGGAACAGGAAATAGTCGAGGTAGCTCAGATGTCAGCAAGATTTTACGGGCGCCCCACTATATTTTCCTTTCATAACGTTTAGGTTACCATCCGAGTGAAATATTATTGCTAATATTCATAAAAAGATAGCTAAGGATGCATTATAAAGGATCTATGATTTGTTTAGAAAAAGTTGATAGGTATATTTGAACGCGTTCTCTTCACGGTTCAATGGGCGATTCGACGTTGGATTTTCTGATCATAACGCCCCAACCAAACAGAGATTTATGGATATAATAAATGACTTTTTCTAACAAAAGAACCATTGGATGTCTTCGTTGGACTCTTGGGAAGCCCTCAGCAGAAGTTCTTTGAAAGGTAAGAGATTTATTTTAGCTGTGATATGGGTTTTGTGTGACCCGAGCTGGATATGAATTTATGCTAATGTGTAAAATATGTGGGGTGCTATCCTCAAACAGTCAAATGTTCTGCTTTCACCGTAAAGCCTTTTTGAAATCTGACAAGGCTGTGATATTGCCAAGAATCTGAGCTTTTGATGACTATGCAACACTTGTATATTGATGAATGTTTGATAATTCAACTTTTGGATTTAGAATTTGGCGCCGTACATTTCACCGGGTAGTGTCGGGAGTGGCCCGCTAGCGCCGCTACTCCCCCTTGTTAGGGAGTGGCAGCTGAGGGGTCGGTTTTGGAGAGCCTGGCGTGCCCAAAGTAAAATGCCTCCCATTCAGGCCCAGAAAATAGGATATGCACATATTTGGTACCATTGGATAGGAAACACTCTGAATTTTACAAAACTTCTCAGGGATTGCTGGGGCGCTAGCGGGCTGCTCCCGACACTACCAGGTGAAATGTAAGGTGCCAAATTCAAAATCCCAAAGTTGAATTATTAAACATCCACCAATATACAAGTGTTCCATACTCATCAAAAGCTCTGTTTCTTGGCAATATCACAGCGTTGTCAGATTTCAAAAAGGCTTTACGGCGAAAGCAGCACATTTGATTGTTTGAGGTAGCACCTCACATATTTTTCCCATAGCCATGAATCGATTAGCCATCATGGCACACACAACACATTTCACAGCGAAAACAAATCAATTACCTGTTGAAGAACTTCTGCTGAGGTCATCCTAAGTGTCCAACGAAGACAATCCATGGTTCTTTTGTTGGAAAAAGTAATGTATTTTATCCATAAATCCTCCATTTGGTTCAGCGTTATAATCAGAAACGACAGCCTCCACTAGTCCATTGAAACGTGACGCAAACTCGTTCATCTTATACCTATAAACTTGTCCAAGAACAATCAAACATAGTTTTAAATGTATCCTTAGGAACACTTTTACGTATATTTACTATTATAAATCAACCGGAATATAAACTGATCGATAAAGACGGTAAAAAAGACACAGCGTGCCTTGTCGGGAGCGCGCATTCCATTCTGTTTACATAAATGAGTCACTTCCTGGTTTGCTCTTCTTCTCTGGTCTAATTCATCCAAAATGAAAATGTACACTGTCTCGAGACTGTTGACATCTAAAGGAAGCGATGGGTACTGCATTCATATGCCCTTATATGGTCATTTTCATGAGGGAGGGGTTCCCAAATGAGCAATGTGTCAAAATCACTTTTTCCAGGACAGAAATTCCTCGGGGTTTCGCCTGCTATATGCGTTCTGTTTTACTCACAGACAAATGGTTAACAGTTTTGGAAAATTCAGAGTGTTTCCTATCCATTGGTACCAAATATGTGCATATCCTATTTTCTGGGCCTGAATGGGAGGCATTTTACTTTGGGCACGCCAGGCTCTCCAAAACCGACCCCTCAGCTGCCACTCCCTAACAAGTTAACTTGGCTTTCGATGACCTTAGAAAGGCAGGGTAGGATAGATTTAGGTCTGTAGCAGTTTGGGTCTAGAGTGTCTCCCCCCTTTGAAGAGGGGGATGACCGCGGCAGTTTTCCAATCTTTGGGGATCTCAGACGATATGAAAGAGATGTTGAACAGGCTAGTAATAGGGGATGCAACAATTTTGGCAGATAATTTTAGTAAGAGAGGGTCCAGATTGTCTAGCCTGGCTGATTTGTAGGGGTCCAGAATTTGCAGCTCTTTCTAAACATCAGCTATCTGGATTTTGGTGAAGGAGAAATGGGGGGCTTGGGCGAGCTGCTATGGGGGGCTTGGGCGAGTTGCTGTGGGGGGTACAGGGCTGTTGACCGGGGTAGGGGTAGCCAGGTGGAAAACATGGCCAGCCATAGAAAAATACTTATTGAAATTCTCAATTATCGTAGATTTATCGGTGGTGACAGTGTTTCTAACCTCATTGCAGTGGGCAGCTGGGAGGAGGTGCTCTTATTCTCTATGGACTTTTTTGAGTTTGTTCTACAGGATGCAAATGTCTGTTTGAAAAAGCTAGCCTTAGCTTTCCTAACTGCCTGTGTATATTGGTTCCTCCCTGAAAAGTTGCATATCATAGGGACTATTCGATGCTAATGCAGTACGCCACAGGATGTTTTTGTGCTGGTTAAGGGCAGTCAGGTCTGGAGTGAACCATGGGCTATATCTGTTCCTGGTTCTAAAGTTTTTGAATGGGGCATGCTTATTTAAGATGGTGAGGAAGGCACTTTTAAAGAATAACCAGGCATCCTCTACTGACGGGATGAGGTCAATATCCTTCCAGGATACCCGGGCCAGATCAATTAGAAAAGCCTGCTCGCTGAAGTGTTTTAAGGTTTGACAGTGATGAGGTGTGGTCGTTTGACCGCAGACCCATTACGGACGCATGCAATGAGGCAGTGATCTTTGAGATCTTGGTTGAAGACATCAGAGGTGTATTTGGAGGGCAAGTTGGTTAGGATGATATCTATGAGGGTGCCCGTGTTTATGGTTTTGGGGTTGTACCTGGTAGGTTCATTGATAATTTGTGTGAGATTGAGGGCATCAAGTTTAGATTGTAGGACGACTGGGGTGTTAAGCATGTCCCAGTTTAGGTCACCTAGCAGCACGAGCTCTGAAGATAGATGGGGGGGCAATCAATTCACATATGGTGTCCAGGGCACAGCTGGGGGCAGAGGGTGGTCTATAGCAAGCGGCAACGGTGAGAGACTTGTTTCTGGAAAGGTGGAAAAGTAGAAGCTCGAATTGTTTGGGTACAGACCTGGATAGTAAGACAGAACTCTGCAGGCTATCTCTGCAGTAGATTGCAACTCTGCCCCTTTTGGAAGTTCTATCTTGTTGGAAAATGTTATAGTTAGGGATGGAAATTTCAGGGTTTTTGGTGGTCTTCCTAAGCCAGGATTCAGACACGGATAGGACATCCTGGTTGGCAGAGTGTGCTAAAGCAGTGAATAAAACAAACAGGGAGGAGGCTTCTAATGTTAACATGCATGAAACCAAGGCTTTTACGGTTACAGAAGTCAACA
Source organism: Brachymystax lenok tsinlingensis (assembly GCA_030435695.1). Classification (NCBI taxonomy): domain Eukaryota; kingdom Metazoa; phylum Chordata; class Actinopteri; order Salmoniformes; family Salmonidae; genus Brachymystax; species Brachymystax lenok. The sequence goes on along the minus strand of CM059793.1, from coordinate 19,893,061 downwards.
AATGAGAGCACCTGGGGAATGGAGGAACAGAGGAGGAGTAGGAGGAACAGAGGAGGAGTAGGATAAGGGTACGGCTAAAGGCTATAAGAACTGGACATCTAGTACGTTCGGAACAGAGTAAAAGGAGCAGGTTTCTGGGCGTGATAGAATAGATTCAAGGCATAATGTACAGACAAAGGTATGTTAGGATGTGAATACAGTGGAGGTAAACCTAGGCATAGAGTGACGATGAGAGAGATATTGTCTCTAGAAACATAATTTAAACCAGGTGATGTCACTGCATCAAATCAAATCAAATTTTATTTGTCACATACACATGGTTAGCAGATGTTAATGCGAGTGTAGCGAAATGCTTGTGCTTCTAGTTCCGACCATGCAGTAGTATCTAACAAGAAATCTAACAAATTCACAACAACTACCTTATACACACAAGAGTAAAGGAATGAATACGAGTATGTACATATACATATATGGATGAGTGATGGCTGACCGGCGTAGGCAAGATGCAGTAGATGGTATGGAGTACAGTATATACATATGAGATGAGTATGTAGGATATGTAAACATTATATAAATGGCATCGTTTAAAGTGGATAGTGATACATTTATTTCATCCAATTATAATTATTAAAGTGGCTAGAGATTTGAGTCGATGGCCGAACGGCATAGGCAAGATTCAGTAGATGGTTTAGAGTACAGTGTATACATTTGATATGAGTAATGTCGGATATGTGAACATTATATACAACATTTTTAAAGTGGCTAGTGATACATTTGTTACATCCAATTCCTATTATATAAAGTGGCTAGAGATTTAAGTCAGTATGTTGGCAGCAGCCACTCAATGTTAGTGATGGCTGTTTAACAGTCTGATGGCCTTGAGATAGAAGCTGTTTTTCAGTCTCTCGGTCCCAGCTTTGATGCACCTGTACTGCCCTCGCCTTCTGGATGATAGCGGGGTGAACAGGCAGTGGCTCGGGTGGTTGTTGTCCTTGATGATCTTTTTGGCCTTCCTGTGACATCGGGTGGTGTAGGTGTCCTGGAGGGCAGGTAGTGTACCCCCGGTGATGCGTTGTGCAGTCCTCACTACCATCTGAAGAGCCTTACGGTTGTGGGCGGCGGAGCAGTTGCCGTACCAGGCGGTGATACAGCCCGACAGGATGCTCTCGATTGTGCATCTGTAGAAGTTTGTGAGTGGGAAGTGGAACTAAGGGTTAGCTAAGGCATTTTGAGCAGGGCTAGAGGCTCTACAGTGAAATAAGACAATAATCACTAACCAGAGCAGCAATGGACAAGGCATATTGACATTTGGGAGAGGCATGTGTAGCCGAGTGATCATAGGGGTCCGGTGAGTAGTTAGGCTGGCTGAAGACATGGCGATTCAGACAGCTAGCGGGCCGGGGCTAGCAAGCTAACAGAAGGGCCTTAGAGGGACGTCGCGATGGAAGATGTCTGTTGTAGCCTCCTTGTGCGGAGTCTCCTCGTGCGGTTACATCGGCAGACCAGTCGTGATGGATTAGCAGGGCTCCGTGTAGTAAAAGGGGTCCAGGCCAATTGGCAAAATAGGTATTTTGCCCCAAGAAATTGGCCGATGGACCTATTCAGCTAACAATCCGATATGCTCTTGACAGCTAGCAGGCTAGCAGATGGGAATTCAGGGGACGTCGCAACGTAGGAGCCAGTTGAAGAACCCCCCGGGTAATCCAGTCGTGAAGGATCGGCCGGGCTCCGTACCGGCAGTAAAAGGGTTCCAGGCCAATAGGTATTGTAGCCCAAGGAGTGGCTGATGGACCTCTTCAGCTAGCTGGGAGATGGACCTAATATGGGCTAGCTCCAGGCTAATTGGTGCTTGCTTCGGGACAGAGACGTTAGCCAAGAGTAACCACTCGGATTGCAGCTAGTTAGCTGCGATGATCCAGGTGAAAAGGTTCAGAGCTTGCGGTAGGAATCTGGGGATATGGAGAGAAAATGAATCCGGTATGCTCTGGTTTGAATCACATTGTGCAAACTGGCGAGGGTTTTCCAAGTTAAAGGTTAGCTGATAGTAGCTAGTTAGTTGGCTAGCTTCTGTTGGGGGTTCCAGTTTAAAAGTAAAGAAAAATACTTTAGAAAAAAGCAGATCCATATCACATTGGGTAAGGCGGGTTGCAGGACAGTATTTTGAAGTTGAAGTTTAGAAAAATATAGAAAAAATATAGAAAAACATATATACACGGGACACGACAAGACGAGGACAAAGACGTCTGACTGCTACGCCATCTTGGAACGGTTAAGACAAAGGGTGGAACGGTCTTTAAGTCAAAGGGTAGCTACTACTACTACATGATTCCATGTGTTATTTAATAGTTTTGATGTCTTCACTAGAATGTAGAAAATATGTAGAAAATAGTAAAAATAAAGAAAAACCCTTGAATGAGGATGTCAAATCAAATCAAGTCAAATTGTATTAGTTACATGCACCGAATACAACAGGTGTAGACCTTACAGTGAAATGCTTACTTACGAGCCCCTAACCAACAATGCAATAAAAATATATATATTTAAAAATAATAATAATTACGAATAAGAATAAGAAATAAAAAGTAACAAGTAATTAAAGAGCAGCAGTAAAATAACAATGCGAGACTATATACAGGGGGGTATCGGTACAGAGTCAATGTGCGGGGGCACTGGTTAGTCGAGGTAATTGAGGTAATATGTACATGTAGGTAGATTTATTAAAGTGACTATGCATAGATGATAACAACAGGGGATAGAAGCCGTTTAGTAGCCTCTTGGACCTAGACTTGGCGCTCCGGTACCGTGTGCCGTGCGGTAGCAAAGAGAACAGTCTATGACTAGGGTGGCTGGAGTCTTTGACAATTTTTTAGGGCCTTCCTCTGACACCGCCTGGTATAGAGGTCCTGGATGGCAGTAAGCTTGGCCCCAGTGATGTACTGGGTCGTACGCTCTACCCTCCTAAGGTCCTGGAGACCTTAATCCCATAGAAAATCTGTGGAGGGGGCTGAAGGTTCGAGTTGCCAAACGTCAGCCTCGAAACCTTAATGACTTGGAAAAGATCTGCAAAAAGGAGTGGGACAAAATCCCTCCTGAGATGTGTGCTAACCTGGTGGCCAACTGCAAGAAACGTCTGACCTCTGTGATTGCCAACAAGGGTTTTGCCACCAAGTACTAAGTCATGTTTTGCACAGGGGTCAAATACTTATTTCCCTCATTAAAATGCAAATCAATTTATAACATTTTTCACATGTGTTTTTCTGGATTGTTTTGTTGTTATTCTGTCTCTCACTGTTCAAATAAACCTACCATTAAAATTATAGACTGATCATTTCTTTGTCAGTGGGCAAACGTACAAAATCAGCAGGGGATCAAATACTTTTTTCCCTCACTGTAGATGTTCCTTTTGTCCAGGTGGGACAGGGCAGTGTGGAGTGCAGTAGAGATTGCATCATCTGTGGATATGTTAGGGCGGTATGCAAATTGGAGTGGGTCTAGGGATTCTGAGATAATGGTGTTGATGTGAGCCATGACCAGCCTTTCAAAGTACTTAATGGCTACAGATGTGAGTGCTACGGGTCGGTAGTCATTTAGGCAGGTTACCTTCGTGTTCTTGGGCACAGGGACTATGGTGTTCTGCTTAAAACATGTTGGTATTACAGACTCGGACAGGGAGAGGTTGGAAATGTCAGTGAAGACACTTGCCAGTTGGTCAGCGCATGCTCACAGTACACGTCCTGGTAATCCGTCTGGCCTTTCGGCCTTGTGAATGTTGACCTCTTTAAAGGTCTTACTCACATCGGATGCGGAGAGCGTGATCACACAGTCATCCGGAACAGCTGGTGCTCTCATGCATGTTTCAGTGTTATTTGCCTCGAAGCTAGCATAGAAGTAGTTTAGCTCATCTGGTAGGCTCGTGTCACTGGGCAGCTCTCAGCTGTGCTTCCTTTATAGTCTGTAGTGGTTTGCAAGCCCTGCCACATCCGACGAGCGTCATAGCCTGTGTAGTACGATACGATCTTTCTCCTGTATTGATGATTTGCGTGTTTGATGGTTCATCAGAGGGCATAGTGGGATTTTTTACAAGCTTCCGGGTTTTTTGCTCAGTGCAGATGTTGCCTATTATCCATGGCTTCTGGTTTGGGTATGTACGTACTGTCACTGTGGGGACTACGTCATCAATGCACTTATTGACGAAGCAAGTGACTGATGTGGTGTACTCCTCAATGTCATCGTATGATTCCCGGAACATATTCCAGTCTGTGCTAGCAAAACAGTCCAGTAGCTTAGCATCTGCTTAATCTGACCACTTTTTTATTGATGGTGCTTCCTGCTTTAATTTTTGCTTGTAAGCAGGAATCAGGACGATAGAAATATAGTCAGATTTGCCAAATGGAGGGCGAGGGAGAGCTTTGTATGCGTCTCTGTGTGTGGAGTAAAGGTCGTCCAGAGTTCCCCCCCCTCTGGTTGCACATTTAACATGCTGGTAGAAATTTGGTTAGACAGATTTAAGTTTCCCTTCATTAAAGTCCCCGGCCACTAGGAGTGCCGCCTCTGGGTGAACGTTTTCCTGTTTGCTTATGGCGGAATACAGCTCATTGATTGTGGTGTTAGTGTCAGCTTCAGTCTGTGATGGTATGTAGACAGCTATGAAAAATACATATGAAAACTCTCTAGGCAGATAGTGTGCTCTACAGCTTATCATGAGATACTCTTCCTCAGGCAAGTTAAACCTCGAGACTTCCTTAGATATCGTGCACCAGTTGTTATTTACAAAAATACATAGTCTGTTGCCCCTTGTCTTACCAGAGGCCGCTGTTCTATCCTGCCGATACAGCGTATAACCATCCAGCTGTATGTTGATAATGTCGTCGTTCATCCACGACTCCGTGAAGCATAATATATTAAAGTTTTGAATGTCCTGTTGGTAGTGTAATCATCTGCGTAGGTCATAGATTTTTTTATCTCCAAAGATTGCACATTTGCTAGCAGAATGGAAGGCAGTGGGGGTTTATTCGGTCGCCTACGAGTTTTCAGAAGGCAGCCCACCCTCCGGCCCCTTTTTCTCCACTTTCTCTTCACACAAATGACGGGTATTTGGGCCTGTTCTCGGGAAAGCAGTATGTCATTCACGCCGGGCTCGTCGGACTCGTTAACTACTTAGGGAGTGGTGGGGCGCTAGCACAAAACACATTTCACAGCGAAAACAATCCCTTACCTTTTGAAGAACTTCTGCTGAGGGCTTCCCAAGTGTCCAACGAAGACATCCAATGGTTCTTTTGTTAGAAAAAGTAAGTAAAAAGTCATTTATTATATCCATAAATCTCCGTTTGGTTGGCGCATTATGTTCATAAAATACAGCGTCCACTCGCCCATTGAACCGTGAAGAGAACTCGTTCAACCTATACCTATACACTTGTCCAAGAACAATCAAACATCATTGATAATGTATCCTTAGGAACACTTATGAACACTATATCCTTAGGAACACTATGTATATTTAGTATAATATTTCAACCGGATTATAAACTGGGCGATAGGAAAGGAAAAAACCACAGCGCGCGCGAGCCCGTGAACGCGCATCCTCTTCTGTTTACATCCGATGACCACTTCGAAATTCTTCTTCTATTACCATCCAGAGCAACTAAACATCATCAAACACTGTCTAGAGACTGTTGACATCCAGTGGAAGCAATAGGTACTGCAATCTTACTCCTATATATGGTCATTTTCAATAGGGAGGGGTTCAAAATGAGGCAATGTGTCAAATATACTTTTTCCAGGACAGAAATTCCTCGGGTTTTCGCCTGCTATATCCGTTCTGTTATACTCACAGACAATATTTTAACACTCTTAGAAACTTCAGAGTGTTTCCTATTCAATAGTACTAATTATGTGCATATCCTATTTTCTGGGCATGAGTGGGAGGCATTTTACTTTGGGCACGCCAGACTCTCCAAAACCATCACCTCGGGAGCCGCTCCCTAAGAAGTTAAAGGAAAAAAAGGATTTTGCCAGTTTGCGGTGAGTAATCGCAGTTCTGATGTCCAGAAGATCTGTTCGGTCATAAGAGACGGTAGCGTCAACATTATTTGCTAAATATTGGGTGTGTTCAAACTTTTGACTGGTACTGTATGAAAAACAGTTAACACAAAAAAACACAGCAATTCAGGTGTTAAATACATTTTATTCATGGAGTGCTTTTGTTACAAACACCAAGACTCATGGTCAGCAAGATGCGCGGTCAAATGATCGAAACATCACTAGCCTAAACATCATTATAAGCGCCAAAGGTGCTTGATAAATAGTGAAAATAAGCACAAAAGCAATAAAGACATTATAATTAATATAAGTGTCTATGACAGCAGTCAAAAATAGTAAATTATTGTCAGCTCGTGCTTACATTGTGTGCGTCTTCACACAATGGCATCAGTTGGAGCATATTCATGTCACATAAACAACAAAAGATGGTGAGTGCGTTGCTGATGTATGGCCTGCGCTTTGATGCCATTTTGTGCTGATAATGGGCCCGTAGCATTGTTACGGGCTTGTTCTATCCAAACGGTGCCGTCCCTCCTCTCTCCTGTCTCACTGTTTCATTTGATGGTGGTGTGGGCACATGCTCAGTGTGCACCGTTCTGGTATTTTTTTGCTTAGGTCTCAGAGGTGTAGGTTCAGAATCAGAAGAATAATCATCAGATGTCATGATTAGTTTCTTCCCCACTATCTGAGTCGTTTTCAATCAGATTTTGTAGCAACGCTAACGCAGCATGTGCATCCATTCGTCTTGGTCTTCTTGCCATAGTAAATTATGCACGCTCTCACTGTGTAGTCCCTACTCTAAGTACGGAAGAGTAGACTGATAAAACTGCTTGGATTAGGTGGACTGATTTTGAGATTAGAATTTGAATCGTTAAATACAATAGAATGTCCCGCCCTGTTCTTCGTTCACAATTGGTGATTACATAATTATACATTGTTCGCTTCCCCTCGCTTATCAACTCACCCATTCTCTCCCTTTCATCCCCCTTATACTTTAATTTATTTATTTAATCTCTTATATCTGTGAAATTCGTTTCGGTATAGTTTTAAGTTCAGTTTCGAGGTAATTATTGGGGTGATTATCAACTGGGCATAGCAGCTTCAACTATCGGGAGAAGGAGCGGAGCAGGCTCTACTGTCGAGGGAAGGCTACGATGAAATTCAATTCAAAGGGCTTTATTGGCATGTGAAACATACTCACCGGACAGTTTATTAGTTCACAAAAATGGATCACTCCTAAAGACAATGAATCACATGGCCATTTCTTGCTAAATAAAGCAGGCAGACAGGCATAGATGCATTCAGTTACTGTTGGGTTGAATGTTAGAATGGGCAAAACGAGCGACCTATGTGACTTTGAGCGTCGTATGATTGTCGGTGCCAGGCGTGCCGGATCCAGTATCTCAGAAACGGCCGCCCTCCTGGGCTTTTCATGCTCGACAGTGTCTAGGATTTACCGAGAATGGTGCGGCAAACAAAACATCCAGTCAGCGGCAGTCCTGTGGGCGAAAAAGCCAGTTGATAAGAGAGGTCGAAGGAGAATGGCAAGAATCGTGCAAGCTTTCAGGCGGGCCACAAACAGACAAATAACAGCACAGTACAACAGTGGTGTGCAGAAAGGCATCGGAACGCACAACTCATTGATCCTTGTCACGGATGGGCTATTGCAGCGGGCTATTGCAGCGGGGTATTGCAGCGGGCAATACCCCGCTGGTTCCACTCCCTATCAGCTACAAAACAGAAGAAAAGGCTCCAGTGGGCACACGATCACCAACACTGGACAATTGAGGAGTAGAAAAAAATTGTTTGGAACATGACAACGAGTTCAGTTTACTTGAGTGTTCTGCGCAGTCCCCAGACCTCAATCCAATAGAGAATTTTTGGGATGAGATGGAAGGGGCTGTTCACAGCATGAATGGTCCACCGTCCAATCTGCAGCAACTGCATGATGCCATCACGTCAGCATGTACCAAAATCCCTGTAGAACATTTTCCGACACCTTGTAGAATGCCCCGCAGAATTCAGGCTGTTCTGGAGTCAAAGATGGATGACCTAATAAACTGAATGTTTGCAAATCAAATCAAATGTTATTTGTCACATACACATGGTTAGCAGATGTATGTGACAAATACAATTTGATTTGATTTGATTGCCAAAGCAAGTGAAGTAGACAATAAACACATGTGAAATGAACAGTAAACATTATACTCAAGTTTCAAAAGAATAGAGACATGTCAAATGTTATATTATGGCTATATAACAATGTAACAATGTGTACAAAAGGGACAATAAATCAACAAAATATGGGTTGTATTTGCAAGGGTGTCTCTAATATGGTCATAATGTCACGCCCTGATCTGTTTCACCTGTCCTTGTGATTGTCTCCACCCCCTCCAGGTGTCTTATTTTCCCCAGTGTATTTATTCCTGTGTTTCCTGTCTCTCTGTGCCAGTTTGTCTTGTATGTTTCCAAGTCAACCAGCGTTTTTCCCATTCTCCTGCTTTTTGCATTCTCCTTTTTCTAGTCCTTGCCTGTTTCTGGACTTTGTACCCGCCTGCCTGACCTTTCTGCCTGCCTTGACCACGAGCCTGTCTGCCGCTATGTACCTCCTGGACTCTGATCTGGTTTTGACCTTTTGCCTGTACACGACCATTCTCTTGCCAACCCCTTTGGACTAATAAACATTGTAAGACTCCAACCATCTGCCTCCTGTGTCTGCATTTGGGTCTCACCTTGTGCCTTGATACATACATTTGGCAGGAGGTTAGGAAGTTTCCACCTCATTTTGCACATAGCACATACTGTAGTGTGCACATAGACCTGTCTTCTCTCGAGAGCCAGGTCTGTACATAATCAAAGCTTTCAGTCACAGTGGTCAGTTATCCTGTTATAGAACCCATGCTAAATGGCATTCCAGTTTGCTCAGTTTTTTGGCTAATTCTTTCCAACGCGTCAAGTACTTGTCTTTTTATTTTCTCATGGTTTGGTTGGGTCTAATTGTGTTGCTGTCCTGGGGCTCTGTGGGTAAAATAGCAAGGCAATGCTCACTGAGTCTGTATATAATCAAAGCTTTCCTTAATTTTGGGTCAGTCACGGTGGTCAGGTATTCTGCTACTGTGTACTCTCTGTTGAGGCCCAAATAGCATTCCAGTTTGTGCTGTTTTTTTGGTTAATTATTTCCAATGTGTCAAGTAATTATCTTTTTGTTTTCTCATGATCTGATTGGGTCTAATTGTGTTGCTGTCCTAGTGCTCTGTGTGTTCTGTTTGTCTTTGTGAACAGAGCCCCAGGACCAGCTTGATGAGGGGACTCTTCTCTAGGATCATCTCTCTGTAGGTGATGGATTTCTTATGGAAGGTTTGGGAATCGCTTCCTTTTAGGTGGTTGTAGAATTTAACAGCTCTTTTATGGATTTTGATCATTAGCGAGTATCGTCCTAATTCTTTTCTGCATGCATTATTTGGTGTTTTACGCTGTACACAGAGGATGTTTTTGCAGAATTCTGCATGCAGTCTCAATTTGGTGTTTGTCTCATTTTGTGAATTATTGGTTGGTGAGTGGACCCCAGACCTCACAACCATAAAAGGCAATGGGTACTATAACTGATTCAAGTATTTTTAGCCAGATCCTAATTGGGATGTCAAGTTTTATGTTCCTTTTGATGGCATAGAAAGCCCTTCTTGTCTTGTCTCTCAGATCGTTTCATAGTGTATTTCTGTACTGTTTTAGGGTTTCACCATATTGAAGGCGTAGGCTCAGGTTTTCTGGGTCTCTATGTATTTGGTTGGATCATTTTCTCAATTTCTTTCATACGTTTTTGCATTCTTCATCACACCATTTGTTGTTCTTGTTAATTAGATTGAAATGTTACATTTGATAGGGAAGCTGAAAGGTCAAGTATACTGTTTAGGCTTTCTACTGCCTTTTCTATTGCAGTAGGGCTGACCCCATTTAGTCGGCTGGTTGATTGTTTGGTCGATAGGCTGTTGGTCGACCGAGATTTCTTTAGTCGAGCAATCCATTTTTCTTTTTACTTTTCATGGTGCACAAGACACCTAGTCTCAGTAGACTAATCCATTGCAGAGGCCACAAGGATGGCACAGTCCAACACTCTAAGACATGTGATACTGAAATTGTATATGGTTATATTATGTAATAATAATGGTGCAATACTAATAAATCTAATATTATTTTATAACAAATGCGCTTGGATACGGTCGCTGTCCGCAGTTCTGAAACATAACTTCAGTGCGCCGTAGAATTGGCGTCTTTCCCCTATGTTGCTATATGCATAATAGCAAAGTTAACCAGCATATTGGGATTGAGCAGGAGCAGAGATGAGGAAACAGCCCTTGCCTTAGCCTAGTTGTCTAAGGAAATTGAGGAGAGAGGAAACCCCAACTTAATCAATAGCCTAACTGTTAAATGTGCTTGGCTTTATAAATCATTCATATCTACATACAGAAATAAGACAGAGCTTGCTTCTGTTGCCTGTTTGAGTGTATGCTTAATAACCTACTGATTTCGTAAGAAGCAAGCCTCATGCCTACGGAAAAATATTGAATTATGCAGTTTCACAGCTGTTTTTAATCTTTGCTAAACTGTAATAAAGGCTTCAAATGTTTGGGATTAGAACAGACTAGTATTACTTATCATTTATTTACTGTTGTTTACCCTGTTCCAAACAGGCAGAAAAATAATATTGTAGTCTAACTGCACCTGTTTGTCACACACATGCACACAGCTCTCGCTCCTACACCCTCCTTTTTCTTAATCTCCTTCTTATTGTTATTATTCTAATTATTATTATGATCATTATTATAATAATAAGTAATGTTGTTATCATTAGCAGGCTTTGTGTAGGAGCCTTGTATAGCCGCCATCGAGCTGTAGACGTCCTGTTTATTCTTAATACCATAACTTACTTAGGCCTATATTTCAATATATAGGCTACTGTATTGATCAATCAATCATTCATTCTTTCATGCCATCACACAGTGTACAAGACATTCATGCTTTGGAATGCAATCAAGCATTTTAGTTTTAAGATTAAATAACAAAAAGAGCTTTGAATAATTTGCCTAAACAATAAATAAACTGCAGTTCACGAGTGTATGCAACTGTTTTTAGTCTGCAGTAATAAAGGCAATATATATATTTTTGTTGTTGTTGTTGTTAGAACAGACTCTCTGGTACATGTATTTATTTAGTGTTGTTTACACTGTTCCAAATGGTCAAAAAAATATATATGTTGTAATCTAACAGCAACTGTTTGGCACACATAATACTCACGCAACACTTGCTCTTATATCCTCCTTTTTGTTTATCTCCAGTCTTCCACAGATCTGACTTCCCATTTACCCTCCTGAGCAACCAGTAAACATTCGCCTGTTTCGAGTTTCTTTTTTACGTCCTCCGCATCCATTTTGCTGTGGACATTACTGTGTTCAAAGTTTGTTATAACCAATTTATTGATGTGATCGCGGCCGGCCGCGACCGGGAGACCAATGGGGCGACACACAATTGTCCCAGCATCGTTCGGGTTAGGGGAGGGTTCCTGTCCCATCGCGCACTAGCGACTCCTGTGGCGGGCCGGGTGCAATGCACGCTGACACGGTCGCCAGGTGTACGGTGTTTCCTCCGACGCATTGGTGCGGCTGGCTTCCAGGTTAAGCGGGCATTTTTTTTTTCTGCGTTTTTTTTTTATGCTAGTTGTTGGATTCATTTGGGATTTATCGCATCCCACAAGTGTCCCAGACTACGTTTGGAATATTTATTTCTCGCACAGAAGGACAAGTTTACCAATAGAATAGGTAAACTTTTGTACTATGGGGGATAGTAGATTGACATAGGCTAGTACTTTTGCTGTTCTTTAGGCTTCCTCATCTTGTTGGCTGATGAAAAGTAAATGTGGACAGTTCTTCCATCATCTTGAATATGCCCCTCGGAATTCAATAAGGACAACGTGTTTGTCTTCACTTCTAGCTTGTGAGAGGACCCGAGATGGCTATGAGAAGGACCCGATCACGTGACGGGCATTGGCTAATAAGAATTGAGATATCTGTGAGAGCCATGTGAGTGAGAGGTGCTTCGGAGCACGCAGCCGGGAGAAGGGAATTATAATAATTATTTTCAGCCCAAGGGCACAACGGCCACTGGCTGCAAAAGGCATACATTTTATTAGAGTGCATTACGGCCACACAAAGGGAATGCCGCCGGGAAATTCAAGGGATTATCAAGTGCTTGTCAAATTGTGTGTACTCCCGCATGTGTGTACTCCCAGAAATCTTTTGGAGAAAATATCCTTTCTATTTTATTCAGCTACAGTTGAAGTCGAAAGCTTACATACACTTAGGTTGGAGTCATTAAAACTCGTTTTTCAACCACTCCACAAATTTCTTGTTAACAAACTATAGTTTTGGCAAGTCGGTCAGGACATCTACTTTGTGCATAACACAAGTCATCTTTCCAACAATTGTTTACAGACAGATTATTTCACTTATAATTCACTGTATTACAATTCCAGTGGGTCAGAAGTTTACATACACTCAGTTGACTGTGCCTTTAACTTCATAGGGATTGGTGGGACGCTACAAAAATAGTAATATTAAACATTCATGAAAATACAAGTGTCGTACACCATTCAAAGTCTTCGAATCTTGGTAATCGAACAGCGTTGTCAAATTTACAATAGGCTTTACGGCGAAAGCAGAACATTCGATTGTCTGAGGACAGCGCCCCACAACAACATATTCAAACGAGCACAGGCGTTACAAAATTTAAAATAGCAATAAAATAAATCACTTACCTTTGAAGATCTTCCTCTGTTTGCAATCGCACGGGTCCCAGGAACACAAAGAATGGTCGTTTTGTTCTATAAAGTCCTTCTATATCCCAAAAAGTCAGTTTAGTTGGCGACATGGAGTTCTGTAATCCAGTCGTTCAACATGCAGACAAAGAAATCCCAAAAGTACCGGTAAAGTTCGTGCAAACAAGTCAAACAATGTTTCTAATTAATCCTCAGGGTGTCAAATATCTAAATAAACGATAATATTTCAGATGGAAAATGGTCTGTTCAATAGGAAAGAAAAATAACGAGGAGCGCGCACCCATTCACGCCCAAAAACAGTAGTGTCCGTTTCATGAGCCACTTGGAAGAACTTCAAATTCTTGTTTGTTTTTCAAAAAACAAGCCTGAAACCATCTCTAAAGACTGTTGACATCTAGTGGAAGCCATAGGAACTGCAATCTGGGAGCTAATTCCCTCTATAGTCAATAGCAAGTCAATGGCAAGACTGTGACCTCAAAAAAAAACATTTTCCAGATGGATTTTCCTCGGATTTCGCCTGCCATATCAGTTCTGTTTTACTCACAGACATTATTTTAACAGTTTTAAAAACTTCAGAGTGGTTTCTATCCAATACTACCAATTATATGTATATCCTAGCTTCTGGACCTGAGTAACAGGCAGTTTACTTTGGGCATGTCAGACTCTCCGTACTTCCAAGCACTGCCCCCTAGCCCGTAGAGGTTAAACAGCTATGAAAATTCCAGAAAATGATGTCATGGCTTTAGAAGCTTCTGATAGGCTAATTGACATAATTTGAGTCAATTGGAGGTGCAATTGGAGGGAAAATCAAAAAGAAATCAGCCTCAGAAACCTCAGAAAATAAATTGTAGACGTCCACAAGTGGGGTGGCAGCATCATGTTGTGGGGGTGCTTTGCTGCAGGAGGGACTGGTGCACTTCACAAAATAGATGGCATCATGAGGTAGAAAAATTATGTGTATATATAAGCAACATGTCAAGACATCAGTCAGGAAGTTAAAGCTTGGTCGCAAATGGGTCTTCCAAATGGACAATGACCCCAAGCATACTTCCAAAGTTGTGACAAAATGGCTTAAGGACAACAAAGTCAAGGTATTGGAGTGGCCATCACAAAGCCCTGACCTCAATCCTATAGACGATTTGTGGGCAGAACTGAAAAAGTGTGTGCGAGCAAGGAGGCCTACAAACCTGACTCAGTTACACCAGCTCTGTCAGGAGGAATGGGCCAAAATTCACCCAACTTATTGTGGGAAGCTTGTGGAAGGCTACCTGAAACGTTTGACCCAAGTTAACAATTTAAATGCAATGCTACTAAATACTAATTGAGTGTATGTAAACTTCTGACCCACTGGGAATGTGATTAAAGAAATCAAAGCTGAAATAAATCATTCTCTCTACTATTATTCGGACATTTCACATTCTTAAAATAAAGTGGTGATCCTAACTGACCTAAGACAGGGAATTTTTACTAGGATTAAATGTCAGGAATTGTGAAAAACTGAGTTTAAATATATTTGGCTAAAAGTGTATGTAAACTTCCAACTTCAACTTTTTCATACTATAAAATAATATAAAATAATGCCACTGAATTCTAAGCAAATCTTGTCTGCTAAATGAACCAGTGTAACCCACAGCCAAACTGTATGGCATAGCCAGATCAGGTCCTAACATAAGGACAACTCAGAGTATGATATTCTGTTCTTCGGTAATATAATACATTTTCTTCATATCATGTTTCTTTAGACCTGTCTAAAAAAAGTATGGAATTATTGTGATGGTGTAGGCTATATTAAATGGATTTATTAGACTTTTTAAAATGTAGATGTTCCAGAGGTCTGCGTCAGTGGCTTGTAGGCTATGCGTGGAAGCCAAGAGTTGCTAAATGTGTTTATGTTAATTAACGGTCAATTACAGTGAGACCGGCAGTTATTTGTTTGACAATCACCGGCTACAAAATGTAATGACCGCCACAGACCTAGTGACATGCATGCGATGCTTACATGTTTCACAATGTTTTTCCGAAACAAATTAGGGTTTTTCGGTAACAGAACTTTTCAGTCAGAAGCAAAAAATTATTTTTTGCGGGGACAGCCCTATATTGCACTGAAACGTTTTGTCCAGGAAGTTGTCTAAAAGGGATTTAATTTGTTGCCCGATTGTTTCGGTAGTTTTCTACACTACTTTCCTTCCATCAATAGCATTTCTTAATATTATGCATTTCTTTTAGTTGAGTATTGCTCTGTTCAAGTAGACTGTGAATTTGCTGGGATCTGATAGGGGTGTCAGTGGGCTTACTGTGAATGTGCTGGGTTGAGGTCAGTGATAAAGTAATCTACAGTATAACTGCCAGGGGATGAGCTGTAGGTGTACCTACCCTAGGAATCCCCTCGAAGCCTACCATTGACTGTTTTTAGACCCAGCGTGTGACAGAGCTGCAGGAGTTGGGATCCGTTTTTGTTGGTTATTTTGTTGTAGTTGTGTCAAGGGGGGCATATTGGGGTGGGAATGCTGTCACCTCCAGGTACAGTGCCTTCAGAAAGTATTCACACCCCTTTAGTCTTTTCACATTTGTGAACGACCGGCTCGATTTCAAATAGTGTTTTTTACATTGGATAAAGGTAGAGACTCAGAGCTATAAAATGGTATATAATTTACTACAGTTGAGGAACAATGGGAAAGTCATTCTGCTTTGAAAGTTGATAAACTTGTAACCTCACTTTTGAGAAAATGGCCCTTGTATGTTTTAGTACCTACTGGAGAGCTCTTCTTTGTCTACACCCATTCAGCATCGTTCACACCTTTTTAATCTTTAGCCCTACCCATCTCTTTAAGAATTCACGTGAGGCTATGTACTAAACAACCAAAGATTTCAAGACTAAAGGCTGGCTTATACTATGGGTGTTTTCTGTGCGTTTGTAAACTCAGAGCGTTGTCAGATTGGCCGTTCGTAAATTCAGAGCGTTTCGCTCTCGGAGCGCACACTGGACGCACTGGTCGAAAAGTAGGGTTGATTCAAGCGTTCTGACCTAACAACAGCAGTCAAGCACCCAAGCTAACTGGCTAACGTTGGCTAGCTTGCTAGCTACTTCCAGACACAAATGAGAGAACAGCTTACTCTGACCATTTTACTCGCCCTAGTAGAGCTAGTTTATGTTATCCAGAGCATTGGTGACTGCAACTGTGCTGCTGGCAACAATTTAATTACGCTTTTTTTTGCCAATGTTTACTGACACCGGCCATATTCAACGGGTGTTGAGCGTTCGTAAATTTGACAGTTATCCTGCGTTATTCACACTCAGACGAGAGTTCTCTGAAATCGGAGTAGATAGCCAGAGCTACGTCTATCGACAGTTGTCGCAGTGACATCATAAACATTCTTTTGAAATAGTTACTTGCATAGTGGAGTCTTTTGTTTAGACATGTAGCTAGTTAGCTAAACAATGAACCATAATCCCAACTCATAACGTTACTACCCTGCATGAATCTGCAGGTAGCTAACCAACCAGGTTCAATGTTAGCAAGCTAACATTAGGCTATAACTAGCAATGCAAAAGGCTCTGAGATACGAATAATATCACAACACAGATCATACATGTAATGTTAGCTAGCTAGCCAGCCAGCTAATGTTAGCTAGCTAGCTAACAGTACACTTTAACATGAAATTAAAATGACTCTGACAAAATTAGAAAAATCTGAAAATGTAGCTAGCTAAACTCTCTTGCCCGTATACATGGATGGATACTTCTCCCTCTGTCACGGATGCCATGGTTGCCCTTAGTTTGAAGATGTAATCCGGAGACAGGTGTTTTATACAACACAGCCTTCTGTGTGTTCTCTTTTATTTGCAATCAAACGCCACAATTTTCTCCATCTCCTAAACTATCATACTCTAATTTCACTGATTTCAAAACTCGGTCCTCCAAAAAGTGGAGAGCAACACTTATTCAGTTCTATGTGATATCTTTAAAAAAAATCTGTGTTAGAAAGGATTACCTACACATACTGGAAAGCTCATATTACAGGCAGAAGCGTGCTACATGTTAGACCAATCCGAACTCATCTCTCGGCATGTCCAACCCACTCATTATGTAACGCCCAGGCCTGAGATGACAGGCTGGAGCGTGTTGGTTTCGTTTTGGTGTAGGGTTTGTATGTTCTAGGGTGTCTATTTCTATGTTGGGATAATGGTTCCCAATTAGAGGCAGCTGAGTCTCGTTGTCTCTAATTGGGAACCATATATATATTTGGGAGTTGCACTTTAGTTTCGTGCGTTATTGTTTATGTTACGATCATCATGTTCAGTCGGGTTCTTGTCTTTCGTGTCTAGTTAGGTTTCTCCAGTCTTGTCTAGTTAGGTTGCTCCGTTCGTGTTTAGTTAGGTTTCGCCAGTCGTGGTTAGGTTAGGTTTCGCCAGTCGTGGTTAGGTTTAGATCTTTGTGTTGAGTTTAGAATTTAGCGTTAGGGCTCACGTCTTGTTTCTTCGTTTATTGTTTTGTTCCGTCTCGTCAATAAATCATGTATTCTGGCTACATCGCTGCGTCTTGGTCTGTCCCTTACGAAGATAATCGTGACACATTATCTCAGCCAATCATGGCTAGCGGGAAGGTTGCTTACTTTTTCCATGGCTAAACCAACTAGGCTCGTAGTTTAACAATGTTATTCATATTTACAGATGACATACAAGTATGTTATTAAGGCAAATGAAAGTTCACATGTTCCAGAATTCATTTCTACCCCAAAAAAGTTCAAATGGCGCTCCTGTGAAGTAGTGACGCGCGACATACATCTAGTTTCCTGAATCAATTCACATTTTGGTGTTACAGGTTGAATAAAAAATTTATACAAATTTAGATTTTGTGTCACTGATCTACAATACCCATAATGTCAAAGTGGAATATTTGTTTGCCTTTTTTTCCCCTCTCAAATTAATAAAGAATTTAAAGCTGAAATGTCTTCAGTCAAGTATTCAATCCATTTTCTATGGCAAGCCTAAACAAGTTCAGTAGTAAAAATGTGCTTAACAAATCACATACGCTGCATGGACTCATTCTGTGTTCAGTAATAGTGGTTAACATAATTTTTTTATGACTAACCCATCTCTGTACCCCACACATACAATTACAGTGAATTCAGAAAGTATTCACACCCCTTGATTTTTTCCCTATTTTGTTGTGTTACAGCCTGAATTTTTAATGGATTAAATTGCGATTTTCTGTCACTGGCCTACACACAATACCCCATAATGTCAAAGGGGAATTATTGTTTTAGAAATTTTTACAAATGAATAAAAAATGAAAAGCTGAAATGTCTTCATTCAATAACTATTCAACCCCTTTGTTATGGCAAGCCTAAATATGTTCAGAGGCTAAAATTAGCTTAACAAGTCACATAGTAAGTTGCATGGACTCACTATGTGCAATACAAGTGTTTAACATGATTTTTAAATGACTACCTTGTCTCTTTACCCCACATATACAGATAATTGTAAGGTCCCTCAGTTGAATAGTGCATTTCAAACACAGATTCAACCACAAAGACCAGGGGGGTGTTCCAATGCTTCACAAAGAAGGGCACCTATTGGTAGATGGTTAATAATGAAAATAGCAGACATTGAATATCCCTTTGAGCATGGTGAAGTTATTAATTACACTTTGGATGGTATATCAAAACACCCAGTCACTACAAAGATGCAGGCGTCTTTCCTAACTCAGTTGCCGGAGAGGATGGAAACCGCTCAGGTTTTTCACCATAAGGGCAATGGTGATTTTAAACAGTTTCAGAGCTTAATGGTTGTGATATGTAGAAAACGGAGGATGGATCAACAGCATTGTATTTACTCCACAATACTAACCTAAATGAGAGAGTGAAAAGAATGAAGCCTGTACTGAAGTAAAAATATTCCAAACATGCATGAGGTTTGCAACAAGGCACTTAAATAATACTGCAAAACAATGTGACAAAGAAATTACCTTTTTGTCCAGAATACAAAGAATTTGGGGCAAATCCAACACCACACATCACTGAGTACCACTCTTCATATTTTCAAGCATGATAGTGGCTGCATCATGTTGTGGGTTCACCATAACATGATGCAGGACAATAACCTAAATCACTAGGCCAAATATACGATAACATTCAATGATAACATTGAATGTTCCTGAGTGGAACACTTTTGACTAAATCGGCTTGAAAATCTATGGCAAGACTTGAAAATGGTTGTCTAACAACCAACTTGACAAAGCTTGTGTGCAACACACTTAGAGACGTACCCAGAAAGATTCACAGCTGTAATAGCTGCCAAAGGCTGATCTTCCCATCTAGGATGGAGAAGCTGTCATCATTAAAATATGGGGATTCTATAGAGGGAATAATTGGTAGCACACATGAGGACATTTTGCTTCGTTGAGTTAATTTCCAGATGTAAAATGCTTCTGTTTTGACTAATTTAATAGAGTGGGTTAGGTCTGATTTATACCAAGTTAGCAAACCCCCAGAGTTCCTTCCCTGTTTCACACCTGGTACAGTAGTTTGGTGGATGGGACTACCAGCTCCCTGTAACCTAGATGGCAACCAGTGGGTCTGTCTCCTCTATACCATGTTTTTTGTAGGATGACAATGTCTGTATTTCCAATTTCTTTGATGAAGTCTGGGTTCCTGCTCTTTCGTCCAAAGGTAGATGACCTAAGACCTTATAAATTCCAGGATGAGATGAAAAATCATCCTAAAAAGAATCAGCGAAACAGCGCCCTTCTGTCTTACTATATGTAGCCCATATATCTGATGTTGTCTGGACAAAAAATGAATTAGCAATATTTAAATATTTGGTTGGGCAAGGAGATACATTAGGTGTGCCAGGCCCACTAAGGCCTGCACATAACGCCGGCCCTTAATGTGTCTTTTTAGATCATCAAATAAAACGATCAAACTATTTTGTAGATTACTAAAGGAATTGAATTGAATAAAGCTGACTATAATAGGAGGCCCTTTTCGCTGTCAGCCCTGCACCCCTACCCTCCTGCTACGCCTGCAGCATAGCGCCCTGTGGTGGCCCCTCCTGAGGGCCTGCAGTCTCCTCTGGAACCTGTCACTGGCCAGGATGTACAGCATGGGGTCCAGGCAGCTACTCACGCTGCACATGGCCTCGAAGAACTCATAGGAGGCATAGAGGACGTGCACGTTTGCGGGAGTTACCTGGTCATGGATCCTCATGAACACCAGGGTCATGATCATGACGTGGTAGGGCACAAAGGACACCACGAACACCAGCAGGGCAGCGGTGATGAGCAGCAGGGGCTTCCCCACCCACTGACACCCGCCACAGCCCCTTCTCTTTCCCCGGGGCATTCCTCGTAACACCCGCACTGTCATCACATAGAAGGCCAGCATGACACTGAACGGCAGGGCGAAGCCCACCAGAGTCCTGATGATGGAGAGGGTTTTGATGTAGACAAACGGACCCTGGATGTGGTCCATGCACACGGTCACATTCCCCGGTCTCTGGATGGCGAAGGTCACGAAGAGTTCAGGGATGGAGCCCAGGAAGAGGAAGACCCAGACGCAGGCGGAGCAGAGCTTGGCTTTGCCCACGTCCCACCACCGGCGGGAGCTGATGGGGTGCACGGTGCCGGCGTAGCGATCAAAGCTGATCAGAGTGAGGAAGAGAATACTACCGTAAATGTTGATGTTGAACAATATCTTCTTGAGTTGGCAGAAGGTCTGGATGTCCTTGAGGAAGGGCCTCTGGAGGCTGAAGTAGATGGTGAAGGGCAGGGTGAGGATCCAGGCGGAGTCACACATGGCCAGGTTGAGTAGAAACACGTTGCTGGTGGACAGACTACGTGTCCTCCTGAAGCAGGTGTAGTTGAACAGCGCCGCCACGTTACCCAGGATGCCCAGGGGCAGGGTGAAGGTGAAGAGAATGAGGAGGACGTAGCAGTACCAATGGCCGTTCTTAAACTGGCTGCAGAACGCTTCCGACTGGTTTAGGGGAAGGAACGGTACTGTGGGGGTGGGAAAAGACAATAAAGAGCCACTTAAAAACATATTAATTTTAAACAGCTTGCATTTACCCCAAAACATTACCACTGTTGTTGTGGGATGGGGACATTTTACAATATCACTTAATACAGTATAAAAACATAATCAAGGGTAGCCTTTCATGCCATATACAGTTGAAGTCGGAAGTTTACACACACCTTAGCCAAATACATTTAAACTCAGTTTTTCACAATTCCTGACATTTAATCCTAGTAAAAACTCCCTGTCTTAGGTCAGTTAGGATCACCACTTTATTTTAAGAATGTGAAATGTCAAAATAATAGTAGAGAGTGATTTATTTCAGCTTTTATTTATTTCATCACATTCCCAGTGGGTCAGAAGTTTACATCCACTCAATTAGTATTTGGTAGCATTTAAATTGTTTAACTTGGGTCAAACATTTCGGGTATCCTTCCACAAGCTTCCCACAATGAGTTGGGTGAATTTTGGCCCATTCCTCCTGACAGAGCTGGTGTAATTGAGTCACGCGCTTTTTCAGTTCTCCCCACAAATTTTCTATAGGATTGAGGTCAGGGCTTTGTGATGGCCACTCCAATACCTTGACTTTGTTGTCCTTAAGCCATTTTGTCACAACTTTGGAAGTATGCTTGGGGTCATTGTCCATTTGGAAGACCCATTTGCGACCAAGCTTTAACTTCCTGACTGATGTCTTGAGATGTTGCTTCAATATGTCAACATAATTTTCCCTCCTCATGATGCAATCTATTTTGTGAAGTGCACCAGTCCCTCCTGCAGCAAAGCACCCCCACAACATGATGCTGCCACCCCCCTGAGCTTCACGGTTGGGATGGTGTTCTCCGGCTTGCAAGCCTCACACTTTTTCGCCCTAACATAACGATGGTCATTATGGCCAAACAGTTCTATTTTTGTTTCATCAGACCAGAGAACATTTCTCCAAAAAGTACAATATTTGTCCCCATGTGCAGTTGCAAACCGTAGTCTGGCTTTTTTATGGCGATTTTGGAGCAGTGGCTTCTTCCTTGCTGAGCGGCCTTTCAGGTTATGTCGATATAGGACTCGTTTTACTGTGGATATAGATACCTTTGTACCTGTTTCCTCCAGCATCTTCACAAGGTCCTTTGCTGTTGTTCTGGGGTCTTAGCTGCTTTCTTTTGATTTTCCCATGATGTCAAGCAAAGAGGCACTGAGTTTGAAGGTAGGCCTTGAAATACATCCACAGGTACACCTCCAATTGACTCAAATGATGTAAATTAGCCTATCAGAAGCTTCTAAAGCCATGACATCATTTTCTGGAATTTTCCAAGCTGTTTAAAGGCACAGTCAACTTAGTGTATGGAAACTTCTGACCCACTGGAATTGTGCTACAGTGAATTATAAGTGAAATAATCTGTCTGTAAATTTTTTTTTTTTAAATTACTTGTGTCATGCACAAAGTAGATGTCCTAACCGATATTTGTGGAGTGGTTGGAAAAAGAGTTTTAATGACTCCAACCTAAGTGTATGTAAACTTCCGACTTCAACTGTATAATTACATGCTTTTTTGTTGATCCACATTGAGGTTATTCTAGCCAAGGTTCAGCAAGGATATATCATTATCATTAAACCAGGTAGAGTCCCCTGCCTGTCTGTCTCCAAACCCTCTCAACTCCATCCACCCCCTCAGTCCTGCTGTGACCAGTCACCAGGAAGTGACAGCCTGGCTATTGTGCTGTATATGCTGGGAATAATGAGCCCTGGATTCCACTGTTGATCTATTACCTTCAATATGGAAACTAGTTGTTTGCTTTCAATCAAGACAGGCTATTTATGTTGACCATGCATGCAAAGGTTACATTAACTTTTATCAAATTTCAACATAGTGTCTATGCAGTGACATGATAGTTTTTTTCTCTCGATTTTTAGAGATGAACTTTATACACATGGAATACCCTATGAAGTATTTTTTGTGGACATTTAGCATTTTCTGTCATCTTTCTCATCACAAAACTTTCCAAACATACTGATAAGCATTTTGCGAATTAATACTATACCCATTCAAAAGACCACATTAGGTGCATCAAAGCTGGGAATGAGAGACTGATAAACAGCTTTTATCTCCAGGCCATCAGACTGTTAAACAGTCACCACTAGCCGGCCTCCGTCTAGTACCCTGCAGTGAACCTTAGTCACTGTTACTAGCCGGCTACCACTTGGTACTCTACCCTGCACCTTAGCGACTGCTGCCCTGTGTACATAGAGTCATTGAACACTGGCCACTTTAATAATGTTTACACTAATTTACCCACATTATATGTATATACTGTATTCATGCCTCATCCTATATAACTACTTAGTCTACACATTTTCTATTCATATACTGTCTATACACACCATTATTTGTATATATATTTATATACATTATACAGTATGTATATATATTTATATTCTGGACTCTGACATTGATCATTCTGATATTTCTTAATTTCTTATTTAAAAAATCATAATAAATTGGATTATGTGGGTATTGTTTTTTATTGCTAGGTATTACTGCACTGTTGGGGCTAGAAACACAAGCATTTTGCTGCACCTGCGATAACATCTGTAAATCTGTGTACACGACCAAAAAACTTCAACACCAGTAACACAATAAATAATGTTTTGGTGGCCACAAACTACAGTCATTGCTCAAAAATATATATATGAATGTATCTATGCAGGTATACACCATGATGTGTCAGTGAATCATAATGTGGATGTGAAATAATGAATGGAGGAGCTGTTCTTACCCTGTTTAATGAACAGCGAGTTATTGATGAGCAGTGGTATCATGATGACAGGAGAGACAGTGTTCGGGGTCTCAGGTCTCACTCACTCATTCTGTCACTCACTTAGTTGAACACCTCCATCAGCTGTGTACTTCTTCTCATCAGTCTGGGGCTGAGGCTGGCGACAGGCTGCCTGTCTGTGTGTGACGCCCACTGTGTGTGTGTGTTTGATTGATTGCCTGCTCCAGTTTGCCAATGTGTGTTTGTATTTTAGCTGTCTGGCACCAACGTTCCTGCTTGCCTGCTTGTTGTCAGAAAAAGATTGGAGTTTTTTTTGTCTTTTTCAAATCCTGTTTTTGTGCCATGACCTTTGTTTAATGTTCATTATCATTTATTATTCCACTGGTTTGCTTGAATTAAACAGGGGAAACCAGCGTGGTCATGCGCGTATCACATTTAACGATTTCCACATTTACATGATGGTCAATATTAATGCTGTATAATTAAAAAAGGAGCTCCTTTTCAGTTCTGTGGTACTATCACTATATCACCACTAGATGGAAACAACCACACATATTAGAATTTTGATGGAAGCTGTAGTGGCCAAGGGTCAGAGTTTCAAAATCAAATTTTATTTGTCACATGCTTTGTAGAAAACAGGTCCAACAGTGAAATGCTTACTTACGGGTCCTTTTCCAACAATGCAGATTTAAAGATAAGATAAAAAATGACATAAAAAATAGATATTTTGACAAGAGGAATAAATGAATTGAATAACTAACACTAAGAAGTGAATAACTAACAAAATAAAGAGTAAAAATAACATAATAATAAAGGGAGTACAATTACCGAGTCGATATGCAGGGGTACTAGGTAATTGAAGTAGCTATGGACGGCTCATAATAATGGCCGGAATGGAGTAAATGGAAGTGTATCAAACACATGAATGTGTTTGATAACATTCTATTCACTCTATTCCAGCCATTAAAATCCATTCCAGACATTATTATGAGCTGTCCTCCCCTCAGCAGCCTCCACTGCTGTACATACAGGTAGGGGTAAAGTGACTAGGCAACAGGATCGATAGTAGACAGTAGCAGCAGTGTATGTGGTGAGTGTGAAAGTGTGAGTGTGTGTGTGGCGTCAGTATGCAAGTGTGTGCCTGTTATGTGTGTGTGGGCGTATGTAGTATGTGTGTGTTGGGGTGTCAGTGTAAGTATGTGTGGGTAGTGTGTGTCCAGTGTGTGTGCATAGAGTCAGGGCAAGAGAGTTGGTGCAAAATAGAGTAAATGCAGGTGGTCCGGGTAGCCATTTGATTAGCTGTTTAGCAGTCTCGTTTAGAAGTCTTATGGCTTGGGGGGAGAAGCTGTTCAGGGTCCTGTTGGTTCCAGACTTGGTTCCAGTTGGTTCCCATAAGGTAGCAGAGAGAACAGCCTGTGGCTTGGGTGGCTGGAGTCTTTGACAATTTTTTGGGCCTCTGACACTGCCTGATATAGAGGTCCTGGATGGCAGGGGGCTCGGTCCCAGTGATGTAGTGGGCCATATGCACTACACTCTGTAGCGCCTTGCGGTCGCATGCCAAGCAGTTGCCATACAGTACCAAGCAGTGAACCAGCCAGTCAAGATGCTCCAGATGTGACAGCTGTAGAACTTTTTGAGGATCTGAGGGCTGTCATAACTCTCCCGTGAGAATCCAAAGATCAGGCGACAAAGAATCAACGCCTACCAGATCCCTCTCACCCGCAGAGGGGAGGAGGGATTGATGTGGGGGTTTTGTGACAACTCACGCCCGGTTGTAAATTGTATGCAGCAGAGGACTCTTTCAGCTCTTTAGTAGTGGTTATTGGAATGTCCCTTTGTTAAAGAGACATTTTGCCACCCAAAAACTCTAAAGTCCAAAAGTGAACACTGGGACAATATTTCTAACATCTGAATGTGGGGAATAATGAGAGATGGTCTATGGAAAGCTAATGTCGATTTTGTGATGTCATTAAAAATGGTATAAAAATGGTAGAACTAAAATATTGTAACTTGAACAGTATACACACTGTATATGTCAGGTTTTAGTCCTTACATGTAGGAAATATCAAAGATGATGAGAATATTTATGTTAAGATATGAATTTGATTTTAGTTTTCAAACGAGATCATAGTTTTGATGATACTTGCCCAGTAAGTAGCCACGCTCGAGGGAGCTCAGAGAGCGTGTCAGCATGATGGAAACGCCCCTTTTTTGCCAGAGTGTATAAAGGATGAGTTGAGAATTAACATATGAGACCAGAAGGACTCTAGCTGCAGCTTAGGTCTCCATTGGTTAAGACAAGGTGAACACGGCAAAGTAGCCTCTCTAACAATCAATGTTATGGCTGAGTAGCTGTTCTAAGTACCGTTTCTAAGTAACTGAATTTAAGTAGGACCATCCTATTACTCTCTTCAAATCATCGTTAATTACACTGCTCTCATCACCCCACTGGGGATCATCGACACGGCTGATTAGCTGCGTTCAGAGGACCCCTCTTCCTGGGAGTGAAAGTAAACACTACCCTGTTAGTCTGCTTCAGACTACAGGACAAGGACATTGTGACCTCTTGTGGACAATCAGAGTCTTACACTTAAGAGCTCGGGAGAAGGCCAACGGAACCCTTTTCACGAAAGCATGGGTCCAAAAGAGATAAACGACGAAGGAAGACATCCAAACACGTAAATACATTCATTACTTCTTACCCCAAGTGGGCGATGGTTCAGGGCAAGGTATTATGATTACTGTGAGCGTAGTTCCAAGTATATCAGATTGTCTCTCTTTGTTTCTCCCTTTGTTCCTCTCTACTCCTCCTTCTTTTAATAAACAAGCAGTCATGTTGTCGTTACTCCGTTAGGGACCTGTTTCCATCGTATTAAGTTTCTAATCAATAACCTATACCGTGTGTGTGTGTATCGTGTGTTATCATGTAGTTAGGTAGGTAAGGTAGGTAGGTAAATCAATAATGAAATACATTTGTGTGGTACAGAATGATCAGTAAAGCTGGGGTTTGTGCAGATGCAAGGAGTATGTGACGTTAAGAATTATGAGACTGATATGAGGTAATATTAATAAATGACTTTTATCGATATATATCATCTAAAGTTTAATTTGGGAAATTGTAACTCGTTAAACAACTTCTTCAGTGGTGCCCTAAATCCTAATGAGTTAACTGTTACATGATAAATGTAATTCGAGTAACAATTAAACCTAGTTAGTTGATTTGATACATAACAGTCATCAGATTAATGCTTAGTCACGTCACAACAGGGCCCATGCCAATTCTTTTCATACTCTTGAAGGGGAAGAGGCGTTGTCGTGCCCTCTTCACAACTGTATTGGTGTGTTTGGACCATGATAGGTCTTTAGTGATGTGGACACAGAGGAACTTGAAGCTCTTGACCCGCTCCACAACAGCCCCGTCGATGTGAATGGTGGTGTGCTTGGCCCTCCGTTTCCTGTAGTCCACGATCGGTTCTTTTGTCTGACTGATTTTGAGGGAGAGCTTGTTGCCCTGGCACCACCCTGCCAGGTCTCTGACCTCCTCCTTATAGGCTGTCTAATCGTCGTCAGTGACCACCGTTGTGTTTTTGTCAAACTTAATGATGATGTTGGAGTCGTGCGCGGCCACGCAGTTGTGGGTGAATAGGGAGTACACTGTACCCCTGAGGGGCCCCAGTGTTGAGGGTAAGCATGGCGGATGTGTTGTTGCCTACCCTTACCACCTGGGGGCGGCCCAACAGGAAGTCCTGGTTACAGTTACAGAGGGAGGTGTTCAGTCCCAGGGACCTTAGCTTAGTGATGAGCTTCGAGGGCACTATGGTTTTGAATGCTGAGCTGTAGTCAATGAACAGCATTCTCAGGTAGGTGTTCCTTTTTTACAGGTGTGAAAGGGCAGTGTGGAGTGCAATAGAGATTGCATCATCTGTGGATCTATTAGGGCGCTTTGCGAATTGAAGTGGGTCCAGGGTGTCTGGGATGATGGTGTTGATGTGAGCCATGACCAGCCTTCCAAAGCATTTCATGGCAACAAATGTGAGTGCTACGGGGCGATAAAGGAAAGGGGGGACACCTAGTCGGTTTTAGATAGGTTACCTTGGCATTTTTGGGCACAGGGACAATGGTGGTCTGCTTGAAACATGTAAGTCAGGGATCATCCACCGCAAGAAGCCAAAACAGATATCATGTTTGACGAAAACATAATCATTTTAAACCTTGCTTACATTTGTATATGATCACATGTTCTCTCTAGTACAGTATGTATGGAAATACTTGGGAATAGACTTCTTAAGTTAGAATCACTTGGAGCTGATTTCCTGGTGTTTTTAGTCTATTATGTCCAACAATAACAAAAAAAACTTTGGGGGGGCTAAATAAAATCACCCGCGTGCCAAGTTCGGCCCACGGGTTTCCATGTCCGAGCAGCCGTACACAAGCCTAAGATCACCATGCTCACCACCATTGGACTTGCGTTCTCTGAAGTGATGAATCACGCTTCCCCATCTGGCAGTCCGACGGATGAATCTGGGTTTGGCAAATATATTTTTTCAAAAGGCATTGCCTACAGCCTCCAGCTTATTGCAAAGTGCTGATGAAGTTGGAGATGCTGCAGCAGCTGCTTTTGCGTAGTCTGACAGATGTTCCGCTCAACGTCGCTGTATCTGTATGCTGTACGCGTGTGATAAATAAGATGCATAACGGATATACTTTAGCCTGCACACGTGCCAATTTAATGCCACTAAATTATGGAAATTAACCTATAGACGGATAAGCATAACCAGTCAAATGTATTTCCATCGATGAATAAGATAAAAATCATTTTTCTCAATGGGATTTTGTTTCTTCTTTTTTTTTTATAGGCCAAAAGCCGGCTATTACCGTCTAATGGAAACCCTGTCTTGTATTGACACTTTGTCTTTTTGATCATTTGTCGGATGGCGTTGCGGAATTTCTTATAAGCGTCAGGCTTAGTTTTCCGCTCCTTGAAAGCAGCAGCTCTAGGCTTTAGCTCAATGCGGATATTGCCTGTAATCCATAGCTTCTGGTTGGGATATGTATGTACGGTCACTGTGGGGATGATGTCGTCAATGCACTTATCAATGCACTCATCAGCCAGTGACTGATGTGGTGTACTCCTCAATGCCATCAGATGAATCCAGGAACATATTCCAGTCTGTGCTAGCAAAACAGTCTTGTAGCTTAGCCTCCGCTTCATCGGACCACTTCCGAATTGAGCGTGTCTCTGGTAGTTCCTGTTATAGTTTTTGCTTGTAAGCAGGAATCAAGAGGATAGAGTTACGGTCAGATTTGCCAAATGGAGGGCGAGGGAGAGCTTTGTATGCGTCTAGAGTTTTTTTCCCCTCTAGTTGCACAGGTGACATGCTGGTAGAAATGAAGTAAAAAGGATTTAAGTTTTCCTGCATTAAAATCACCGGCCAATAGAAGCACTGCCTCTGGATGAACGTTTGTTGGCTTATGGCTTTATATAGCTCGTTGAGTATGGTCTTAGTGTCAGCATTGGTTTATGGTGGTAAATAGACAGCTACGAAAAATTATTTGCTTGAGCCTGTGGGTTTAAGTGTGTGTGTGTATGTGCCTGTGTGTGTGCGTGCCTGCATGCCTGTGTGCGTGTGTGTGTCCAGCCTGGCTGAATGGTGTAGAAGGGGCTCATGAATCACTCGTTATCAGGCCTACACTGATTGGCTCCGAGAGGCTTGCCACCGTGTTCGCTGGCTGGGCTGGCCACTTTAAGAGTCAGATCTGCCGATACTCTGCAGGCTGCACCTAGATCAGAGCTAGGGCTCATTGGCACTGCAATTAAATGAATCCACACAAACCAATTCAATTATGGAGCTGTGATGAACCTCGAAAAACCACAATCCACACTAGCTAGGCACCTGCACATCGATTTGTCTACAACTCTACAACTGTTTGAATGGGGTTGAACACAATTTGGTTTCAGGGAATGTAGCCAATTTAATCTATTTCTTCAGTATTATGGTACAGTATGCCACCCCTGCTTTGTTGTATCTTACACAGTACATGGTGCATTGTGTAGTGGTGACCTCAATTTGTCTTCTGTATAAATGCTGTTTAAGAATGCATTTCAGTATGAAAACCCCAACACACACACAGTGTCTGTACACCTGAAGGGAGAGAATTGATATCTTTATTATGGACGTAAAACAGCATTGGAGGACTCCACCTCTCTGATGCAGTCGCAGTGGCTTTGATTTTATTAGGGAGAATGAGGTGAGCGAGCTGAAATTGAACAGCATGTTAGGCACTCGGAGAGAGGGAGCCGGAGAGAGGGAGCCTTTGGCCTTGTGGTAATGGGAAAATAAACGGAGCATTGGAGTCCTGTCTTTGTGGCTGCTACTGCGTGTGGACACAACACTACACTGCAGCTACACAACACTATGATACACAACACAACACCCCTCCCAGGGACTGCAACTCTTAGAGAGACTGGGGCAGACCAAAATAAAGAGTTGTCTCTGAGAGAAGCAGGCTGCTGGTACTGGGTTGGCACTGGCTGAGGTTTCTGAGGAGGAACCAGAAGGAGAGAAAAAATCCTGCTTTGTGTTTTAGTAACACCTATATTTTAGAGGGGCCTCCCAGTGGGGAGAGAGGACTTCAGGGCCACTGACATTGGGCAGACTGGAATTGTACTGTACTGTATGAGCACTGAGCAGCAGGAGTAAGATCAAAATTGGTGTATACACTAGCCATAGTCCGATTGTACATCCCCAAAGAAAATACAATTTTCTCTTTTGCAGTGACATTGGCTTAAGCCACTACTCATGCAAAATGTTTATGTTTAGAGCTGTCATACGGATTATATTGCCTGGTTTTAATTTATTCATATTATTGCCATGCAACATTTCATCTGAAATAGATGGCTGTCAAAATGAAACAAACCTCTTAGGCTATGCACTTACTTTATTATTTTCTAGGCAACGCAATCCATGAATTAGCTAAACAGATGGATTCATTCAAATTCCAAAATAACAATGTTGTAATGGAACTCAGTGTCTTCATAAACGGTCTTTGGCACCAGAGGCCAGCTGTGATTATGTATTCTGGGAAGAAGGTGGACTGCCTGAATCAATCTCATGCTCTAGCAGAGAGATATTTCCCAGTAATTGAATTCCCAGCCAGAAGAATGGAAAACACCACAGGTCACAAATATCAGCATAATCTATCTAATCATGCTGAACTGTCCTCATGGAACACAATCAAGGCAGCATCAGAGGTTTGGAACACAACAGGGTCTCAGTCAGATTGCTAAAAATCATGTTGCCTGTTTAGACCAAAAAGCCAGTGATATACCAAAGAGCACAGACAAGGCAGTGTTTCCCCTATATGCATTCAGCAGTGGCACCTTCGCCGCTGCTAAATCACGGCCACAACTGCAAAAAGTTAAATACAAAAATAAAATGTATAATTATATACAGTACCAGTAAAAAGTTTGGACACATATACTCATTCAAGGGTTTTTCTTTATTTTACTGTGTTCTACGTTGTAGAATAATAGTGAAGACATCAAAACTATGAAATAACACATTTGGAATAATGTAGTAACCAAAAGTGTTAAACAAATATATATATTTTTGATTTTAGATTCTTCAAAGTAGCCACCCTTTGCCTTGATGACAGCTTTGCACACTCTTGGCATTCTCTCAACCAGCTTCATGGGGTAGTCACCTGGAATGCATTTCAATTAACATGTGTGCCTTGTTCAAAGTTAATTTGTGGAATATCTTTCCTTCTTAATGCGTTTGAGCCAATCAGTTGTCTTGTGACAAGATAGGGGTGGTATACAGAAGATAGCCCTATTTGGTAAAACACCAAGTCCATATTATGTCAAGAACAGCTCAAATAAGCAAAAACGACAGCCCATCATTACTTTAAGACATAAAGGGCAGTCAATCCGGAAAATGTCAAGAACTTTAAAAGTTTCTTAAGGTGCAGTCGCAAAAACCATCAAGTGCTATGATGAAACTGGCTCTCATGAGGACCACCACAGGAAAGGAAGACCCCAAGTTACCTCTGCTACAGAGGATAAGTTCATTAGAGTTAACTTCACCTCAGATTGCAGCCCAAATACTGTAAATGCTTCACAGAGTTCAAGTAACAGACACATCTCAACATCAACTGTTCAGAGGAGACTGCGTGAATCAGGCCTTCATGGTTGAATTGCTGCAAAGAAACCACTACTAAAGGACACCAATAATAAGAAGAAACACAAGCAATGGACATTAGACTGGTGGAAATCTGTACTTTGGTCTGATGAGTCCAAATTTGAGATTTGAAAAGAGCACCCACTAGCTGCTCGTGAGCATTCTTGATTTGGACATTAATGTGGCTAACCTTTGTTTAACCAGCTAAACAGCTACTCTCAAAAACGTATTTGGCGTAGTGAAAGGAAAAAATGGGAAACGGTTTTCAAAGAAGAAATTGATGAGAACTATTGGTCACAGATACAGTATGTGAAAATATTAATATTTGCTCCTTAGACAGAATGCATTTAACATTTTTTTTTACCTTTATTTAACTTGGCAAGTCAGTTAAAAACAAATTCTTATTTACAATGATGGCCTACTGGGGAACAGTGGGTTAACAACAGATGTTTTACCTTGTCAGCTCAGGGATTCGATCCAGCAACCTTTCGGTTACTGGCCGAATGCTCCAACCACTAGGCTACCTGCCGCTCAATGTAATCCCCCCAGAAATATCATATCTCTGTTGTAGATGCAAAAAACAAAAAGGAACCCTGTTACATATGCTGTGGTCCTGTGACAAACTGACACCATTTTGGGACAATGTCTGTGCTATCATATCATTGTGTCTAGAAATGTATATCCATTCATCTCCACGATTGTGTCTGTTGGGAAATGTAAATATTGGTGACCAATATCAAAGTAAGTTTTGTAACATAAACTCAGCAAAAAAAGAAACGTCCCTTTTCCAGGACCCTGTCTTTCAAAGATAATTCGTAAAAATCCAAATAACTTCACAGATATTCATTGCAAAGGGTTTAAACACTGTTTCCCATGTTTGTTCAATGAACCATAAACAATTAATGAACATGCACCTGTGGAACGGTCATTAAGACATTAACAGCTTACAGATGGCAGGCAATTTAGGTCACAGTTATGAAAACGTAGGACACTAAAGAGACCTTTCTACTGACTCTGAAAAACAACAAAAGAAAGATGCCCAGGGTACCTGCTCATCTGCATGAACGTGCCTTAGGCATGCTGCAAGGAGGCATGAGGACTGCAGATGTGTCCAGGGCAATAAATTGCAATGTCTGTACTGTGAGATGCCTAAGACAGCGCTACAGGGAGACAGGACGGACAGCTGATTGTCCTCACAGTGGCAGACCATGTGTAACAACACCTGCACAGGATTGGTACATCCGAACCTCACACCTGTGGGACAGGTAAAGGATGACAACAACAACTGCCCGAGTTACACCAGGAACGCACAATCCCTCCATCAGTGCTCAGACTGTCCGCAATAGGCTGAGAGAGGCTGGATTGAGGGCTTGTAGGCCTGTTGTAAGGCAGGTCCTCACCAGACATCACCGGCAACAACGTCGCCTATGGGCACAAACACACCGTCGCTGGACCAGACAGGACTGGCAAAAAGTGCTCTTCACTGACGAGTGCGGTTTTGTCTCACCAGGGGTGATGGTTGGATTCGTGTTTATCGTCGAAGGAATGAGCGTTACACCGAGGCCTGTACTCTGGAGCGGGATCAATTTGGAGGTGGAGGGTCCGTCATGGTCTGGGGCAGTGTGTCACAGCTTCATCGGACTGAGGTTGTTGTCATTGCAGGCAATCTCAACGCTGTGCGTTACAGGGAAGACATCCTTTTCCCTCATGTGGTACCCTTCCTGCAGGCTCATCCTGACATGAACCTCCAGCATGACAATATCACCAGCCATACTGCTCGTTCTGTGCGTGATTTCCTGCAAGACAGGAATGTCAGTATTCTGCTATGGCCAGC
The DNA here is from genome assembly GCA_030435695.1 of Brachymystax lenok tsinlingensis. NCBI lineage: Eukaryota > Metazoa > Chordata > Actinopteri > Salmoniformes > Salmonidae > Brachymystax > Brachymystax lenok. Next base: position 19,859,396 of record CM059793.1, on the reverse strand, counting down.
GAAGATCCCGGATCTCAATCCCATTGAGCACGTCAGGGACCTGTTGGATCGGAGGGTGAGGGTGAGGGCTAGGGCCATTCCCCCCAGAAATGTCCGGGAACTTGCAGGTGCCTTGGTGGAAGAGTGGGGTAACATCTCACAGCAAGAACTGGCAAATCTGGTGCAGTCCATGAGGAGGAGATGCACTGCAGTACTTAATACTTTTGATTTTGACCCCCCCTTTGTTCAGGGACACATTATTCAATTTCTGTTAGTCACCTGTCTGTGGAACTTGTTCAGTTTATGTCTCAGTTGTTGAATCTTGTTATGTTCATACAAATATTTACACATGTTAAGTTTGCTGAAAATAAACGCAGTTGACAGTGAGAGGACGTTTCTTTTTTTGCTGAGTTTAGGTGTAAATTTTTTTTTATAGCTATCAATTGGAAAGCATCATACTCACCGACAATAACGAAACTGGAGGGCTTAACTGTGTAGTCACATTCCATTCTATTCTGTGTTTTATCAAATTAAAGGGAAATGTGGTATACACTAGCCATAGTCCGATTGTACATCCCCAAAGAAAATACAATTTCTGTTTTGCAGTGACATTGGCTTAAGCCACTACTCATGCAAAATGTTTATGTTTAGAGCTGTCATACGGATTATATTGACTTCATTTTCATCATCTCCATAACCACCCCAACATTAATATATGTGAAAATGGTGTGTTTCTATGTTTTGTGGGAAAAAATATTTGTTTCCAAGGACATCATCGTTGTGCATCATGTGATTAAAAAAAATGGTCTACTAATTGGTTGATGATGTCATTGGAAACACTTATCTTCCTCTATCTTTTTTACTACAAAACATATGTTGATGTTGGGGTGGTGCTGGAGAAATGTCCCTTTAAGCAGCAAAAACACATGTTTGATCAAATCTATGATATTTTCCAACATACATAATAGTGTTTGAATTTGACAAGTATATGTGCATTGTAAGGGGAAGCTACTGTGTGTTTTTCTGTGTTCATGGACAGGTGTGGGCATGTTGTGGTTTGTATCGGTTGTGGTCGTTGTGTTGTTTTTTTGTTGTTTCTGTTTGTTTGTGTTTATAAATGTAAAAAAATGACAACATTGAGGGAAGTCGTTCTCCCCTGGTTTGGAATGACCTTTATAGCTAATAGGCTAATATCATTTCAACCTTGTTTGTTGAGTCCATATTTTCTGGTACAGCAGACACGGGTTGCATCTAAAATGGTAGCCTATTCCCTATATAGTGCACTACTTTTGACTAGTGGCCCTGGTCAACAGTAGTACACTGACTGAGAGAATATAATGCCCAGTGAATGGACCCTGAACCTGAAAAAGTGTGTCGTCCTCATGCCCTCCTCCTATAGGTCGATATCTGCGTCTGAAAATGTTCCGTGAGGATCACGGCTCCTGGATGACCATGTTCTTCAGCACCATCCTCTTCCTCTTCATCTTCTCACACATCTACAACGTGATCCTTCTAATGGCAGGAAGCATGGGGTAAGACACCGCTCAATGTCTCATCCTTCTCTCTTATTCTCTCAGTGCTGCTTTCATTTGTTAGAGCCTCATTTTTTCTCAGTCCCATCAATCACCTCAAGACTTTAATTCAGGGGTGGAGGAAATGGAGTTGGGGTGGGTGGGAGGGCACCTGAAAGATCAGGCCATCTTGGTTTATTGACTACATAAAGTCAAGAGTCAAGATGGCTTCCCCTTTACCTGCTGTTCTACTGGTTTACCTACGCTCAATGTGTGACCAGCTGCAGAGCCGTGTCAGTCACACACATCAAGCCAGTGCAGGAATCCGTTTTAGATTTTGATGTTTCAGTCAGTCAGAGAGAAGCTCCCATTTAACAACAAACGTTCCCACAACTTTAGAGAATCTACCCCTAAGAGTCTCATTAGGTCATTAACTAACGTTTTTATAGGAATGTTCCTGTGATGTGCAAGCAATGTTTCCAAGAGACCATTCCCTTAATGTCATAAGATATTCATGTTCTAGATGTTCTAAATTAAACGAGAACATTGCAAAAACATTAATGTATCCAGTTTTTTTGTGGGTTAGGAGAATATTTCATCAATGTCCCACCAAACATACACAGAACGTGGTTGCCATGTTCTCAGAATATAAGATATACAAATTCTAGACATATTTCATGGGAATGTTGCAAGAACATTCGTGTCCTGTTTTTTGATGGTTAGGAGAGTATTCCATCAACGTCACATCAAACATACACAGAACATGGTTGTCATGTTCTCAGAACAAAAGATTTTAATGTTTTAGACATGTTTCATGGGAACTGTGCAAGAACATTTATGTGTAAAGAAAATGTCATTACACATTACACCTCTTGTTACTGTCATTACACCCCTTGTTACTGTTGCTGAGCCAATCCAAGGCCCTGATTAGTGAACCACTGATCCAGTCATAGGTCTTTGTCTGTTGGCAAGGTTAGGGTTGTTAAAATATAACAATGAAAGGCTGTAACAATGAAATGTAGAATAAGTCAAGCACACAGGGCTTTTAACATAGTGTTTTCAACTTAGTGCCTTCAGAACGTATCCATACCCCTTGAATTATTCCACATTTTGTTGTGTTACAGCCTGAAAATTAAAATAGATTAAATGTATGTTTTTCGTCACCCATCTACACACAGTACCCATAATGAAAAAGTTGTAATTTTTTTTTATGTTTTACAAATTTTGTGAAAATGAAACTCAGAAATACCTCATTTACATAAGTATTCCCACCCCTGAGTCAATACTTTGTAGAAGCACCTTTGGCAGTTATTACAGCTGTGAGTCTTTCTGGTTAAGTCTCTAAGAGCTTTCCACACCTGGATGTGCAACATTTGCCCATTATTATTTTCAAAGTTCTTCAAGCTCTGTCAAGTTGGTTGTTGATCATTGCTAGACAACCATTTTCAGGTCTTGCCATAGATTTAAGACAAAACTCTTAACAGCCACTCAGGAACATTCACTGCCTCCTTGGTACGCAACTCCAGTGTAGACTTGGCCTTGTGTTTTAGGTTTTTGTCCTGATGAAAGATGAATTAATCTCCCAGTGTCTGGTGGAAAGCAGCCTGAACCAGGTTCTCCTCTAGGATTTTGCCTGTGTGTGGCGCCATTCTGGTAATTTTTTATTGTGAAAAAACTCCCCAGTCCTTAACAATTACAAGCATATGCATTACATGATGCAGCCACCAGTATACTTGAAAATATGGAGAGTGGTACTCAGTAATGTGCTGTATTGGATTTTCCCCAAACATAACACTTTGTATTTAGGACAAAAAGCCTCCACCTCCCTTTATGGAGGTGGAGGCACCAGACGGACCGCTTGACACGGGAATCCTCACAGGCCAGTTTGGGACGCCCCAGTTAGAAGACCCCAACCTCCAGAACACGAGGGGCCAGGTGATCGCGGTGGACGGCGCGCTATTACCTGGGGTAAGTGAGTGGCGCTACCCCCACGTTTGCCATCAAGCATAATTTATTGTATCAGGTAGTAAAGCACAATGGGGAGACAAAAGACTTGTTACTCATAACCACCCAGTATGTTAGGACTGTCTTGCAGCTCGCCCACACCTGGGGATGGAGAAAACCAGGCAATGGATCGGGAATTAGTTCCACTGGCCCGGAGTCAAGAGTGCCGTGGAGGACTACTGCCGTACCTGCCCGGAGTGCCAGATCACAGCTCAGAGGGTACATTATAGAAACCCTTTGGTTCCCTTGCCCATTATAGGGGTGCTGTTTGAGCGGGTGGTGATGGTATCCGGAGGCGATCCCATTACGCACGGCGGCAGCGAACGGTATCGCATGGGAGCTCTTCCATTTATTCAGCCGGGTGGTATTCCGTGGGAAATCCTGTAGAACCAGGGCCCGCATTCATGTCTCGTGTAATGAAAGATGTCTGCAATCTTTTACGAATCATACAAATGAGGACCAGTGTGTACCATCCACAAACGGATGGGCTAGTCGAACACTTCAATAAGACCCTAAAACAGATGCTGAAGAATGTCATCGAGAGAGACAGGAAGAAACTGGGACCAGCTGCTGCCCTACCTGATGTTATTGGTGCGCGAGGTACCCCAAGTGTCCACTGGGTTCTCCTCCTTTGAGCTCCTGTATGGCCATCAGCCCCACGGACTGCTGGACCTAGCCAAGGTGTTCTGGGAGTACCAACCAACCCCATTTTGCAGCATGATGGAACACGTGGAGGAGATGAGGGAGAGGATGGCCAGTGGTGAGGGAGCACATGGCCCATGCGCAACGTGCCCAGGAGCGCGTTTACAACCGGGGGGCCCAACCATGGTTGTAAACAAGCAAATTCCTGGCTACGTGGCATGGGCCCTATGATATCGTCGAGTGGATAGGCAAACGTCAATTATAAGGTCTGCCAACCAGGGTGGAGAAAACCCCTCCAGCTTTATCATGTGAACCTACTGATGAAGTGGCACGCACTAGATGGCTGTGCTCAATGTGGACCCGGCCACAGCAGAATCCGCCCTCTGTCGAAATCTCCATGGGGGAAGACCTCAGCCCGACCTAACGACAAGTGCTCTGAGAGTTGGTCCAGCGGAATACGGCCGTGTTCTCCGAGGTGCCGGGGTACACGGATCTCGTGAAATATCACATCTACACAAAAGTGTGTAAACGGCCATACCAGATACCAGAATCCCGGAGGACGGTGGTCCAGCGGGAAGTGACGACAATGCTAGAGATGGGGGTACTGGAGGAGTCCCACACTGAGTGGTCTAACCCTATAGTGCTGGTACCAAAACTGGACAGAACCATCCGCTTCTGAAACGACTTCTGGGAATGAGATCAGTAAATTCGACGCCTGCCCCATGCCCCGGGTGGACGAACTGATCGACTGCTTGGGGAAGGCAAGATACGGTCTCCCGGGAGAAGAAAGCTTTCTCACAATTCCTGGAAGCTACAAATTTCCCCTTTTCTTCCATGGCCTGCATACAAACCAGACGTGTCACCCATTGGGAAGCAAATGGATTTCTGATCCGTGCCCCTACAATCACTGCCCTGGGGCATTGGGATATTTTTTTAGACCTGAGGAAAGAGTGCCTCCTACTGGCCCTTTGTACGTTTGCCCACTGACAAAGAAATGATCAGTCTATAATTTTAATGGTAGGTTTATTTGAACAGTGAGAGACAAAATAACAACAACAAAAAATCTAGAAAAACCCATGTGAACAGTTTTATAAAATGATTTGCATTTTAATGAGGGAAATAAGTATTTGTCCCCCTCTCAATGAGAAAGATTTCTGGCTCCCAAGTGTCTTTTATACAGGTAACGAGCTGAGATTAGGAGCACACTCTTAAAGGGAGTGCTCCTAATCTCAATTTGTTACCTGTATAAAAGACACCTGTCCACAGAAGCAATCAATCAATCAGATTCCAAACTCTCCACCATGGCCAAGACCAAAGAGCTCTCCAAGGATGTCAGGGACAAGATTGTAGACCTACACAAGGCTGGAATGGGCTACAAGACCATCGCCAAGCAGCTTGGTGAGAAGGTGACAACAGTTGGTGCGATTATTCGCAAATGGAAGAAACACAAAAAAACTGTCAATCTCCCTCGGCCTGGGGCTCCATGCAAGATCTCACCCCGTGGAGTTGCAAAGATCATGAGAACGGTGAGGAATCAGCCCAAAACTACATGGGAGGATCTTGTCAATGATCTCAAGGCAGCTGGGACCATAGTCACCAAGAAAACAATTGGTAACACACTACGCCATGAAGGACTGAAATCCTGCAGCACCCGCAAGGTCCCCCTGCTCAAGAAAGCACATATACATGCCCGTCTGAAGTTTGCCAATGAACATCTGAATGATTCAGAGGACATCTGGGTGAAAGTGTTGTGGTCAGATGAGACCAAAATGGAGCTCTTTGGCATCAACACAACTCACCGTGTTTGGAGGAGGAAGAATGCTGCCTATGACCCCAAGAACACCATGCCCACCGTCAAACATGGAAGTGGAAACATTATGCTTTGGGGGTGTTTTTCTGCTAAGGGGACAGGACAACTTCACCGCATCAAAGGGACGATGGACGGGACATGTACCGTCAAATCTTGGGTGAGAACCTCCTTCCCTCAGCCAGGGCATTGAAAATGGGTCGTGGATGGGAATTCCAGCATGACAATGACCCAAAACACACGGCCAAGGCAACAAAGGAGTGGCTCAAGAAAAGCACATTAAGGTCCTGGAGTGGCCTAGCCAGTCTCCAGACCTTAATCCCATAGAAAATCTGTGGAGGGAGCTGAAGGTTCGAGTTGCTAAAAGTCAGCCTCGAAACCTTAATGACTTGGAGAAGATCTGCAAAGAGGAGGGGGACAAAATCCCTCTTGAGATGTGTGCTAACCTGGTGGCCAACTACAAGAAACAAGGGTTTTGCCACCAAGTACTAAGTCATGTTTTGCAGAGGGGTCAAATACTTATTTCCCTCATTAAAATGCAAATCAATTTATAACATTTTTCACATGCGTTCTTCTGGATTTTTTTGTTGTTATTCTGTCTCTCACTGTTAAAATAAACCTACCATTAAAATTATAGACTGATCATTTCTTTGTCAGTGGGCAAACGTACAAAATCAGCAGGGGATCAAATACTTTTTTCCCTCACTGTATCTGTATTCCTAGTCATGTAAAATCCATAGATTAGGGCCTAATGAATTTATTTGAATTGACTGAGATCCTTATATGAACTGTAACTCAGTAAAATCTTTGAAATTGTTGCATGTTGCGTTTATATTTTATAAGTGTAGGTTATTGTGGAGTAACTACAATGTTGTTGATCCATCCTCAGTTTTCTCCTATCACAGCCATTAAACTCGAACTGTTTACGGTCACCATTGGCCTCATGGTGAAAACCCTGAGCGGTTTCCATCCTCTCCGGCAACTGTTAGGAAGGACGCCTGTATCTTTGTAGTGACTGGGTATATTGACACACCATCCAAAGGTTGATTAATAACTTTTTTTTACCCATCTACCTACATAGCCTCACAGTGGAGGTGTCATAATACCCATAAAACCTAGCCGTCAAACAAGGAAATGGTTCCAAGAATTTTTCTACCATTCATTTTCGAGTAGACTTACCCTGGGGGGGCGTTTTGATCATGTAAATCTCTCTCGGACAAGGTGACATTTATCAATATATTCGGCTCTATTTAATCTCAGATTCGAAAAATTCTAATTAGCGTCAAAGAAGACATCATGCAAAACTACAAATCCCTGCAAGCTCTTGTATTCTAACAGTTATTGTGTCAATTTGAAACTAGCACAAGACAGTTTACAGAATGATCATTTTTTAAAGAAATGTTGCCTATTTATTCATTACTACATTTAGCTAACATTATATAGTTAATCCAGAGATTCTTACCTTTGCCTCAATTTGGCAGGCTCGTCCGGATCATCATGGAAAAGTTCTTTATGAGAGTCACATTAGCAGAAAATTTGCATTTCATTTTGGGGGGATAAATACATGCAAATATATTGATAAAAGTCACCCTGTCCTAGAGAGATTTACACAATTATCAAAACATCATGCCAGGGTAAGCCTACACGAAACACAGCTCTTATTTTAATTGCTTCTAAAATCCCCTATGGGAAAAATGAATGGTGGAAAAAACTATTAAAACCATTTCCCTGTTTCACCGCTAGGTTTTATGGGTATTATGACTCATACTGAAGTACTCTATAGGTGCCCTTCTTTGTGAGGTATTTAAAAACCTCCCTGGTCTTTGTGCTTGAAATTCTTACAGATAATTGTATGTTTAGGGTACAAAGATGGTGTAGTTATTCAAAAATCATGTTAACTGCTATTTTTGAAAATGGAATGAGTCCAAGGCAACTTATTATGTGACTTGTTAAGCACACTTTTACTCCTGAACGTATTTAAGTTTGCCATAACAAAGGGGTTGAATACATATTGACTCAAGACATTTAAGCATTTCATTTTTATAAAAGAAATAAAAATAACATAATTCCGCTTGACATTATGGGGTATTGTGTGTGGGCCAGTGACTAAAAAATCTACATTTAATCTATTTAATATTCAGGATGTAACACAACAAAATGTGGATAAAGTCAAGGGGTGTGAATACTTTCTGAAGGCACTGTATTTGACACACTTTAACATACAGTGCATTCGGAAAGTATTCAGACCCTTTGACTTTTTCCACATTTTGTTACGTTACAGCCTTATTCTAAAATTGATTTAATGTTTTTTTCCCCCTCATCAATCTAAACACAATACCCCATAATGACAAAGCAACAACAGTTTTTTTTGTTTGAAAATGTATATACATATATATCACATTTACATAAGTATTCAGACCCTTTACTCAGTAATTTGTTGAAGCACCTTTGGCAGCGATTACAGCCTGGAGTCTTCTTGTTATGACACTACAGGCTTGACGCGCCTGTATTTGGGGGGTTTCTCCCATTCTTCTCTGCAGATCCTCTCAAGCTCTGTCAGGTTGGATGGGGAGCATCGCTGCACAGCTATTTTCAAGTTTCTCCAGAGATGTTAGATTGGGTTCAAGTCTGGGCTCTGGCTGGGCCACTCACGGACATTCAGAGAAGCCACTGCTGCATTGTCTTAGCTGTGTGCTTAGGGTCATTGTCCTGTTGGAAGGTGAATCTTTGCCCCAGTCTGAGGTCCTGAGCGCTTTGGAGCAGGTTTTCATCAAGGATCTCTGTATTTTGCTCCGTTCATCATTCCCTGGATCCTGACTAGTCTCCCAGTCCTTGCTGCTGAAAAACATCCCCACAGCATGATGCTGCCACCACCATGCTTCAACGTAGGGATGGTCCCAGGTTTCCTCCATATGTGACGCTTGGCATTCAGGCCAGAGAATCTTGTTTCTCATGGTCTGAGAATCTTTAGATGCCTTTTGGCAAACTCCAAGCTTGCTGTCATGTGCCTTTTACTGAGAAGTGGCTTCCGTCTGGCCACTCTACCATAACGGCCTGATTGGTGGAGTGCTGCAGAGATGGTTGTCCTTCTGGAAGGTTCTCCCATCTCCACAGAGGAACTCTGGAGCTCTGTCAGAGCGACCATTGGGTTCTTGGTCACCTCCCTAACCAAGGCCCTTCTCCCCTGATTGCTCAGTTTGACCGGGCAGCCAGCTATAGGAAGAGTCTTGGTAGTTCCAAATGTTTTCTATTTAAGAATGATGGAGGCCACTGTGTTCTTGGGGACCTTCAGTGGTCCAGACATGTTTTAGTACCCTTCAACAGATCTGTGCCTCGACACAATCCTGTCTCTGACCTTTACGGACAATTCCTTCGACCTCATGGCTTGGTTTTTGCTCTGACATGCACTGTCAACTGTGGGACCTTATATAGAAAGGTGTGTGCTTTTGCAAATCATGTCCAATCACTTGAATTTACCACAAGTGGACTCCAATCAAGTTGTAGAAACATCTCAAGGATGATCAATGGAAACAGGTTGCACCTGAGCTCAATTTTAATTATCATAGCAAAGGGTCTGAGTACTTATGAATACTTAGGTATTTCTGTTTTGCATTTTTGTATAAATTTGCAAAATAAAAATAAAAAACTGTTATTGCCTGTTCATTATAGGGTACTGTGTGTAGATTGATGAGAAAAAAACATTAATTTAATCAATTTTAGAATATGGCTGTAACTTAATAAAATGTTGAAAAAGTCAAGGGGTCAGAATACTCACCGAATGCACTGTATGTGATTGCATTGGGCATGTTCATTTATACCGTAATTATTATTTGACATTTTGTCACCTGGTATTTGAACTCACAACCTCTTAGTTCAAAGAGTTCCGAGCTTCCTTTTTACGCCACCATGTCCGTGTCAGGTATCAGGTAATCATACTGTTCTTTTATCATTTGTTTTATTTACTAATTGTAGATATGTAAGGGCTTTCTGTATAGTTGTCTAATGCCGGGGCATATTAACCTGTTTAAATGATAGTCCTGAAAATCGAGTGTACTTTTAACATAGCTGAGATTTACTTCAAAGTACATTCACCCTATTGCTTACACGTATCAAGTTGTTCCAGATCTACTCAAATGCCTAGGGTTAGGGTTGCTTCTGGACAGGGCCTAACTATACTGGGCCAATAAGCACATACATTAGAGATATCCCTTATTGGGTTTTGAGTATCCATCCAGCTGCAAGGTCGAGGGCTTGTGATTTACCATTTGTTTGTTTTGGTTGTAAAACATTCAAATTAAATTACGTATTGCAAACACGCTGTCAGTGGAAGTAGACTGGGCAGGCTAATAGCTAGCGGTAAGGTGTTGTTGTTCTATACAGGGGAGGGAGGTATGCTTGTATAATCTGTCACACTGGCCAGAGCTGTGACAGTGACATCCATCATGCCCGCTCTTTCTGTTTGGCAGGAGGAAGGGAAACGCAGAGATGCATGGTTGAACAGAGCAGCAGGTCCGCTGAGACAATAAATGTTATCCGCTACCAGTCTCCCATTTCATGCTTTACCAAAATAGTGCATGTACTGCCTTCAGCAAATCAAATCAAATCAAATTGTATTTGTCACATGCGCAAAATACAACAGGTGTAGACCTTACAGTGAAATGCTTACTTACAAGCCCTTAACACACAATGCAGTTTTAAGAAAAATAAGTGTTAAGTAAAAAATAGATAAGTTAAAAATAAAGATAACAAATAATTAAAGAGCAGCAGTAAAATAACAGTAGCGAGGCTATATAAAGAGGGGTACCGGTACAGAGTCAATGTGCGGGGCACAGGTTAGTCGAGGTAATTGAGGTAATATGTACATGTAGGTAGAGTTAAGTTGACTGCATAGATAATAAACAGAGAGTAGCAGCAGCATTAAAGGGGGGGTAGCCATTTCATTAGCTGTTCAGAAGTCTTATGGCTTGGGGGTAGCAGCTGTTAAGAAGCCTTTTGGACCTAGACTTGGTGCTCCGGTACGCGGTAGCAGAGAGAACAGTCTATGACTAGGGTGGTTGGAGTCTTTGACAATTTGTAGGGCCTTCCTCTGACACTGCCTGGTATAGAGGTCTTGGATGGCAGGAAGCTTGGCCCCAGTGATATACTGGGCCATACGCACTACCCTCTGTAGTGCCTTGCAGTCGGAGGCCGAGCAGTTGCCATACCAGGCAGTGATGCAACCAGTCAGGATGCTCTCGATGGTGCAGCTCTATAACTTTTTGAGGATCTGAGGACCCATGGCAAATCTTTTCAGTGTCCTGAGGGGGAATAGGCTTTGTCGTGCCCTCTTCACGACTGTCTTGGTGTGTTTGGACCATGATAGTTTGTTGGTGATGTGGACACCAAGGAACTTGAAGCTCTCAACTTGCTCCCCTACTGCTCCTTTGTTTAGAATGGGGGCTTGCTCAGTCCTCCTTTTCCTGTAGTCCACAATCATCTCCTTTGTCTTGATCACGTTGAGGGAGAGGTTGTTATCCTGGCACCACACGGCCAGGTCTCTGACCTCCCTATAGGCTGTCTCATCGTTGTCTGTGATCAAATTGCAAATTGGAGAGGGTCTATGGTTTCTGGGATAATTGTGTTGATGTGAGCCATGACCAGCTTTTCAAAGTACTTCATGGCTACAGATGTGAGTGCTATGGGTCGGTATCATTTAGGCAGGTTACCTTCGTGTTCTTGGGCACAGGGACTATGGTGATCTGCTTGAAACATGTAGGTATTACAGACTCAGTCAGGGACAGGTTGAAAATGTCAGTGAAGACACTTGCCAGTTGGTCAGCGCATGCTCGGAGTACACGTCCTGGTAATCTGTCTGGCCCTGTGGCCTTGTAAATGTTGACCTCTTTAAAGGTCTTACTCACATCGGCTACAGAGAGTGTGGTCACACAGTCGTCTGGAACAGCTGATGCCTTCATGCATGCTTCACTGTTGCTTGCCTCGAAGCTAGCATAGAAGTAATTTTGCTCGTCTTTTAGGCTGGTGTCAATGGGCAGTTCGTGGCTGTGCTTCCCTTTATAGTCTGTAATAGTTTCAAATCAAATCATATCCAATTTTATTGGTCACCTACACTTTAGCAGGTGTTATTGCGGGTGTAGCGATATGCATGTGCTTCTAGTTCCGACAGTGCAGCAATATCTAACAAGTAATATCTAACAATTTCACAACCTATACCCAAAACATACAAATCTAAGTTAAGGAATGGAATTAAGAATATATAAATATATGGACGAGCAATGTCAGAGCGGCATAGACTAAGATACAGTAAAATAGTATAGAATACAGTATATACCAATGAGATGAGTAATGCAAGATATGTAAACATTATTAAAGTGACTAACGTTCCATTTATTAAAGTGGCCAAAGATTTCAAGTCTGTGTATATAGGCAGCAGTCTCTCTGTGCTAGTGATGGCTATTTAACAGTCTGATGGCCTTGAGATAGAAGCTGTTTTTCAGTCTCTCGGTCCCAGCTTTGATGCACCTGTACTGACCTCGCCTTCTGTAAGATAGCGGGGTGAACAGGCAGTGGCTCGGGTGGTTGTTGTCCTTGATTACATTTTTGGCCTTCCTGTGACATCGGGTGCTGTAGGTGTCCTGGAGGGCAGGTAGTTTGCCCTCGGTGATGCTTTGTGCACCACCCTTTGGAGAACCCTGGGTTGTGGGTGGTGCAGTTGCCGTACCACGCGGTGATACAGCCCGACAGGATGCTCTCAATTGTGCATCTGTAAAAGTGAGGGTTTTAGGTGCTAAGCCAAATTTCTTTAGCCTCCTGAGGTTGAAGAGGCGTTGTTGCGCCTTCTTCCCCACACTGTCTGTGTGAGTGGACTATTTCAGTTTGTCAGTGATGTGTACGCTGAGGAACTTACAACTTTCCACCTTCTCCACTGCTGTCCTGTCGATGTGGATGGGGGGGGTGTTCCCTCTGTTTCCTGAAGTCCACGTCATCTCCTTTGGTTTGGTTGACGATGAGTGAGAGGTTATTTTCCTGGCACCACACTCCCAGAGCGCTCACCTCCTGCCTGTAGGCTGTCTCGTTGTTGTTGATAATCAAGCCTACTAATGTTGTGTCGTCTGTAAACTTGATCATTGAGTTGGAGGCGTGCTTGGCCGCTCAGTCATGGGTGAACAGGGACTACTGGAGGGGGTTGAGTACAAACCATTGTGGGACCCCAGTGTTGAGGATCAGCAAAGTGGAGGTGTTGTTACCTACCTTCATCACCTGGGGGCGGCCCTTTAGGAAGTCCAAGACCCAATTGCACAGGGCGGGATTCAGACCCAGGGCCTCAAGCTTAATGATGAGCTTGGAGGGTACTATGGTGTTGAATGCTGAGCTATAGTCAATGAACAGTATTATTACATAGGTATTCCTCTTGTCCAGATGGGATAGGGCAATGTGCAGGGTGAGGGCGATTGCATCATCTGTGGACCTATTGGGGCGGTAAGCAATTTGAAGTGTGTCTAGGGTGACAGGTAGGTTGGAGGTGATATGATACTTGACTATCTCTCAATGCACTTCATGATGACAGAAGTGAGTCCTACGGGGCGATAGTCATTTAGTTCAGTTACCTTTGCATTCTTGGGTACAGGAACAATGGTGGCCATCTTGAAGCATATGGGGACAGCAGACTCGGATAGGGAGAAATTTAATATATCCATAAACACACCAGCCAGCTGGTCTGCACATGCTCTGAGAATGTGGCTAGGGATGCCGTCTGGGCCCGGCAGTCTTGCAAGGTTTAACATGTTTAAATTTCTTACTCACGTTGGCCACGGAGAAGGAGAGCCGCTTCGGTGGCACTGTGTTATCCTCAAAGTGGGCAAAGAACGTGTTTAGCTTTTCCAGAAGCAAGACATTTGTGTCCACGAAGTGGTTGGTTTTCCTTTTGTAGTCCGTGATTGTCTGGATTCCCTGCCACATACGTCTTGTGTCTGAGCCGTTGAATTGCGACTCCACTTTGTCTCTATACTGACGTTTTGCCTGTTTGATTGCCTTGCGGCGGGAATGACTACTCTGTTTGTATTCTGCCATATTCCCAGTCACCTTGCCATGGTTAAATGAGGTGGTTTGCGCTTTCAGTTTTGTGCGAATGATGCCATATATCCATTGTTTCTGGTTAGGGTAGGTTTTAATAGTCACAGTGGGTACAACTTCTCCCACTGTATACTCTTCCTGATAAACTCAGTTACCATTTCAGTGTATTCATCAATATTATTCTCGGAAGCTACCCGGAACATGTCCCAGTCTGCGTGATCAAAACAATCTTGAAATGTGGATTCCGATTGGTCAGACCTGTGTTGAATAGTCCTTAGCACAGGTACTTCCTTTTTGAGTTTCTGCATAACGTCCAGTGAAGTTCCTTGAGTGCCGTCGTGGTATCGGCTTTAGGGGGGGATGTACACGGCCGTGACTATAATGAAAGAACATTCTCTTGGTTAATAATATGGTCGGCATTTAAATGTGAGGTATTCTAGGTTGGGTGAACAAAAGGACTTGAGTTCCTGTATGTAATCACAATTACACCATGAGTCGTTAATCATAAAACATACACCCCCGCCCTTCTTCTTCCCGGAGAGATGTTTATTCCTGTCTGCGCGATGAACTGAGAATCCAGATGGCTGGACCGACTCTGACATTATATCCTGAGAGAGCCATGTTTCCGTGAAACAGAGTATGTTACAATGCCTAGTGTTTCTCTGGAAAGATACCCTTGCCCTGACCTTGTCAACTTTGTTATCCAGGGTCTGAACATTAGCGAGTAATATACTCGGAAGTGGTGGGTGGTGTGCGCGCCTCCTAAGTCGGACTAGAAGACCGCTCCGATTTCCTCTTCTCCGCCAGCGTTGTTTTGGGTAGGCAACGGGAATCAGTTCAATTGCCCTGGGTGGTGCGAACAAAGGAACCACTTTGGGAAAGTCGTATTCCTGGTCGTAATACTGGTAGTGCTGGTGAGTTACCACTGCTTTGATATCCAATAGTTCTTCCCGGCTGTATGTAATAACACATAACATTTTCTGGTCTAAAAATGTATGAAATAATACATGAAAAAACTAAATATTGCAACATTTCCTAAGAACCCTCTCTGTTGGCGCCTCCTTGAAATGCCCTGCCACATCCGACGAGTGTCGGAGCCGGTGTAGTACGATTCAATCTTAGTCCTGTATTGACGCCTGTTTGATGGTTTGTCGGAGGGCATAGCGGGATTTTTTATAAGCATCCGGGTTAGAGTCCCGGTCCTTGAAAGCGGCAGCTCTACCCTTTAGCTCAGTGCGTATGTTGCCTGTAATCCATGGCTTCTGTTTGGGGTATGTACATACAGTCACTGTGGGTACGACGGCAGTTTTTCCAATTCCTGACATTTAATCCAAGTAAAAATTCCCTGTCTAGGTCAGTTAGGATCACCACTTTATTTTAAGAATGTGAAATGTCAGAATAAAAGTAGAGAGAATGATTTATTTCAGCTTTGATTTCTTTAATCACATTCCCAGTCGGTCAGAGGTTTACATACACTCAATTAGCATTTGGTATCATTGCCTTTAAATTGTTTAACTTGGGTCAAATGTTTCGGGTAGCCTTCCACAAGCTTCCCACAATGAGTTGGGTGAATCTTGGCCCATTCCTCCTGACAGAGCTGGTGTAACTGAGTCAGGTTTGTAAGCCTCCTTGCTCGCACATGCTTTTTCAGTTCTGCGCACAAATCTTCAATAGGATTGAGGTCAGGGCTTTGTGATGGCCACTCCAATACCTTGACTTTGTTGTCCTTAAGCCATTTTGCCACAACTTTGGAAGTATGCTTGGGGTCATTGTTCATTTGGAAGACCCATTTGCGACCAAGCTTTAACTTCCTTACTGATGTCTTGAGATGTTGCTTCAATATATCCACATAATTTTTCTACCTCATGATGCCATCTATTTTGTGAAGTGCACCAGTCTCTCCTGCAGCAAAGCACCCCCACAACATGATGCTGCCACCCCCGTGCTTCACGGTTGGGATGGTGTTCTTCGGCTTGCAAGCTTCCCCCTTTTTCCTCCAAACATAACAATGGTCATTGTTGCCAAACAGTTCTATTTTTGTTTCATCAGACCAGAGGACATTTCTCCAAAAAGTACGATCTTTGCCTTTATGCAGTTGCAAAAAGTAGTCTGGCTTTTTTATGGCGGTTTTTGAGTAGTGGCTTCTTCCTTGCTGAGCGGCCTTTCAGGTTATGTCGATATTGTACTCATTTTACTGTGGATACAAAAACCTTTGTACCTGCTTCCTCCAGCGTCTTCACAAGGTCCTTTGCTGTTGTTCTTGGATTGATTTTCACATTTCGCACCAAAGTATGTTAATCTCTAGGACACAGAACACGTCTCTTTCCTGAGCGGTATGACGGCTGCGTGGTCCCATGCTTTTTATACATGCATACAATTTTTTTACAGATGAACGTGGTACCTTCAGGCATTTGGAAATTGCTCCCAAGATGAACCAGACTTGTGGAGGTGGCTGATTTCTTTTGATTTTACCATGATGTTGAGCAAAGAGGCACTGAGTTTGCAGGTAGGCATTGAAATACATCCACAAGTACACCTCCAATTGACTCAAATTATGTCAATTAGCCTATCAGAAGCTTCTAAAGCCATAACATAATTTTTTGTAATTTTCCAAGCTGTTTAATGGCACAGTCAACTTAGTGTATGGAAACTTCTGACCCACTGCGCCATTATTAGTGTGTTTGTCTGTGTGTCTGTCTGTGTGTCTGTGTGAGTGTCTGTACCTGTGTGTGTGTGTCTGTGTCTTGAGACCTTTACCGTATCTTCTTGGCAATCTAGAATGTGTTGGCGCGTATTTCACCCTGATGCAACATGCCCAGCAAACACATTTCGTTCCTTGGAAGTTGTGGGAACGTACGTACGTTTCCCATTGGTTCTGGGAACGAAGCCAAAAGTTTCCTGACTGGTAAAAATAAATGTTAACTTTTTTAAACGTTCTGAGAATGGAAGTGAAAATGTCAACATACATTTTTAGGTTGCAGAAGGGTTCTGGGAACATTTTATTATGGTTTCCTGAAAGATATCCTAGGACGTTTTATTAACGTTCTGAGAACGGAAATTAGGTTATTTGAAGGTAACAAAAAAACGTACTGAGAACATTCTCTAAATGTTGTGAATATTTTAAATTAAATGTAAAGGTTATTTGTAGTTTTTTTAATAACTTCCATAAAACTTTCATTGAATGTTTCAATAAGACTTTCAATAACACTGCTAGTGTCACGATCTTCGTAATGGACAGACCAAGACGCAGCGATGCTTCCAGTATACATTTCATGAACGTGAACGTAACAAAGACAAGCTAAGCTCAAACAATAACCCACGAACCTAGAGTGAAACCTACAAACATAAATATGGTTCCCAATTAGAGACAACGACACCCAGCTGCCTCTAATTGGGAACCATACCCCAACATAGAACTATGACACCTAGAACAGACAACCCTACACCAAAACAAAACCAAAACGCTCCAGCCTGACATCTCGGCCTGGGCGTTACAGTACCCCCCCCCAAAGGCGCAGACTCCGGACGCGCCCAAAAGTCCGTGGGGGGGTCTTCGGTTGGGTCCCTTCGTCCCAGGTGGGGGCTCCGGTGCTGGCCGTGCTGGTCTGAAGTCACGCACCGGAGGCCCTGGACCATTTCCTGGAACTCTGGTGCGTGGAGCAGAAGCTGGGCGTACTGGACTCATGATGCTCGCGGGAACTCTGGTGCGTGGAGCAGGAACTGGCAGTACCGGACTCGTGATGCTCACTGGAACTCTGGTGCGTGGAGCAGGAACTGGTCGTACTGGACTCGTGATGCTCGCGGGAACTCTGGTGCGTGGAGCAGGAACTGGTCGTACTGGACTCGTGATGCTAACTGGAACTCTGGTGCGTGGAGCAGGACCTGGCCTTACCGGACCCACGATGCTCAAGGGGACTCTGGTACGTGGAGCAGGAACTGGCAGTACTGGACTCATGATGCTCACGGGAACTCTGGTGCGTGGAGCAGGAACCGGTCGTACTGGACTCGTGATGCTCACTCGAACTCTGGTGCGTGGAGCAGGAACTGGCAGTACTGGACTCGTGATGCTCACTCTGGTGCGGGGAGCGGGAACAGGCCGAACTGGGCTCGGGACGTGCACTCTGGTGCGGGGAGCGGGAACAGGCCGAACTGGGCTCGGGACGTGCACTCTGGTGCGGGAGCGGAACAGGCCGAACTGGGCTCGGACGCCGCACTCTGGTGCGGGAGCGGGAACATGCCGAACTGGGCTCTCTAAGCACATCGGGGCCTGGTGCGCCGGAGCCGAACAGGACGTACTGGACTCTCTAAGCGCATCGGGGAGCCTGGTGCGCGGAGCCGAACAGGACGTACTGGACTCTCTAGCGCACGGGAGCCTGGTGCGCCGGAGCCGAACAGGACGTGCTGGACTCTCTGCGCACGGGAGCCTGGTGCGCGGAGTCGGACAGGACGTGCTGGACTCTCTAAGCGCATCGGGGCCTGGTGCGCCGGAGCCGAACAGGATGTGGCGGGCTCTGAAGGCGCACAGGGGGTCTGATGCGTGGAGCAGGGACAGGACGTGTTGAATCCACAACACGGACCTGGATCGTGGAACTCGGAACAGGGACGGGACGTGTTGACTCCACAACACGAACTGGGATCTTGGGACTCGGAACAGGGACTGGACGTGTTGACTCCACAACACGGACTGGGATCTTAGAACTCGGAACAGGGACTGGACGTGTTGACTCCACAACACGAACTGGGATCTTGGAACTCGGGACAGGGACTGGACGTGTTGACTCCACAACACGAACTGGGATCTTGGAGCGTGGAACAGGGACTGGACGGGTTGACTCCACAACCCGAACTGGGGACCTGATGCGGAGAGCAGGCACCACTCTACCAGGTAGCACACTGACCTTGACCTGACCGATGAGTGGCGCTGGGATCTCTCGGACAGGGCTGTGGATTCGCACCGAGATTCTGCCCGTAGTACCGCAGGATATCTGGGTCCCAAAGGCGCACTGGAGACCTGGCGCGCAGAGCTGGCACCACTCTTCCAGGTAGCACACTGACTTTGGCCTGACCGATGAGTGGCGCTGGGATCTCTCGCACTGGGCTGTGAACACGTACCGGAGATGCTGCACGCAGAACCGGTGCAGGATATCCAGGTCCCAGGAGACGCACTGGAGATCTGGCGCGCAGAGCTGGCACCACTCTTCCTGGCTGCACACTCAGTCTAGCCTGACAGATGATTGGAGCTGGAATCTTTCGTACCGGCCTGTGAATGCGCACAGGAGAAACCGTGCTCAAAACTGCATAACACGGTGTCCTTTCCGTGCGACGCTCTCCCCAACGCTCTCTCCACAAAGCACGAGGAGTTGGCTCAGGAGTCCCTCCTGAACCGGGCCAACCTCCTCGTGTGCCCCCCCCCAAAAAAGTTTTTTGGGGCTGTCTTTCGGACCTCCGTGCCAGGCGAGTCCCAATGAGCTGTTCCCTGGTCCAGTACTCCCGGGTCTCTCGCTGCTTGGTCTTCGGTTGGTGGGTTATTCTGTCACGATCTTCGTAATGGACAGACCAAGACGCAGCGATGCTTCCAGTATACATTTTAATACGAACGTACTGGGTACACAACAAAAAAACAGAAAGTAACGAAGATCATGAACGTGAACGTAACAAAGACAAGCTAAGCTCAAACAATAACCCACGAACCTAGAGTGAAACCTACAAACATAAATATGGTTCCCAATTAGAGACAACGACACCCGGCTGCCTCTAATTGGGAACCATACCCCAACATAGAACTATGACACCTAGAACAGACAACCCTACACCAAAACGAAACCAAAACGCTCCAGCCTGACATCTCGGCCTGGGCGTTACAGCTAGCTTTTAGTTTTGGACTAATTGTTTTGAACTCCAAGAACAGATAGGACATATGTAAATTAATTTGCTTCGGCATTAATCACACGAACACATTTCCATTTTAATGTGGCACTTCTGTTCCCATGGAATTAGTCCACTGCGCCATCAGGATGGAGCTAGCATGCCATACAAACTGTTCATTTCAAAGGCTGTTTCAAAGGAAACATTTCAAAGGAAACAAACACTGATTAAGATCAGGTGTGGCCAATTAGTGGGCGTGGCCAACACACCTGAACACACTTAACCAGTTAGAGGATAGAGAGTTTTGTTGACGCTGATGGAATGTATATATTTTAAATAACATTCTTAAAACATTCTTTGAACGTTACTAATGTTTTGTTGCGTTTTTTACGGAAAGTTTTCTTAATGTTCTGAGAATGTGACTTTAACTTAATGTCATTAGTTAATCAACATTTTTGAATTTGCTAAAATTTGACCCTAAAGAAATATTTTACATTTAAAAAGTAGTGCATTGAGATACAGGCATACTATGCTTTTATTGTAAGGGACAGAAACATAAAAATGATCTACATCAGAATGTTTTAATAGCATTTTCACCATAAATAACACAAAAGTCACTGTGACATACACTCAAGCTTAACATTGTTGTCATCTATTGCCCACCAGGTGCCCTTAGAGAGTTCCTCAATGAGTTTGCCACCTTGATAAGCTCATTTCCGTTGTTCTTACTGGGCAACTTCAACCTCCCGATGTCTGCCGTCAAATCATTTTTATTCCCAACTCTTTCTTTCTTTCTTTCCCCTCCCACTCCCTCTTTTGACCTACTCACAAGGCAGGCAATACACTTGACCTTATCTTTACTAGAGGATTTTCGCATACTGATCTCACTGCAACCCCCCTCCAGGTCCCTGATCACTACTTATTTTTCTGTCTCCCTCTCCTCCAACCCTAGCCTCTCAGCCCTTACCCAGATGGTCATGCGCTGTCACAATCTTTGCTCTCTCTCTCCCACTACTCCTTCCTCTTCTATCTTATCATCTCTCTCTTCTGCTAAATCATTCTCCCTCCTGTCTCCTGATTCTGCTTATTTGACCCTACTCTCCTCCCTTTCCCCATCCTATGTCTCGTACTGTCCCCTTCCCTCCCCTCCTGCTCCGTGGCTGAGTGACTCATTGTGAGCTTTCCAGAACAGGGCTGCAGGAAGCTGAGTGAAAATGGAGGAAAACTAAACTTCCGGAGAACCTATCACTCCCTAATCTCGACCCTCTTTCTCTGTATCCGCTGCTGAAGACACTTTCTATTTGCGCAAAATTTCAAGATTCTGCTTCTAACCCTAGGAAACTCTTTTCCACCCCCTCCCTCCTCCCTCTCTGAGGACGACTTTGTCAACCACTTTGAAAGAAGGTTGACGACATCCGCTCCTCATTCACACAGCCTATTGAGTCCACTGGTCCTACTCACACATAACTTTCTTTCCAATACACTTGAGTGTGCTGTCTCTGACCAGCTCTCTCGCTATCTCTCTCTCAATGATCTTTTTGACCCTAACCAGTCAGGCTTCAAGACGGGTCACTCAACTGAGACTGCTCTTCTCTGTGTCATGGACGCTCTCTACACTCTCTCCTCTATTCTCATCCTCTTAGATCTATCCGCTGCCTTCGACACCGTGAACTATCAGATTCTCCTCTCAACCCGCTCAGGGCTGGGCGTCTCAAGCTCTGCACACTCATGGATTGCATCTTACCTGGCAGGCTGCTCCTACCAGGTAATGTGGAGAGGATCTGTCTGCTCCACATTCTCACTACTGGTGTTCCCCAGGGCTCGGTTCTAGGCCCTCTCCTCTCTATACACCAAGTCACTTGGCTCCGTCATATCCTCACATTGTCTCTCCTATCATTGCTATGCGGATGACACTCAGCTACTTTTATCCTTCTCCCCCTTCTGACACCCAATTGGCGACACACTTCTCTGCGTGCCTGGCAGACATCTCAGCTTAGATGTTGGCCCACCACCACAATTTCAACCTCGACAAGCCAGAGCTGCTCTTCCTCCTGGAAGGCCTGCCTGCTCCAAGACCTCTCCATCACAGTTGACAACTCCACAGTGCCCCCCTCCCAGAGTGCAAAGAACCTTGGCATGACCCTAGACAACACCCTGTTGTTCTCTGCAAACATCAAAGCAGTGACTCGCTCTTACCCTACAAGGTCTGGAGCCTGCTAGTTTTCTGTTCTACCTGATAATGAATTGCAAGTACCTGGTGTCCCAGGTCTAAATCACTAGAGGGGAACAATGAAAAATGTAGTGAAACTGGCATTGAGGTGCAGAGTTGAGTTTGAAGGCTCTACAACATCCGTAGAGTACGACCCTAACTCACATAATCCAGGCACTTGTCATCTCCTGTCTGGACTACTGCGACTCGCTGTTGGCTGGGTTCCCCACTTGTGCCATCAAACCCCAACAACTTATCCAGAATGCTGCAGCCCGCCTGGTGTTCAACCTTCCCATGTTCTCCCATGTCACCCCACTCCTCCGTAAACTCCACTAGCTTCCAGCCAAAGCTCGCATCCACTACAAGACCATGGTGCTTGTCTGCGGTGCAACAAGAGGAACTGCCTCTTCCTGCCTTCAGGCTATAGTCTACAACCCAATCCAAGTACTCCATTCTGCCACCTCTGGTCTCCATTCTGCCACCTCTGGTAGTTGTGGGAGGACCACGTTCTTCTCTGTCCTGGCACCCCAATGGTGAAATCAGCTTTCCCCTGAAGCTAGGAGTCCCTGACCATCTTTTGAAATCATCTGAAACCCTAGAGTATCTTAAATAATCCCACAACACCCCCTTTCTCAGGCATTCTAAATGAGTGTGACAATAGGAAAAAAGAACTGTCTCTATGGATACAAAGAACAAATAGCTTTTAAACACTGTAACCTTCTGTACTGTTCAGATAAATGTAATACACACATACTGTAGGCCTACACACTCTCCCATCCTCCCACACCCTCTCTGTTACACTTACTCCTGCTCTCACACACATCCTCTCTCACAAACACAATAATACACACATCACTCTTGCATATGCAGCCTACCCTATTCATTTTCTGTTCTTCCTGTGCCATCCATATCTGTGCATAGCCTAGTCAGTGGTTAAGTTATCAGGTTGCTAGCTAGCTAAACAATGTTGTTTGTTATCAAACCAAAGAATTGCGTGTTAAAATGGCCCATGACATGCACACTAAAGAAAAAAACATATCTCCGGTAATATTGGACAAATCTTTTACATTATTTTGTCTAGAGGCACACGGTCTTAAGCTATGTACAGTGAGGGAAAAAAGTATTTGATCCTCTGCTGATTTTGGACGTTTGCCCTCTGACAAAGAAATGATCAGTCTATAATTTTAATGGTAGGTTTATTTGAACAGTGAGAGACAGAATAACAACAAAAAAAATATCCAGAAAAATGCATGTGAAAAATGTTATACATTTATTTGCATTTTAATGAGGGAAATAAGTATTTGACCCCCTCTCAATCAGAAAGATTTCTGGCTCCCAGTTGTCTTTTCTACAGGTAACGAGCTGAGATTAGGAGCACACACTTAAAAGGAGTGCTCCGAATCTCAGCTTGTTACCTGTATAAAAGACACCTGTCCACAGAAGCAATCAATCAATCAGATTCCAAACTCTCCACCATGGCCAAGACCAAAGAGCTCTCCAAGGATGTCAGGGACAAGATTGTAGACCTACACAAGGCTGGAATGGGCTACAAGACTATCGCCAAGCAGCTTGGGGAGAAGGTGACAACAGTTGGTGCGATTATTTGCAAATGGAAGAAACACAAAAGAACTGTCAATCTCCCTCGGCCTGGGGCTCCATGCAAGATCTCACCTCGTGGAGTTGCAATGATCATGAGAACGGTGAGGAATCAGCCCAGAACTACACGGGAGGATCTTGTCAATGATTTCAAGGCAGCTGGGACCATAGTCACCAAGAAAACAATTGGTAACACACTACGCCGTGAAGGACTGAAATCCTGCAGCACCCGCAAGGTCCCCCTGCTCAAGAAAGCACATATACATGCCCGTCTGAAGTTTGCCAATGAACATCTGAATGATTCAGAGGACAACTGGGTGAAAGTGTTGTGGTCAGATGAGACCAAAATGGAGCTCTTTGGCATTAACTCAACTCGTTGTGTTTGGAGGAGGAGGAATGCAGCCTATGACCCCAAGAACACCATCCCCACCGTCAAACATGGAAGTGGAAACATTATGCTTTGGGGGTGTTTTTCTGCTAAGGGGACAGGACAACTTCACCGCATCAAAGTGATGAACGACGGGGCCATATACCGTCAAATCTTGGGTGAGAACCTCCTTCCCTCAGCCAGGGCATTGAAAATGGGTCGTGGATGGGTATTCCAGCATGACAATGACCCAAAACACACGGCCAAGGCAACAACGGGGTGGCTCAAGAAGAAGCACATTAAGGTCCTGGAGTGGCCTAGCCAGTCTCCAGACCTTAATCCCATAGAAAATCAAAAATCCCTCCTGATATGTGTGCAAACCTGGTGCTCAACTACAAGAAACGTCTGACCTCTGTGATTGCCAACAAGGGTTTTGCCACCATGTACTAAGTCATGTTTTGCAGAGGGGTCAAATACTTATTTCCCTCATTAAAATGCAAATCAATTCATATCATTTTTCACATGCGTTTTTCTGGATGTTTTTGCTGTTATTCTGTCTCTCACTGTTCAAATAAACCTACCATTAAAATTATAGACTGATCATTTCTTTGTCAGTGGGCAAACGTACAAAATCAGCAAGGGATCAAATACTTTTTTTCCCTCACTGTAAAGGTATAATTATTGACTGCTGTGTTCCGCGTTGTGTTCTGCGCTTTAAAGGTTCAGTGCGGAAACGTGTGCGCTTAAAAGGTTACGTGCAATCAGTGGCGATTTTAGCATGTAAATCTTGGTGGGGGAAAAATAAAAAATGTGGGATGCATCCCAGCAAAGCCACTACACAACACAACACTAAACAATACATTAATTGTACCATAACAATGACAAACGGTGCCTACATAAAGCTGTCCTAACAGCAGTCCCAACATCTTACCACTGCTACACCTGGCTATCAGCGGAGCCTTGTCTAGCAACAAAACAGTTAATTCAGCCTCATTTACTGCCTTTTAAATAAACATAGCTGATATGGCAAACTTGCTTTAACAAATGTGGTTTCTAATGACAATTGAGAACTACAAACTAAGGCATAAGGGGATGACAAGGGGATAAGAGGCAATCCGTAATTTTCGATTAAGACATTAATGAACATAGCAAGGACAGACGTAGTCAATTTAACTATTTGTTCAGCACTTTTGAAATGTACAGCGACAGAATTCAGAACGTGGGCCCTTCTTACAGTGTTCTCCCTGTATACCAAGTCAGAACCGTAGTATAAATAAAGGGGCAAATAAGCAGACAATGAAAATTCTTACAATATTCGATGATTACATTTCTCAAAACACGTTATAGGCTACATGTGCACCACCAAGTCAGAACAGTAGGCGAAATTAAGAGGGGTAAATAGACCAAATTATTAGGGTGAGGCACATGGGCTACTAACACCTTATTACATAACATACACTTAGTATTACTTTCTTAGCTACAGTATACATATCTCCCTGGCATATTACATCATTTATGCAGCAGGATGCAATACATTTTTGGACTCACCTTGTTGTGCTGTGCTCACTTGAACAGGAAGGTGGCGCGGCGGTCCTTCATCTGCAAATTTTGTCATCAATATCTGGCATTCTCTGGATTTAGGGTGCTTTCAATACAAATGGGAACTCTGAAAAAAACAAGGTAGAATCATGATGACGTCATTGATCTTCAGGGCGTAGCTGTAGAAAGAGGCCGGATTTACAATTCCGAGTTGGATGACCGTTCAAAACTTATTTTCCCAGTCGGAGCTCGTTTATTTCCGACTTCCCAGTTGTCTTGAACTCACTGAAGTCAGGTTTTCGTAGTTCTGAGTTAACAGTTGTTTTGAGCGCGGCACAAATCATGCTTCATTGACAGCATGGCCAATGTTGAATGTTTATCATTTTAAACTTGGAAAAGAGCGCCCCTTAATCCCAGATTTGGGACCACACAGCCACTGTCACTGATTCCTTCCAAATCAGTCATTGTTGAATTTGCGATTTACAACTTGTTGGGTGATGTTTATGTCCAATGGCCGATGAGCACCGATACGTTTTATCTATAATTTCTCTTCATTATTTCTCTTCATAGGATTAAAAAGGATTTGCCTGTAGATTGTCAACTTGATTCATGATGATGACTGCTATATAAGATTTTGAAGTATGATGTTGACATGATCAGTCCAGTCAAAGGTATACAATGTGATTTGATGTAATTTTATCTGTGGCCAATGAGCCTTCTTGGATGGGCACTTCTAATGTAGCTCTATGGCAGCACCCAGGGGGCTAGAATTTTCAATGTCTACCATTAGATTTGGCAATGACGTAGTGTCCGCATGAGTGACAGAACCCTGAGCCAATCACGGCACAATGCTCCGTAGTTTCTGCTGGCTTGCCCCACCACCACCACAGAAATTAAATGTAACCATGTTTGAACTTTGAGAAGTTATGTTAAAGTAATTAACTAGTGATAAAAAAAATATTTTCAAGTTCCTTAAATGTGCTGAGAATGTTCCCAAGCCAAGCAACTATCATTCCCAGAAAGTTGTGGGAAGGTTGTATGCAAAATAACAGTAGGACAACCACACTCTCACCAAGCTCTAATAAATGGTTCTCAGAATGTTATGTGCTAGCGGGGTGGGAATCCTAATTTACTCTTCACTGTGAGCTGTAAACACTAAATTAACAGAGATACAGTGCAGACACAATGAGCCAGGTACTTTCAATTGGTCAACTTATGTCCCGGACATAAAAAATAATAGTCTCCCTTATGTAACAAACTTCCTCCGATGTGACAGTTCCAATAACGTCACATAGTAATTTCAGGTTGTGTCTTTTCAGATAGATGGTGCTGTTGTAAAGCAAGTGAACGCATCGAGCCAGCAGCCCAACTAGAGGCAGTTGGAGCCAGCAACTAGCCTTTTCTCTGCTCTACTCCTCTACTCCACCACTCTGTTAAGTAACAAACCGCCTCTGATGTGACAGTTCCAATGACATCACATAGTCATTTCAGGTTGTCTTTTAAGATCGATAGTTGGTGCTGTTGTAAAGCAAGTGAAAGCATCGAGCCAGCAGCCCACCAAGAGGCAGTAGGAGCCAGCAACTAGCCTTTTCTCTGCTCTACTCCTCTACTCCACCACTCTGCCTTTTTCTCCTGACTGTCCTGTCCTGATTCCTCCCGGAACCTCCTGTCTTGCTCTTCCTCTGTGTCCTCTTAAGGCTGGCGATCTGCCAGAGATGACTAGTGTTTGCATCTCTGCATCTCTAACCTATAAGAGCAGTGTTCACACTCTGCCAGACAGGACCAGGACACGCCTCAGAAGAGATGTGTTCGGGTCTCTGATGGCAGCCAATGCAGCAGTTAGCAGAGAGGGGAGGGAGGTAGAGAGGGAGGAGGATGGATGGAGAGGAGAATGGAAGTGTTCCAGCTCTGATGATGCAGTGAAACTTAAGTCTTTTGATCCGTGTCCAAAGCTTTTCTGCATCCATATCCCGCGTTCCTTTACTCAATATGAGGCCGTTGTAATTTTACTGAGGCAAGGCATAAAAGAGAAGTACAATAATATCCCTTTGTGGCAAATAGGATAGGAAGCCTCTGTGTGGGAATGAATTATATTTTCCTTTTCCTTTTTTGTTCAGAGAGGACAAGGCACAGTTATTGCCAAGGCTCTGTAAAGGCCATCTGCTGGCATTGGTTTCCCTCGGAATAATGATGTTTTTGAAAAAAACACACCATGATGCCTTGCGCTCGGCGTCCAACTGTGATGGAGCGGTGCAGGAGAGGTCCTACTGCTCGTTTGTCCCCCCCCCTCACACACACCACATATTGTTTCCATCTCACACCCCTTTGTAGAGGTCTGGCTGTGTCTTGTGTGTGTCTGACTGTGTGTGTCTGACCTGTGTGAGTGTGGCCGAGGGGGAGGTGTGTCTGTCTCCGTGCTCTCTGACCTGTCACCGTTTGCTGTCCCTGACCCAGTGCTCATTGATATTCTTTCATTTTCTTTGACCTTTCAGACTCCACTGAGCTTGATTCAATGACAGGAATTGATATATTCACTAGGAATGACCAAATTCTTACTTATTCAAATTCAATTCATTCCGATATGAAATGATGAAAGCGACATGTCATTACCTCCATGTTAGATGTGTCCTTCAGAATTTAGAACTGTCCAGACAAAAGACATTGATTAAACATGTAACCATGAGAGCCAATGTTTAAACATAACTTAGGGTCATCAACTATCAACCAGTTACCTTCATTCATATGTAACACCAGGAAAGCATCCCTCCATTGTGGCTCCCACAGTACACAGTGTTATCCAGAGCCACTCTTGTTACCGGGCGGCTTTCACATCTGGGCTATTTGCATTTTAATGTAAGTGTCAGATTAGGGGGCTGTTGTTTGTGTGAAAGCAGAGGAGTGTGACCGCCCAGGGAGTTTGACGCCCTTCACCGACGCTCCGTCACGCCGCCTAATCCCATTCTGACATTTTACAGCACCATTACCTGCAGAAAGAAGCCCATAATTAGGCAGTGTTATTTAATTAAGAGAGCCCAATGCGTGGCACCGCACATGTTAATCATGACTAATTTAGATGAGGGAGGACTCTGCAATTACCAGGCTACACCGCTGCACGGGACAGGTAGAGGCAGGGGGGCTGGGTTATAGCAGCACATAAGAACATTGTCTCTGTGTTCCTTGCGTGAGAGTCCCTGTTTAGCTGAGCGGGCGTAATGCCATAGACTAGCAGGTTTAAAAGGCAGAATAAATGGCATGTTGTGATATTTAGGTTTCCTCCTGTTGACAGGAGGGATTCCCTGCCGGAGTACCAAACATAAACGTGACCAGGGGTGGAGAGACCATGCTATTTTTTGTAGCTGAGAGAGAGAGAGAGAGAGAGAGAGAGAGAGAGAGAGAGAGAGAGAGAGATCTGTCATTACCTTAGTATCATAAGCCCACCTTCCCCTGCTGTTATCTGGGACAAGGGGGAGAGGCCTCACTGGGAGTTGGCCTCTTACAGGTCATCCTCATGCAGAGACATACAGACAGCTACTATCAACAGCATAGCACATTAACCTTGACAACTCTATGGGGAAGTCCACTGGGAACTGCAAAGAGGAAAAAGCCTAACACGTGTGTGCGTGCGTAGGCATACATCTGCATCAGTGGAGGCAGCTGAGGGGAGAACGGCTCATAATAATGGACGAAACGGAGCAAATGGAATGCCATCAAACACCAGGAAACACCTGTTTTTGATACCATTCCACTTATACCACTCCAGTTATTACCACGAGCCCGTTCTCTCCAATTAAAGTGCCTCCAACCTCCTGTGGTCTGCATGTGAGAATCTCTCTACCTTTTCATTATGTTTCACACCTGCCAGTCATGTCAGTTTTGCAAGCACTGTACTATAAATTATTTGTGCTGCTCTGCAGACAATTTGCGATAAAATATGATTTATAAAATGTGTCCTGACATTTCTAAATGCCACACAGTGCAGAACCAATCTTCCCTTGAGGGACATCAAACAACTTGAAACGTGTCTTTTAATCAATATTAGAAAATTTGTAATGCATCTACAAGCAATAATTTTTTATAAAAGCTTATCACACTTGATTTTGTGTGTGTGTGTGTGTGCGTGCATGTGTGCGTGCCTGTCTGTGTGTTGATAAGTGACTTTATGTAAGTACTGGAGCACTTTCCCATCTCGAGAGGAGGTGGAAAGGTAAACTCAGAGCGGGTCTTGACTATCAAGTATAAAGTCATGGTCTGGCTGTGTTTATCAAGTAAGGCAAAGCTACAAAGCCTGTCTCACCCACCTGTTTGTAGCCTTAATTAGCAGGCATACGCCAGCATCTACAAGCAATACTTTTAATAAAAGCTTATCACAGTTTATTTTGTGTGTGTGCGCGTGTGCGTTTTATCACTTGTGACATTGTAAAGCCCAAGTCTTTGCTTTATCTTGGCCAGATCACAGTAAATGAGAACTTGTTCTCAACTGACCTACCTGGTTAAATAAAGGTGAAATAAAAAGAAAAAAAAGAAAAGTCAAGTGGATTTATAAGCTTCTAGGACTTACAGACTACATTTAAGACTAGTTGAATGGAAGACTGATACAGTGGACAGATACTGGTGGTGGCCTGGAAAGTGCCTGCTGGTTATTCACTCCCACTCCCCCACTGTATGAGCCAGTAGAGTGATAAGAGACTAGAGAACCCTATCTGGAGGAAGTTCAATACAATATGTGGGCTGATGTCGCTCTGACTAAAAAAGAGGGGGATGGATGGAGATAGAGATTTTAAGTCGCCTTGGGAGATGATTTGGTGATAGGAGAGAGGCCCTTCCATGACAGCTTGATGTTCTTCAGCTAGCCATTCTCCTGTCCAAAGCTGTGTATACTGTCAAATGTGTGCTCTTATATTCTGTACACACAGAGGAGACAGAAAAAACATCTCAATGTAGATGACGGAGGATCCAATGCCATTCGTGTACTGAAGTAGGCTAGACACCACAGAGACAGGCTTCAGAGGTTACACACCTGCCAGGTTCTTCCACAATCACTGATTGTGAAATTTAGAACACAAGTACAAGAATCAAGCTTGGAAACAAGTGGACAGAAAGGAGCAGGGAAGAGAAAGAAAGGAAAAACATTGAATAACACATTCCTAATTGGCGAAACAGACAATCCAAAAATGTATCATAAGTAATAAGGTTTTGAAGTGTTTGTCCTATGTCTAGGAGATATAAGAAAGCTCCGAATTTTGTTTTGTTTTTGGAGACATATTTAACCCCTTTTTTTTGTTGGCACAAAACTACCACCATACATCCATTCATTTTTTGGGGCGGTAGCCGGTTACATTCAGATGAGTCCCGTTACACTTGTGGGGGAGCAAAACAAGAGTATTCCTTTTCCAAAGTGGGGTGATATTCAGTTGTAGCCCAAACGGTTTGAACGCTACAGACAAAAGTTGGCACATTGATGGTACCGACTTCAGACGAGTCGCGTGGGGCTGTGGGGGTCATAGAGCAAAACAGAGAACACTTTCCATAGAGTGGTCATAGTTAGTAGGCCAAACCGTTCGCTACAGACATTTTTGTAAGAAGACCGGTTTTCTAGATGTCTCCTGGTCTGACAAAGAGGACTGTAGCTCTGCCACTTTCCACCGCAGATGTGGAAGGCTGACTTGTGGTGAATGTGGTGGATTGAGACGCAGCCCATGCAAAAAAACAGATATCTCTATATCTCTCTCTTAAATTTACGGATTTTAATGTTTAAAACATATATATATATATGTTAATTAGTTTGCGTGTCTTAAAAACCCAATTGGGTTCCATCGAGAGTGCAGATTGAGGCGTAACTGGTTCACTGCTTTGCGCCACAGGAGCAATTTTGGATCCGATTATTCATGGTAGCTACTGTACTGATGTTCCACCAGGAGTGAGCCATTTTGGATCCGATTATTCATGGTAGCTACTGTACTGATGTTCCACCAGGAGTGAGCCATTTTGGACCTGATTATTCATGATAGCTACTGTACTGATGTTCCACGGCTGCCGTGAACCCTCTCATTAGGTCAGAGGGTTCACGGCAGCCATGGAAGTGTTGCCTTTAATCAGTCCCCAAACTCTTCCTCTGTGCTCTTCTGCTGTCCAAAAAAAAAGGGAAAACATTGCTGCCTGGTAGAAGAGGTGCAATGTTTGCCCAATTAGATAACCGTGGAGGAGGTGGAGAGAGGGCAAGTGTTTTCTCTGATACGGCCAGCTATCGGCTAGATTTAAGTCTGAGTTGTGCTGGCTAGACAGTGTTTCCAGGACTATCGATTATAATTTTGCAGTGGGTAAACGACTCCCTGTGGGATCTCCTAGGCAACTGGACCGGGGCCAAGCCGCTGAGCATCTAACTGACTTAATGCAGGTAGGCCTATAAATCCCCATTCTAATCAAGTTTTGTTTTATTTACGGGCAAGGTGATAAGTCACCTATGCCATGCCCCTCACGTTTCTGTTAATCAAGCCCTTTTACGGCAACCTAATGAATAGAGTATTGATGTCATATGATTTGTATTGTAGCCTACCTTTAATGCAGCATCTTAATTGTATTTTTTTAACAATCTGTTTTCATGACTACAGAGACTGTCTATGTAGGCACAATAAAACAGGTGTCATTTGGGGTCAATGGTTTGTCATAGGTTCTAGGAGACACTTGAAACAAGACAGTTAGATGGTAGCATTTTTACTCTACACTGAGCATGCGCAGAATGACAAGTCAGACAAAATGATGGGTAGGAATAAATGATACCACACCCTATCATATTTAACACGTTATTTTCAAAAGCAGATCATTTTCATGACTTCAAAGAACATGAAAACAGCAGAAGAAGACAAGTGCCATTTGGGTTCAGTGGTTCGTCATAGCTGATAGCAATTCTGCCCAAGGACCACCTTCAATTCTTTATTATGTTTTGTCACTAAGGGGAATTATGAGTTAATGGGTGAGAAAAGGGAGAGCAATTATCATTAATTGGAGATGAATACCTATTCAAGTTTAATTTAAACATGCCTAAGCTCTTTAATAGGATTTAATGGGATAATCTTGTACCGCTTTGAAAGAGTTGTATTTTCATTCATGTACAGTCACTGTAAACACTAATAACATATCAAATGAATGCATGGGAAAGTAAAACAGGCATGGTTGTCATTTTCCAGATGCCTCTGACCACATAGCCAAATAAATATTTCATGGGTATTGTGTGGCAGGTCGGAAAACAGCCACAGAGCCAAAAGAGGATGAGTGGAGCTATTGACTTCAGAAACGACCCGCTGGAAAAACTCAGTGACCTGTCAGGGGTGGGAGAGGGAGAGAGGGAGGAGACCGCACCTACTGTACTTACCGCCCCCCAAAGAGAAGAAAAGAAGGTTGAGGGAGTGAGGAGGTCCACCTCCTCCACCCAGCCTCTAAGATGCTGCCAGGAGATCAAACCCCTCCCTCCCTGATCCTTCTTTTCTTCTCTTTGGGGGGCGGTAAGTACAGAAGGTGCGGTTGTCATATAGACCTGGCTTGTGACCCAGTTTCTCCCAGTGTTATTACCAGGATAAGTTGGAAGATTAATGAATACCCTGAACAAAAGGCTCCTGCTCCCATCTCCACCTACAACAGGAAATAGAAGAGGGATAACTAGGACTTCAGCGAATGCATGTCATCTTTTTCCCTGCACCAAAGACAAACTGCATACCACAAATGGTTTCTTCTCCCTTGCCCTTTGTATCAGGGATGGTAGCATGTCGCTAAGTAACAGTGTTCTGTTATTTCCGACAACCAACAGAGACATCTCATGCTTTTGGATAATGCTGATTTAAATTCACCTAGACACTGGTACAAATTTGCGAAATGGAAAGATAATTCCCAAACAGTAGGGAGGTAAACAATTCCACGGAAGCTCAGTGTATATTGTTTACAACCCTGAGGGCCCCACGAAGGTAGAGCTGCTTGCCGCACACTGTTTTCACAGGGCTAGTTTGATTTGGATGGGATCTGACAGTTAGCATCATGACACTTAGCAGCCGCAGTGACCGTTTTATGTTTTTCCCCTCCCTCCCTCCCTCCCTCCCTCGCTCTCTCTCTCTTTTTTTTTTATCTCTCTTTCTAGGCCTCACATGGTGACAGAGTACATGGGTATCAGGAACGAGAGCTTCATGAAGATTGCAGCAGTAGGGACGTGGATGGGGGACTTTGTGACTGCATGGATGGTAAGAGAACAGTAGTAGCCCAACACTGATTAGAATCAATTAGAATATCAGCACAAAGACAGTGGGATGAGGGTTTATACCTTTAGCACCTGGTCCCAGGCCACATCAAACAGAAGTAACAGGAACAGAGCAACAGTGCGAGGTCACAGAAAACACAGAGAAACATAGCGGCACAGCGAGGGGTGGAGTGGAGTAGAAGAGAGACAGCGAGGGATAGAGTGGGGGGTTAACCCCGCACTCCCCCTGCCGACCCCTCGCGCCCCACAGTTTGGGAACCACTGGAGTAGAAGAGAGACAACTTGTCACGCTTCCTCAGTCTCCATTAGTTATTCTACTGTACGAGAGAGAGAGAGAGAGAGAGAGAGAGAGAGAGAGAGAGAGAGCTGAATCGAGACATTACTCTCTGGCTTTTTTAAACTTTTTTTTTTACTGTCGATTAATTCAACAAGGCACTTTCAAGACGACCTCTGTGTGTCTCCTCGACGAGCAGATGTGTCTCCTCGACGAGCAGATATTTCGGTAGATGAGTGAGCAGGAAATTGGTGTTTTTGCTAAAATAATTCAATGATTTTCTCTACTAGGGCTGTTGTGGTCGTGAAATATTATCAGCCGGTGATTGTCAAGCAAATATCTGCCGGTCTCACGATAATTGACCGGTAATTAACATAAACACATTTAGCATCTCCTGGCTTCCACGCATAGCCTACAAGCCACTGATGCAGACCTTTGGAACATCTACATTTTAAAAAGTCTAATAAATTCATTAAATATATCCTAGACCATCATAATAAATCAATTATTTATTTTAGACAGGTCTAAAGAAACATGAAATGAAGAAAATGTTGTTATTTCCGAAGAACAGAATAGCATACTCTGAGTTATCCATGTTAGGCCCTGCCATATGGCTTTGGGCTATATTAGTTTGTTTAGTGGACAAGATTTGCTTAGAATTCCGTGGCGTTGTTTTCTATTATTTTATAGTATGAAGAATACAATTGAACATAGCTGAATAAAATAGAAAGGATATTTTCTCCAAACCATTTCCGAGGGAGTGAGCACATGCGGCTATTCTGTGTTGAGCGGTTAACAAAGAAACAGGTCCTCCTATATGCTTAATTTAGAGCTACAAACGTTGGCTGCATTGCTGATTTGAAAAAAGTCGCATGAAAGGCATGAACTCTGCTTTGCTTCTTGTGCAGGCTGCACACACTCTCAGTCACAATTTGACAAGCACTTCATAATATTCTCACCAGGCCTCAAATGTCATGGCAGCATCCCCCTTGTGTGGCCATAATGCCCTTGGGCTGAATATAATAATTATAGCCTAATTCCCTTCTCACGACTGCCAGTCTCCGTGCTCCGAGGCACCTCTCGCACACATGGCTCTCTCAGATATCTCAATTCTTATTAGCCAATGCATGTCACGTGATCGGGTTCTTCTCACAGGCATCTCAGTTCCGAAGTAGGCTACAAGTGAAGACAGACACATCTGGGACGAAACTGCACGCGTCCTTCTTAACGAATTCCCGAGGCGCATACTGTCCACATTTACTTTTTCGTCAGCCAACAAGATGAGTAGGTCTAATAAACAGCAAAAGCATTAGCCTATGTCAATCTACTATCCCGCATAGTACAAAAGTTAACCTATTCTATTGGTCAACTTGTCCTTCTGTGCGAGAAAGAAATATTCCAAACATAGTCTGGGACAGTTGTGGGATGCGATAGATCCCAAATTAATCCAACCACTCGCATCAAAAATGCAACAGATCAGAACGTTTAGCTTAAATTTTTATAAACTATTAGGCTATTTCTTCACATTATAAGTGCAGCAATGCTCACACGGCAGTAAAGTTACAATAAAAGGCATGTGCTGTGTCTTGCCTTACTGCAAACACTGGGCATCATTCACAAGTGCTGTAAAATGGCGCTGATAGAGAGGGCAGCTGTGCTTCTAGCCCATAGGCAACTTTGCAGTATTTTATGTTATTTCATACAACATTATTAGGCCAGAAATGTTTTTGTGTTATTACATACAGCTGGAAATAACTTTTGGATATCAGAGCGGTGGTAACTCACCAGCATTACCAGCATTACGACCAGGAATACAACTTTCCCGAATCGGATGCTTTGTTCTACCCCGAGGGCATAGGGCAATTGAACTGATTCCAGAGGCTGACCCAAAACATCGCCGGCGGAGAAGAGGTATGCAGAGTGGACTTTTAGTCCGACTCAGGAGGAGCGCACACCACCCACTGCTTCCGAGTATATTACTCGCTAATGTTCACTCTTTGGATAATAAGTTGACGAGCTGAGGGCGAGGATTTCCTTCCAGAGAGACATCAGAGATTGTAACATACAGTCGTGGCCAAAAGTTTTGAGAATGACACAAATATACATTTCCACAAAGTTTGCTGCTTCAGTGTCTTTATATATTTTTGTCAGATGTTACTATGGAATACTGAAGTATAGTTACACGCATTTCATAAGTGTCAAATGCTTTTATTGACAATTACATGAAGTTGATGCAAAGAGTCAATATTTGCAGTGTTGACCCTTCTTTTTCAAGACCTCTACAATCCACCCTGGCATGCTGTCAATTAACTTCTGGGCCACATCCTGACTGATGGCAGTCCATTCTTGCATAATCAATGCTTGGAGTTTATCAGAATTTATGGTTTTTTTTTTGTCCACCCGCCTCTTGAGGGTTGACCACAAGTTCTCGAAGGGATTAAGGTCTGGGGAGTTTCCTGGCCATGGACCCAAAATATAGATGTTTTGTTCCCCGAGCCACTTAGTTATCACTTTTTCCTTATGGCAAGGTGCTCCATCATGCTGGAAAAGGCATTGTTCGTCACCAAACTGTTCCTGGATGGTTGGGAGAAGTTGCTCTCTGAGGATGTGTTGGTATGATTCTTTATTCATGGCTGTGTTCTTAGGCAAAATTGTGAGTGAGCCCACTCCCTTGGCTGAGAAGCAACCCCACTCATGAGTAGTCTCAGGATGCTTTACTGTTGGCATGACACAGGACTGATGGTAGCGCTCACCTTGTCTTCTCCGGACAAGCTTTTATCCGGATGCCCCAAACAATCGGAAAGGGGATTCATCAGAGAAAATGACTTTACCCCAGTCCTCAGCAGTCCAATCCCTGTACCTTTTGCAGAATATCAGTCTGTCCCTGATGTTTTTCCTGGAGAGAAGTGGCTTCTTTGCTGCCCTTCTTGACACCAGGCCATCCTCCAAAAGTCTTCGCCTCACTGTGCGTGCAGATGCACTCACACCTGCCTGCTGCCATTCCTGTGCAAGCTCTGTACTGGTGGTGCCCCGATCCCACAGCTGAATCAACTTTAGGAGACGGTCCTGGCGCTTGCTGGACTTTCTTGGGCGCCCTGAAGCCTTCTTCACAACAATTGAACCGCTCTCCTTGAAGTTCTTGATAATCCGATAAATGGTTGATTTAGGTGCAATCTTACTGGCAGCAATATCCTTACCTGTGAAGCCATTTTTGTGCAAAATAAATGATGACGGCACGTGTTTCCTTGCAGGTAACCATGTTTGACAGAGGAAGAAGAATGATTCCAAGCACCACCCTCCTTTTGAAGCTTCCAGTCTGTTATTTGAACTCAATAAGCATGACAGAGTGATCTCCAGACTTGTCCTCGTCAACACTCACACCTGTGTTAACGAGAGAATCACTGACATGATGTCAGCTGGTCATTTTGTGGCAGGGCTGAAGTGCAGTGGAAATGTTTTGGGGGGATTCAGTTCATTTGCATGGCAAAGAGGGACTTTGCAATTAATTGCAATTCATCTGATCACTCTTCATGACATTCTGCAAATTACCATCATACAAACTGAGGCAGCAGACTTGGTGAAAATTTATATTTGTGTCATTCTCAAAACTTTTGGCCACGACTGTACTCTGTTTCACGGAAACATGGCTCTCTCTGGATTTACTGTCTGAGTCCGTACAGCCAGTTGGGTTCTCAGTTCATCGCGCCGACAGAAATACATATCTCTCCAGGAAGAAGGGCAATGGTGTATGTTTCATGATTAGCTACTCATGGTGTGATTGTGATAACATACAGGAACTCAAGTCCTTTTGTTTAACCGACCTAGAATACCTCACAATCAAATGCCGCACGTATTACCTCCCAAGAGAATTCTCTTCGATTATTGTCTCAGCCGTGTATATTCCCCCTCAAGCCGATACCACGACGGCTCTTAAAGAACTTCACTGGACTTTATGCAAACTGGAAACAACATATCCCGAGGCTGCATTTATTGTAGCTGGGGATTTTAACAAAGCAAATTTGAGGAAAGTGCTATCAAAGTTCTATCAACACATTGACTGTAGTACTCGCTCTGCTAAAACTCTCGACCACTGCCACAACTTCCGGGATGCCTACAAGGCCCTCCCTCGCCCTCCATTTGGCAAATCTGATGATGACTCCATTTTGCCCCTCTCTTCCTATAGGCAGAACCTCAAACAGGAAGTACCCGTGCTAAGGACTATTCAATGCTGGTCTGACCAATCGGAATCCACACTTCAAGATTGTTTTGATCACGAGGACTGGGATATGTTCCGTGTAGCCTCCGAGAATAACATTGACGAATCACTGATACGGTGACTGAGTTTATCAGGAAGTGTATAGGAGATGTTGTACCCACTGTGACTATTAAAACCTGGCAAGGTGACTGGGAATATGGCAGAATACAAACAGTGTAGTTATTCCCTCGGTAAGGCAATAAAACAGGCAAAACATCAATATAGAGACAAAGTGGAGTCGCAAATCAACGGCTCAGACATGAGACGCATGTTGCAGGGTCTACAGACAATCACGGACTACAAAAGGAAAATCCGCCACGTCGCGGACACCGACATCTTGCTTCTGGACAAGCTAAACACCTTCGCCCGCTTTGAGGATAACACAGTGCCACCGACGCAGCCAGCTACCAAGGACTGTGGGCTCTCCTTCTCCATGGCCGACGTGAGTAAAACATTTAGGCGTATTAACCCTCGCAAGGCTGCCGGCTTAGACTACATCCCTAGCCGCGACCTCAGAGCATGGCAGACCAGCTGGCTGTTCTATATATCCCTATCCCAGTCTGCTGTCCACACATGCTTCAAGATGGCCACCATTGTTCCTGTACCCAAGAATGCAAAGGTAACTGAACTAAATTACTTTCGCCCCGTAGCACTCACTTCTGTCATCATGAAGTGCTTTGAGAGACTATTCGAGGATCATATAATCTCTACCTTACCTGACACCCTAGACCCACTTAAATTTGCTTGCCGCCCCAATAGATCCACAGACGATGCAATCGCCATCACACTGCACACTGCTCTATCCCATCTGGACAAGAGGAATACCTATTTAAGAATGCTGTTCGTTGACTACAGCTCAGCATTCAACACCATAGTATCCTCCAAACTCATCATTTGGGCTCCTGAGTGGCTCAGTTGTCTGAGGCACTGCATCTCAGTGCAGTACCTGGTTCGAATCCAGGCTGAATCACATCCGGCTGCGATTGGGAGTCCCATAGGGCAGCGCACAATTGGCACAGTGTCGTCCGGGTTTGGCTGGGCTATGCCGTCATTGTAAATAAGAATTTGTTCTTAACTGACTTTCCTGGTTAAATAAAACATTACTTTTTTTTACTTGAGGCCCTGGGTCTGAACCCCGCCCTGTGCAACTCTGTCCTGTACTTCCTGACGGTCCGCCCCCAGGTGGTGAATGTAGGAATCAACACCTCCACTTCGCTGATCTTCAACACTGGGGCCCCACAATAGGGGCCCCTCCTGTACTCCCTGTTCACCCATGACTGCGTGGCCATGCACGCCTCCAACTCAATCATCAAGAATGCAGACGACACAACAGTAGTAGGCTTGAATACCAACAATGACGAGACAGCCTACAGGGAGAAGGTGAGGGCTCTGGGAGTGTGGTGTCAGGAAAACAACCTCTCAGTCAACATCAATAAAAAAAAAAGGAGATGATTGTGGACTTCAGGAAACAACAGAGGGAGCACCCCCCTATCCACATCGACGGGACAGCGGTGGAAAAGGTGGAACATTTTAAGTTCCTCGGCGTACACATCTCGGACAAACTGAATGGTCCACCCACACAGACAGTGTGGTGAAGAAGTCACAACAGCGCCTCTTCAACCTCAGGAGGCTGAAGAAATTTGGCTTATCACCTAAAACCCTCACAAATATTTACAGATGCACAATCGAGAGCATCCTGTCGGGCTGTATCACCGCTTGCTACGGCAACTGCACCGCCTGCAACCGCAGGGCTCTCCAGATGGTGGTGCGGTCTGCCCAACGCATCACCG
This sequence comes from Brachymystax lenok tsinlingensis, assembly GCA_030435695.1. Taxonomy (NCBI): domain Eukaryota; kingdom Metazoa; phylum Chordata; class Actinopteri; order Salmoniformes; family Salmonidae; genus Brachymystax; species Brachymystax lenok. The sequence continues at coordinate 19,819,246 of CM059793.1, read as the reverse complement.
GGGGGCAAACTACCTGCCCTCCAGGAAACCTACAGCACCCGATGTCACAGGAAGGCCAAAAAGATCATCAAGGACAACTACCACCTGAGCCACTGCCTGTTCACCCCACTATCATCCAGAAGGCGAGGTCAGTACAGGTGCATCAAAGCTGGGACTGAGAGACTGAAAAACAGCTTCTATCTCAAGGCCATCAGACTGTTAAACAGCCATCACTAGCACATAGAGGCTGCTGCCTATATACATAGACTTTAATAAAGGGAACACTAGTCATATATCTTGCATTACCCATCTCATATTATACTGTATCCTATACTATTCTACTGTATCTTATTCTATGCCGCTCTGACATTGCTCGTCCATATATTTTTATATTCTAATTCCATTCCTTTACTATATTTCTGTGTATTGTGTATATGTTGTGAAATTGTTAGATATTACTTGTTAGATATTACTGCACTGTCGGAGCTAGAAGCACAAGCATTTCGCTACACCTGCAATAACATCTACTAACCATGTATATGTGACCAATAATTTATTAATTTTTTGAGCTCATGGACTCTCATGAAGTGTTTGATTAGATTTTCGATTACCTTTGCATTGATGTCAGAGTGATTAGACGGACAATGGAGTGCTGAGTTCCAGGCAGTTGGCAAGTTTGGTAGGCTACTAATGACCATCAGCGGCATCAGAGCTCGGAGAAGCCTAGTTACCGTGACATGACTCGTGACCTCCGTTGTGCCGATAATACGATCACCATAACACCCCTATTCTCAACCAAATCTTTCTCCACTCTCTCTACCTGAAGGAGATGTGGCCTGCTGACAAATTACCCTCACCTCAATGAAGTACCTTTTCCGAAAGTCTGGATTTGCATAGTTGGGTATAACAACTCTTTAAAATTGGAATTAATGTTGATCGAAAATAAATAAAGCTAGATTACTTTTAATGATTGACTGTGTAGCATAGGAATATAAACAAAGCAATGTCATTTGAATTGATTATGCCATTCCATTGCAGTGTTCCATCGGCAGAATGGCAAATTATAAACATCCATTTTAACACTGTATTCACAATGAAATAACACAAGCTCAATACTGTACGAATGTAATTGTGTGAATAAATGTTATCCTTATTCAGAGAACACTCAAAAATGAATGATTACTGGAAACGCCATCTCAGTTTGATGTTAGTTTATTTCTCCCTCACACATGTCACGTGCTAAGTTAACCTGTTTTATTCCCAGGTCACTGACATGATGCTCCAAGACCAGCACTACGCAGACTGGGGCAAAGCTGCCAGAAGGTTCTGGAAACAAGGCAATCACAGGATCGTCCTCTTCTGGTATATTCTATTCTCCAGTCTAATGCATTTACAGTATGCTGCCTCTGAGTAAAATCAGTGTATGTGTACATGTGTGTGCACATGGGTGTATGCTGGGGATTATGAGTATGTGTGTATGGGTGCTACGGTTCATACGTATGTGTGTGTGCATTAGCAAAATCAAATCAAAGTTTATTTGTCACGTGCGCCGAAAACAACAGGTGTAGACCTTGCAGTGAAATGCTTACTTACAGGCTCTAACCAGCAGTGCAAAAAATAAAAAATAAATAAAAAAAGGTATTAGGTGACCAATAGGTAAGTAAAGAAATAAAAACAACAGTATATACAGTAGCGAGGCTGTAAAAGTAGCGAGGCTGTAAAAGTAGCGAGGCTATAAAAGTAGCGAGGCTACATACAGACACCGGTTAGTCAGGCTGATTGAGGTAGTATATGTACATGCAGTTATGGTTAAAGTGACTATGGATATATGATGAGCAGAGTGTAGCAGTTGCGTAAAAAAGGGGTTGGCGGGTGGTGGGACACAATGCAGATAGATAGCCCAGTTAGCCAATTGCGGTAGTATGTACATGAAAGTATAGTTAAAGTGACTATGCATATATGATAAACAGAAAGTAGCAGCAGTGGCACAATGCAAAAAGTCCGGATAGCCATTTGATTACCTGTTCAGGAGTCTTATGGCTTGGGGGTAAAACTGTTGAGAAGCCTTTTTGTCCTAGACTTGGCACTCCGGTACTGCTTGCCATGCGGTAGTAGAGAGAACAGTCTATGACTGGGGTGGCTGGGGTCTTTGACAATTTTTAGGGCCTTCCTCTGACACCGCCTGGTGTAGAGGTACTGGATGGCAGGCAGCATAGCCCCAGTGATGTTCTGGGCCGTACGCACTACCCTCTGAAGTGCCTTGCGGTCAGAGGCGGAGCGATTGTCGTACCAGGCAGTGATGCAACCAGTCAGGATGCTCTCGATGTTTCAGCTGTAGAACCTTTTGAGGATCTCAGGACCCATGCCAAATCTTTTCAGTCTCTTGAGGTGGAATAGGCTTTGTCGTGCCCTCTTCACGACTGTCTTGGTGTGTTTGGACCATTCTAGCTTGTTGTTGATGTGGACACCAAGGAACTTGAAGCTCTCAACCTGCTCCACTACAGCCCCGTCGATGAGAATGGGGGCGTGCTCAGTCCTCCTTTTCTTGTAGTCCACAATCATCTCCTTAGTCTTGGTTACGTTGAGGAAGAGGTTATTGTCCTGGCACCACACAGCCAGGTCTCTGACCTCCTCCCTGTAGGCTGTCTCGTCGTTGTCGGTGATCAGGCCTACCACTGTTGTGTTGTCTGCAAACTTAATGATGGTGTTGGAGTTGTGCCTGGCCATGCAGTCGTGGGTGAACAGGGAGTACAATAGGGGACTGAGCACACACCCCTGGGGAGCTCCAGTGTTGAGGATCAGCGTGGCAGATGTGTTGCTACCTACCCCCACCACCTGGGGGCGGCCCGTCAGGAAGTCCAGGATCCAGTTGCAGAGGGAGGTGTTTAAAGCGGCAGCTCTACCCTTTAGCTCAGGGTGAGGGAGAGCTTTGTACGATCTAGAATTTATTTTCCTCTGGTTGCACATTTAACATGTTGATGGAGATTTGGTAAAACTGATTTAAGTTTCCCTGCATTAAAGTCTCCAGCCACTAGGAGCGCCGCCTCTGGGTGAGTGGTTTCCTACTTATTTCCTTATACAGCTGACTGAGTGTGGTCTTAGTGCCAGCATCTGTCTGTGGTGGTAAATAATCAGCCACAAAAAGTATCTAGGCAAGTAGTGTGGCCTGCAATTTATCACAATATACTCTACTTCAGGCGAGAAAAATCTAGAGACTTCCTTAGATTTCGTGCACCAGCTGTTGTTTACAAATATGCACAGACCGCCCCCCCCCTCATCTTACCGGAGTGTGCTGTTCTATCTTGCCGGTGCAGCGTGTATTCCGCTAGCTGAATATCCATGTCGTCATTCAGCCACGATTCTGTGAAACATAGGATGTTGCAGTTTTTAATGTCCCGTTGGTAGGATATTCGTGATCGTACCTCGTCTAATTTATTGTCCAATGATTGCACGTTGGCGAGTAATATTGACGGTAACGGCAGCTTTCCCAATCGCCTTCTTCGGGTCCTGACCAGGCATCCGGATCTTTTCCCCCTGTACCTGCGTCGCTTCTTCTTGCGAATAACTGGGATGTTGGCCCTGCCGGGTGTTTGGAGAATATCATGTGTGTCTTGCTTGTTGTTGAAAAAATCTTTGTCTAATCCGAGGTGAGTGATCGCTGTCCTGATATCCAGAAGCTCTTTTCTGCCGAAAGTTGGTTGCAGAAACATTATGTACAAAATAAGTTACAAATAACGCGAAAAAAAACACATAATAGCACAATTGGTTAGGCGCCCGTAAAACGGCTGCCATTTCTTCCAGCGCCATTTTATCATGCATATATTCATTCATGTATCGGTATTCAGACAAGGCCCTGTGCTCCTCGTGGGGTTACACACAGTAACACACAGTCAATAGCCCTGTTAATCTTTCACCTTTAATTAGAAGAACAGGATGAGGAAATCAATAGACACAGCAAGGTCACGAGGCCAGCTATACCCCTGCCTTTACACACACACATACTGCTGCCTTTACCTCACTGAGCCAGAGCAAGGTCTATGACCCACTCAAACTGTTACCCTGTGCCCAATAATGCTTATTATAAGTGAGCAGTCAATGGTTGTTTTAGACAGTCCTGGTGTAAATCTATCTCACGGTCAACTTGTGGTCCCAGAGGAGGTCACTCCACCAGGTCAACATGAAAATGGTTTGCTACTGCCAGTCAAACATGACAGGTTGATGCCCTCATTTCAAATCAAAGTTTATTGGTTGCGTACACAGTTTAGCAGATGTTATAGCGGGTGCAGCGAAATCCCTGTGTTACTGGCTCCTAACAGTGCAGTAAAAACTTCCAAAAAGTACACAAATAATCAAAAACAAGAAATCAAGAATGTCCAAACGAATCTAATTAACAAACCCCAAAATACTGTATCAGTAATCCAAATGCAATCTATGCAGATAAACTCAAAAATATACTGTATATGTACAGCAATAGATATATTACAGGGAGTTGTGTCAACAATCCAGTATATAAATATGCAATGTGTATAAACAGTGTAACAGAAATCCAATGTGCAGTAGTAGATCTATGCCCCTAATGGTGGTTATTGGACAAGACACTAGGGTCACTACTGGGATGGGGATATTTGAGTTTATGTACAAACGTAAACATGTGTTGGAGTAGTTTTGTATTATCTAAGCATTTCGATTTGTAAATTACCAATAAATGAAAGTTCAAAGTCACACTCTCCAATGCATTATGTTTCCCATAGAATTGATTGTTCCTCTATGTTAGGATTCAGGGTGTCGAACTATAGTCTCTGTGGCTCCTCTGGAAGCCTTTGTCTTATTAATGAATGCCCCCAGTCTGACTGTCGCAATCAATGTGTACTCTTGGGAGAAAGTATGATTTGTAAATCTCAAGTACTGGTTGAGAAAGTATGATTAATAAATATGTTGAGAAATGTATCTTGACATTATGCCGCAAAGAATCTGGGCAAATGACAGTGCCAAAAATCAGTCATCTGGACTGGAGGGGAAAGAATCCACTTTAGATTATTAAAATGCAAACTGTGTCTCACAACATTTGAAATATGATATGATGAACTTGGTGCAAGCTACTGGCAACGCAGCCAGTCACCATGGGGATGCAACAACCCACACAACACCAGTGTAATAATTACTGAATGACATTGAAACAAGTACAAAGAGGAGCCAAATATAGTTTGCTAAATCCAAAGTCCATAACACACAGATAAACATCAAATGGTACCTAACATAATTATTAACCATCATTAATATTTACATAAACCTATGATAACTTCCTGTTATAATTATATTGTTGTTTTGTACTTTAGAGAAAAGAGCAGAAGGCAAATTATTGTTGTCCGCCGTAACAAATGGACTAATAAAGTGGTAATTAGTAAATCTGTGGAGTGTCCCAGGTTATTATCAGGAAAGTAATGCGGTTTTACTTCCTGTCTCCTACAGGACGGTCCTGATCACTCTGACATCGGTGGTTTTGCTGGTCATCAGCACTGACTGGATCAGCTGGGACAACCTGAATCGGGGATTTCTGCCCAGCGACGAGGTCTCCAGGGCCTTCCTGGTATCCTTCATCCTGGTCTTTGACCTGCTCATTGTCATGCAGGTAGGGGCTCCCCCATGGCCAATTAAAAACTAGCTGGACTCCTATACGCTCCCCCACTTTTTCCTCTATCTCTCCCCTTCTTCACCCCTCCTTCAGCCACAGGGGTGGCATGTAGCCTAGTGGTTAGAGCGTTGGGCCAGTAACCAAAAGGTTGCTAGATCAAATACCAGAGCAGACAAGGTAAAAATCAGTCATTTTGCCCCTGAACAAGGCAGTAACCCACTGTTCCTAGGCTGTCATTGTAAATAAGAATTTGTTCTTAACTGACTTACCTATTTAAATAAAGGTTAAATAAAAGAAGGGGCACTGCGGTACTTGGATGAGAGAGGTTGACATTTAATCAGTCTGAGCCTGCATGTCTACAAAACCCTCTGGTTTATATCTTTACCCCTAATCCACCATCCCATCATCCTCCCAACTATCCAGCAATCCCAGCTATCCAGCAATCCCCCCCATCCCTCCATTCGGCCAGGCTTCAGGCAAGGACCTACACCCTCTCCTCCTCCGTGAACCCAGCCTTCTTTAATGATGACTCATAAAATGTTATGTTTTCTTTCCTTTTTTCCACCCAATGTTCTCCATCCCACAGGAGACTATACATCAATGAAGGATTTGTCAGTGGCATACTCATGAATATGCAAATGTTTTGTCTGGGTAGAAAATACATAACAGTGTTTCAAAGAGAGAAGGCTTTCAACCCAGTAGCTCCAAGCTAAATGCAGACTGGTTGGTTTTAAACACAAGCCGGATTTAGTTTGGCTTCTTCTAATGTTTAATGAACATACACTATATATACAAAAGTATGTGGACACCCCTTCAAATGAGTGGATTTGACTATTTTAGCCACACCCGTTGCTGACAGGTGTATAAAATCGAGCACACAACCATACAATCTCCATAGACAAACATTGGCAGTAGAATGGCCTGTACTAAAGAGCTCAGTGACTTTCAACGTGGCACTGTTATACTGTAGGAAGCCACCTTTCCAACAATTTTTTTTCCCCACTAGAGCAGCCCTGGTCAACTGTAAGTGCTGTTATTGTGAAGTGGAACCGTCTAGGAGCAACAACGGCTCAGCCGTGAAGTGGTAGGCCACATAAGCTCACAGAATGGGACCGCCGAGTGTTGAAGTAAAAATCGTCTGTCCTTGGTTGAAACACACACTACCGGTTCCAAACTGCCTCTGGAAGCAACGTCAGCCCAATAACTGTTCATCGGGAGCTTCATGAATTGTTTTTTATGGCCGAGCAACCGCACACAAGCCTAAGATCACCATGCACAATGCCAAGCGGCGGCTGGAGTGGTGTAAAGCTTGCCGCCATTGGACTCTGGAGCAGTGGAAACACGTTCTCTGGAGTGATGAATCACGCTTCACCATCTGGCAGTCCAACGGACTAATCTGGGTTTTGTGGATGCCAGGTGAACGCAACCTGTCCGAATGCAAAGTGTCAACTGTAAAGTTTGCTGTCGAGAACGGTGTGGAAGAACTTGACTGGCCTGCACAGAGCACTGACTTCAACCCCATCGAACACCTTTGGGATGAACACCTTTGGGACGAGCCAGACCTAATTGCCCAACATCATTGCCCAACCTCACTAATGCTCTTGTGGCTGAATGGAAGCAAGTCCCCGCAGCAATGTTACAACATCTAGTGGAAAGCCTTTCCAGAAGAGTGGAGGCTGTTATAGCAGCAATTGGGTGACCAACTCCATATTATTCCCTAGGATTTTGGAATTAGATGTTTGACGAGCAGGTGTCCACATACTTTTGGTCATGTAGTGTATTTCCGCAGCTTTGTTATTGCTTATTAAAGGATATGGAGTAGTCTAATCTGTAGTATCCCTTAAATGTCTTTTCTACATTATTCATTATTGGAACTACCTAGTAGCTGCTCATGGACAAGTGCACAACCTTATTGTGTCAATAATTATTAGCTAACACAAATTATTTATCTGTAGCACAATAACTGACAAAATTATATAAGAACAAGTCAGATATAATGTATTTTCAATGCTATTTCATTTGCCTCAGCTCAGCTCAGCCATTCAATAGTTTTAAATTATTTTATTACAAGATTACAACTTCTCACAACTTCTTACCATGCATGCTTTTGTTTGCATAGGCCTCCTTGCTTTTCACCAGGGTCCCTTTCCATCTCAGAAACAGGCCAAGGCATAGTGACCATCTTGGTCCTGTATGGCTCAGTTGATAGAGCATGTTGTCTGTAATGCCAGAGTTGTAGGTTTGATTCCTGGGGCCACCCATATGTAAAACGTGTGCATGCATGACTGTAAGTGACTTTGGATTAAAGTGTCTGTCAAATGGCATATATTATTATTATTACTCAGCATGCTGTCAGTTTCAGCTCTCATCTCTTGCCTCATGACTACAGCAGTCTCCACATCCCGATTTTGACTCCCTGGCCCCAGCCAGTACCCAACTACTCACCAATCACATCACTCCTGCATCTTTCAGATTCCGTTGTTTATGATTGCTAGCCTCCTCTCGTTTTCTGCTCTGTGTACAGCAAGCACGTTTATGATTTCAATTAGTCCCCGCCGGTAGTGCTCACATGGATCTGAGACTGGCTGTCCATGCACTTTACTCTGGTAAAGTCAATAAACACTCCTCTACTCCGCCTCTATGCCACGGCCTTTGAAATGGCTTCATCCACCTTCATATGTATGTGTTCTGTCTGGTATAGTCTCAAAAATGTTGGCTTGTTTGGATGACCCAACTGCTGGGTGCAGGCGTTGGGCCACTTAGTTGGGTTGTTTTCTAAAAAGAGCAAGGTTGAGTTGTTAGTGCTGGGTTATTGATACTCGGTTATTGAGATATGACCCAGAGGGTTAGATCAGAAGACTGGAGGTGTGGCTTAGTAGAGTTGTGGCTTTTAGATAGTTATGTTTGGCCACCTGTGAGAGTAAGCGCCCTTCTGGTTAAGCTGTAGTGTTGGATTGTTATCACATGGTAAGGTTGAACACAGACACTTTTGAAGCTTTACTGAAGCTAACGGAGTTCCTTAAAAGCCTATACAAATCTCAATGTTGTGATAAACATCACTTTGTTGTAATGTGTAAAAAAAGCAGAATTAATATTATAGTAGAATATGTCATGTGTAAAAATATTTAAGGAACATTTTTATTTGCAGTGTACAAACTCCAGTCTCCTTTTCACCTCATATTTCATCTGATTTACTTTACAAAATGCACATCTCAATAGGTGGTCCAGGTAAATCATAAACTTGCACAAGTGAGGGGGGTGGGCCTTTCCTCTTTTGTTCTCTGTTGTTCCTCTATTGTTCCTCAAGCGAGGGGCAAGGCCGATGACATCAATCCAACTCCTTGAAGTTTGCAGTTGTCTAACCACTATTTTTCTCAAAACATGTTTTTTTTAAAACCTTTTAGTGTGTGTACTGTATTTATACTTGAGATAAAGCTTTTCAACAAGAAAAGTAAAAAACATGATGAACAGGAATGACATTTACTCTCACGGATGGCCAAAAAGAACTATCGGAAAGCCACACCCCCTAATAAGCCTCGCCTCCTGAAAAGAACCTGAGGATTACATTAAAAAAGACGCAGCTGCTGGGTCAACCCAGCATGAAAATGAATAAAACCCAACTGATGGTTAAATTAACCCATGTTTTGGTTATCCAAACACTAACAATACATTAATTGCACTATAACGGCGACAAGCGGTGCCCACAAACTGTTAGGGTTTACATAAAGCTGTCCCAACAGCACAATGGAGTGAATCCTTACCACCGCTACACCTGGCTATCAGCGGAGCCTTGTCTGGCAGTGAAACAATTCATTCAGCCTTGTTTATTGCCTTTTTTTAAAACATAACTGATATGGCTGACCATATCTCCCTGGCATATTACATCATATAAGACATTTTTGGACTTTTGCGAGGCGGTCCTTCATTGGCAAATTTTGTCATCAAAGAAAAAGATGTACTATTCCGAGTTGAATGATCGTTCAAAACGTATTTTTCCAGTCTGACTTCCCAGTTGCAATGCTTGCGATTAGCCACTGTCACCGATTCCTTCCAAACAACTCATTGTTGAATTTGCGATTTCCAACTTGTTGTGTATTGTTTATGTCCAATGGCCGATGAGCACCGATATGTTTTATATATAATTTCTCTTCATAATTTCTCTTCATATGACAAGGATTAAAACGATTGTCTACTTGATTAATGATGATGACTGCTAACTAAGATTTGAAAGTAAGATGTTGTCCAATCAAAGCTACTGTAGATATCATGTCATTAGACGTAATTTTATCTGTGGCCAATGACATTGAGCCTTCTTGGAAGGGCACTTCTAATGTAACTCTATGGCAGCACCCAAAGGACTCACATTCTTGATGTCTACCTTTACTAAAGGTGGGTGACGTAGTGTCCCCGTGAGTGACAGAACACTGAGCCAATCACGGTGCAATGCTGAGCCAATCAGGGTGCAATGCTCCTATTTACTGCTGGCCTGCCCCACCACCACAGAAAGCACTGAGCTAGGCTGAAACACCTGCATTTTGGAGCTGCCTGTTTGTATGCAGGCAGCTCCAAAATATATATATTTGTATACATATTTTTTGCAAAAAATGTGGGGCTCAAAACAGGTGGGGCTCTTCCCTGAATGACAGGTCGCCTCTGTGTGAGTGTCTCTTCCAAAGAATCAATTTTGACCTAGCGAGCTTGTAACTGTTTTGTGTGCTTCTGTGCGTGTGCATGCATGCGTGCATGTGTGCACTGTTTACTACAGTACAGTGGGGAAAAAAAGTATTTAGTCAGCCACCAATTGTGCAAGTTCTCTCACTTAAAAAGATGAGAGAGGCCTGTAATTTTCATCATAGGTACACTTCAACTATGACAGACAAAATGAGGAAAAAAAATCCAGAAAATCACATTGTAGGATTTTTAATGAATTTATTTGCAAATTATGGTGGAAAATAAGTATTTGGTCACATACAAACAAGCAAGATTTCTGGCTCTCACAGACCTGTAACTTCTTCTTTAAGAGGCTCCTCTGTCCTCCACTCGTTACCTGTATTAATGGCACCTGTTTGAACTTGTTATCAGTATAAAGACACCTGTCCACAACCTCAAACAGTCACACTCCAAACTCCACTATGGCCAAGACCAAAGAGCTGTCAAAGGACACCAGAAACAAAATTGTAGACTTGCACCAGGTTGGGAAGACTGAATCTGCAATAGGTAAGCAGCTTGGTTTGAAGAAATCAACTGTGGGAGCAATTATTAGGAAATGGAAGACATACAAGACCACTGATAATCTTCCTCGATCTGGGGCTCCACGCAAGATCTCACCCGTGGGGTCAAAATGATCACAAGAACGGTGAGCAAAAATCCCAGAACCACACGGGGACCTAGTGAATGACCTGCAGAGAGCCGGGACCAAAGTAACAAAGCCTACCATCAGTAACACACTACGCCGCCAGGGACTCAAATCCTGCAGTGCCGGACGTGTCCCCCTGCTTAAGCCAGTACATGTTCAGGCCCGTCTGAAGTTTGCTAGAGAGCATTTGGATGATCCAGATGAGGATTGGGAGAATGTCATATGGTCAGATGAAACCAAAATATAACTTTTTGGTAAAAACTCAACTCGTCGTGTTTGGAGGACAAAGAATGCTGAGTTGCATCCAAAGAACACCATACCTACTGTGAAGCATGGGGGTGGAAACATCATGCTTTGGGGCTGTTTTTCTGCAAAGGGACCAGGACGACTGATCTGTGTAAAGGAAAGAATGAATGGGGCCATGTATCGTGAGATTTTGAGTGAAAACCTCCTTCCATCAGCAAGGGCATTGAAGATGAAACGTGGCTGGGTCTTTCAGCATGACAATGATCCCAAACACACCGCCCGCAATCGAAGGAGTGGCTTCGTGAAGCATTTCAAGGTCCTAGAGTGGCCTAGCCAGTCTCCAGATCTCAACCCCATAGAAAATCTTTGAAAGTCCGTGTTGCCCAGCGACAGCCCCAAAACATCACTGCTCTAGAGGAGATCTGCATGGAGGAATGGGCCAAAAATACCAGCAACAGTGTGTGAAAACCTTGTGAAGACTTACAGAAAACGTTTGACCTCTGTCATTGCCAACAAAGGGTATATAACAAAGTATTGAGATAAACTTTTGTTATTGACCAAATACTTATTTTCCACCATAATTTGCAAATAAATTCATAAAAAATCCTACAATGTGATTTTCTGGATTTTTTTTCCTCATTTTGTCTGTCATAGTTGAAGTGTACCTATGATGAAAATTACAGGCCTCTCTCATCTTTTTAAGTGAGAGAACTTGCACAATTGGTGGCTGACTAAATACTTTTTTTTCCCCACTGTATGTCCTAGAGACTCATTATTTATTGTGAGGGGGGCACATGACTTAAATGTCAAGCTTATTAGTGGGACTGTATCAGGAAACAAAGTACAGTTGAGTAGGTGGAAGGTCTAATTCATATCAAGGGGGAAATCCCCTTCTCATATTTTTCCATATGAACATTCATACATATGGATTCTTCATTCACCCTAACATCTGAAAATGTATAGAATTTTATAGCATTATAAATGACCGCTGTTTAGGTACATAACTAGACTGTTAGAATCTGAGGAAAATGCAGCTATTTATACAATTATGGAAAGATCTCAGTGTGCTTTGGTTGTCTAAAATATACAGTATGTCCCTCTATCTGTTCAACACACATCACATTCTTCCCAGACATTATTGCTTGTTTATTTCAGACATCTATTCAGATCTTACATCTATACGATATTAAGTCTGTATTGACTATTCCAAAGCAAAGACTGAGACACAGAGGGCAACTTATAGATGTCTGTGAGTGATTTCTGAGGTGTTTTGACATGAGGAAACCTCAATGCACACAGGCACAATACAAGGCCATGTAAGCACACACTGTAAACTGCAGCTCACCGTTAGGCTTTTGACCTCTGTGGTAACTTACCCGTCAATGGACAACTCCTCTGAGTCCCTAGTTAGTATCATGTTATATATTAAAATAAATCCCTGCTATTCATGCACCATTATACTTTGGAGCCTGCGTATTGTTCAGATTCTTCTTTTGTCTTTGTTTTTATGCTAGGTGTTACATGATGTGTGTTGTTTACTTTAGTAAAATCTTTCACTATCAGTAAATTATTTTGATGGGTGGATGTATTTTGTATTTGCATTGTTTGATCATATGGTTGATGTCATTAGGATTGGGATTTCCCTCAGTTCATGGGCGACCTTGATATGAACCTGCCTGGCATGTCCACCACGCAGCTCAAGTTCAAACTTCCTGTCTGCAAGAGCATCTTCAAAGAGGAGTACCACATCCATATCACAGGTACATATATTAGCAAGCATACTATATAAGTAAACATACTATACTATCTCAATTGATTTAGGTGGTATAGAGAGTTACCACTATTACTTCAATATTTTCACATTCCATCTGACCAGTTGCTTGTGCAAGTTTTGGTGATTGCTCCATGACACTGGCCTAAGATGAATACAGATCAGATATACCTGTTCTGACATGTGTCTTCTTCATCCTACCAGTGTTGCTTGTTTCCGAAATCCCCCCTGCACCTAGCTTCCCTCCTGCGTCAGACAGAACGGTGCAATGTGTATAAATATATAAGAGTAAACTCCTCCATTTAAACAATCATCCAGATTTCATTCTGTTCCACAGCATGCCCCCAGTTATGATATTATTCAATGTTTTGCACTTGTTTTCTATAATTTTAAGTAATTTCTTAAACTCATGTGGGGCGGCAGGTAGCCTAGAGGTTAAGAGCGTTGGGCCGGTAACTGAAAAGGTCGCTGGTTCAAGTCTCTAAGCTGACTAGGTGAATTATCTGTGGATGTGCCCTTGAGCAAGGCACTTAACCCAAATTGCTCCTGTAAGTCTCTCTGGATAAGAGTGTCTGCTAAAATGTAAATGTGACAACCATCAAGGGGGAGAGAAACTAATGTTCCCATGCTAGATGTTAAACTGTTCAAATGCTCCCTGATTTGCGCTAGGTTGCTAACCCTAATGCATCGCACATCCATTTAGCATTATGTTAATGGTCTTACAGTACGTGATTGCTTTGACTAAAAGTGATGCGTCTCAGGAAAGGGAGGGAATTGTGTCACATGTACCTATGAAGCTATCTGCCTTTAGATCAGTAAACCTGGAGAGATAGCTACCATTAATATTATGACCTAATTTCATTAAGTGTTAATGTTGGACCTGGTACCTGCAAATGTATTCTCATATGCCTTAACACACATACTGTCTGTCTGTGTTTTGTCAATTGATTACCTTAAATTAATTTGATTCATAAAAGCTTTAGAATTTGTCCCAACAGTACAGCAATCAGTGAATTAAAGAGCATGTCAATGTCAGCATGGGCACAATAATTACAATAAAACTGGATTTTGACATCTAGAAATGACCCTAACTGCCCTCCATATTGTTTGTCCCTACAGGTAAGTGGTTCAACTACGGCATCATATTCCTGGTGTTAATCCTGGACCTGAACATGTGGAAGAACCAGATCTTCTACAAGCCCTACGAGTACGGCCAGTACGTTGGTCCAGGGGAGAAGATCTTCACTGTGGAGGAGCCCAACACACTGGGCGACTTCAACCGCAGCACGCTCACCTACAAGTGGCGCTCCAGCCACGTGGACCCGCTGACCAACCGCTTCGTACGTGCATCGCGACATGTTCCTGCACAGCCGCTATGTGGGTGCCAGCCTGGAAGTCAAGTGCCTGGCCTTCATCCCCAGCCTGGCTGCCTTTGTCCTCTTCGGCTTTTTCATCTGGCTGCTGGGACGTTTCCAGGACAGCGAGACCTTCCCGGAGGGCCAGATGGACAAGACGTACGAGAGGATCAAGAGGAAGTCTCCGTCTGAGTATAGTAAGGACATGGGACTCACGCCAGAGGAGGTGCACATCTCTATGAGCGAGGCGCTCAAACGTGCCGGAACCCCCATGCTGCTGTCGGTGGACGGGCATCACTTTGCTCTGCGCTCTGCCACCTCCACCAACTCCACTTCGCCTGTTTCCATGGAGACCCAGGAGACGCATCCCAGCATTGTCATCGAAGGCGCAGAGCCGAGAGAGCCGGCGGTTTCCTTTGATGTCGGCAAACTGTCACCGCCCTGACCTTACTGCCCTGAGGGGAAATACTGCCAAACTGCTACTGACAGACACACAGCCTGGAGGGAGGAGAGGAGACACAGGAGAGAGACCAAACTGAAACTCAATTTCAGTCTATATCTTTTTCAGTCTGGGTAGATTTTGAACCCAACACTGATTGAGTATTCCTGTAGCAGGAGGATGTAGCTACAATGGCCACTTTGTTTTGCTACTGTGATATCCCTGATGGCTTTTTATTATTATTATTTATTTAAATTGTAAAACCTCTAAGCTGACACCAACACAATGACAAACAGCTTATTTTAACCTCCCTCACTGCAAATGTTTTATTGTCAACATGGTGCTCTCGCTAGATTTGACGTTTTTATAATATCAAGATGTTTTCTCTTATCGTGACATATTTTGGTGCCTATATGGGGAACTATTTCTACAGTCGATGTATGACACAATGGTCATGGCTAGTTTATATTGTAAAACTAGAGTATTACAGTTGAAGAGGTGCCTTGATAACCCATGTCCACTAAAGGACAGGAACATAGTCTATAGCAGCAAAACAGAAGATGTCTGATAATGTGTGTCTGTCTTGTTTATTTCAATGTTCCACTTCTCAATGTTGGACAATGTTTACCCTTTCAGACTTTATAACAGGTTTTTGAATGAATTTGTTATCTTGATAATTCTTACATATCCCATCTTCACGTGTCTCTTCTCTTGTAGTCATAGAACTTACTGGATTGCTAAACATCATTATGATGATAATAATACTATGACGACCACTTCATTTTCTGGTTGGATTATCAACTGCAAGATAAAAGGCATAAGCTATTTTCAAATAATATTCAAAAGTCACCTCATGATCGCTTATCTGGTCATTATACTCAGATGTAATGCTAATTAGGTCAGAAAGGTCATTTGCCCTTGGCGGGGTAAATGTGCTTTTGTTATAGAATGAGAGAGAAGTACACCAAATCTAACTGCTGCACCTTACCCATATCATATCCCCCAGCAGTATATGTACCACAAGTATGACCTTGGTTCAAAGCCAGTATTGGGGTCATGGTTTGGTTTGAGAGAACACAGAGAATGTGACCTCTTACAGCTGACAAGCAAAAGAGAGTTGGAGTTTTTTGTGTTTATGAGAGTTATGAGCGTTATTATATCACATACGTTAAGTGTGCAACTACTGTATACCAATGCTCTGTTATTTAAGTGTTTTCTAACAATGCCTTGTGTGTTGTGCATCTGAGTTTGTGCGTGCGTGTGTATGTGTCAGAGAGAGCGAGAGCGGACAATTCTGTAAAGAGGTCAATGTAGTTAATGTAAGTGGTGTATGGTTCTTGGTTCAGTGATCCCCCTTCTACATTTTACAGGTCAGAGTCCTCATTACAGCTCAACTTATTTCATTTTGGAGATATGGCTTCGCAACAAGGCAACAAATTGCTAAATGTATGGGGCAATGGCTAAATGAGTGTGTTTATCTCACTTGAAGTGATCTAGTGATATGTTTGTTGAAACTGAATGTTCCCCCTGCTGTTATACATGGTATTGTGTTGCATAACTGACAGATATTTTGCGTTCTTGTGTGTGTGGTTGTGTGTTTTTTTAAACAAAGGATATCTCTTTTTAACATGTTGACACAAGAAATGTCTGCCGAGTAATGGTATCAATAAAATGTATACATTTTGTTACATACTAGGTTGCCTGTGCCCTTATTAACTGATATACTTTGTGGGATTGAAAAATATCAGTGTGAGATAGAATGAGGTGCCTATCTGTTACATAAACTCAATGCTGAAACTAGTTCATATTTTATATACAGTAGATATAGCGCACATTGACACTGTTGCCAAGCAACTCCTCAGGTCAACTTCATACAGCTGCTGACCCAATTACATGGAATATGTAAGATTGCTGTTGCATTGTCAAGAAGGAACCTGCAAGTAAACATTTTGTTGGATGGTGTATACCAGGTGTATCCTGTACATACAACTAATACAACTAGAAAAATGAGAGAGATAGTATAATTATAGTAGTACTGTATTTACACAAGGTAAAATATGAGAGAAAGATAATGGTATTATCTACACTTATCTACACTACGCCCTGTTCATGCCATTTGGCCATGATTAGCCCTCTTCTCACTAATGACGTTCCGTAGTTTAGTCGTTTGTTGATACAGAATACAGTATACTATAGCTAGTTTACAAAGATACAGACCATGTCAAACATTGGGGGCACGGAGCTGTACAAGAATGCGTTTAAAAGTCAAACCATCAACTAGTCACTCTACAGTGTAGTTTGTTTACCATGTTGGATAAGGGAAACATATTTCTTACAGCTGGAGTGCTAGGTCTTACGCTGAAGCCATTCCCAGTGTGCCACTGCAGTGAGAAATCAGATATTGATTTCTGGGTGTATGCAGTAATTGAGGGAAATCATCAAACCAAGAGTTTCAATAATGTTCGGGATGAGAAAGTGAGGAATAGTCATGCAACTTTGCAAGAATTGGCTGCAAACAAATTTTTGTTCAACTTCATGTCTGTGAACTGTGAGTCTCCTGTGAATCCATCAGTGGGGGCAGAGGCAGGGTGGTTTCCCCATGAGACTGACTGGTCTAAAGACAGTCTCAGTCTGTCAGCTGTGTCTGGCGCTGTGGGTGATGATGTTATCCCTGCCTGATTCCTACTGTGCCTCTGATGCCTAACAGTGAGACGAGGGGCTCAGATTAGTCCCTGGGTAGCCTATATCCAGTCACTCGCTTGGAAGAGAGATTGACGGACAAAAAAAAGTATTACTCCGATTGATTTTCTTCTGCTTCCTTTTCTTTGGAATAGAGAGGCGGCGAGAATTCATTTTTATCAGCGAGGATGAAGTGCTTTGAGTTAAGCAATGGTGGTTGCACACTGTGGAACTAATACCTGCACATGTGGCTATGTAGCGGAGGTGGTTTCTCAGCTAGATTAGCTGTGTTGAGTGTTGACACCTACAGTAACTAAATTAGGGATGCAATACACAACACTTGTTGGGAGAATCAAAAATAAGTGACTGCAGCTTTAGTGCATTCAACAAACCAACTAAGCAAATAAGCACATACTGCATGTCGTATCTAGTTAAATGTAGGCCAAATCCGGACATATTAGTGATAATTGGTGGATTTCCTATACATAGAAGAGTCAGCACTGTCTTGGATTTACATATTAACAAATTTGCCAATTAATAATTAAAGAGTTGAGGTTGAGTCTCTGCTGCTCCCTCTGACACACAGAGAATATGAACCAGGTCCCCTACAGAGGAGTCAAGCTACTGTAGCATTCTACACTGTATGTCCAAGATCTATGAAAGGGTTGAATAATGTCTGATGACTGACCTCCAATACATTACCCTTCTGATGCCTTGAGAGTTGTCAATGTCAACTAGCACACATGTTGTAAACTAATGGTTTATGAAGGCACAGTGTTTACAGATCTCCCTGTAAAGATATTGCGCTGCTCCACTGCCTTAGTCCTCCTGCCTTTGCCAAACCCAATAATATGAGTGCCCATTAGTAATGAACACAGGACAGGCAGTAATGTGGGCGGAGACATCTGTTGCGGTGAGTTCAACTTACCCCACCATGGAAAATTGGACATTTAGGAGCCAGCTGGACATCCACTCTGCCCCGCTGTGCCACTACCCCTGTGCCCCTGGCAAGGAGCCACCACCGGCTAGGAGTCACTGGACCAAAGCCTGCCAGATGGTGCCCTTGCCAGTGTGCTTCCAGACACTCTGGACGCACATATACACACACACAAACCAGTCTCGCTCGCATGCGCACACATGCACTCTTTCATTGCAGTCAGGCACAAGTTCACAGTAGTCTATATTAATCATTTGACAGGTATAACACGTTTCGAAGGAGAGAGAGATGGCAAATGTTCCACTGAGGGAAGAGAGGAAATGGTAGAATACCAATGTGCTCCATGATTTGGTTCTGCTGTGTTTCTGTTCATGTAAGAAGCTGCTGCTAGGGAGACCCAGGGAATTAGTTGGTTAGTCTTCTTCAGGCACAACTAATTCCTCCCAGCTAGCCTGTATATTGATATGCTAACTTTTTTAGGAGTTTTAATCACTGTACTCTGAATCATACAAGTATTACCATTACTTCTGGAACCAGTGGAAGGAAGCAAAGCAAACCAATAGGGACATTGTGTATACTGTATCACAGTATACACAAATGAGATGCTCAATGTATTGAACAAATGAAAGTTCTCAATCAAATCCAGTACTCAATCAAGTACTGTGTGTGTATTGGCAAACCCTCAAAATGCTATCCTTAAAATCCTAAACTTCAAACACCTGCCAATTATCCATTCAAAATCAGACTGATCTGGATGGTTCTTGATCCTGCACTGTACTATGTAATCATCACCAGCACCATGTACACCGGCAGCAGTGCAGACAGAGGAAGTCCACCAGCTCAATGAATATTTGATGTGAAAGGTCAGGCGTGATGATGTGTAGGTACCCCTGATAGGCTGTGATTGCTGGTGTCAGGCTGAGTTTCCTCTCCTCTCTTCTGCTCTAACACGCTGTCACACAAACATGTGTTGTGACATGAACTCACTCTCACCTCGCTATCCTCTTCACAGGAAGTGGGGAGGTCTGGGAAGGCAAAGCTCAAGCGATTTGTCATCTATGTTGATTGAATTTTCGTGTACACGAGACCTGAGAGGATGAGTTTTTGACTTCATATGAATACAGACACAAGTAGTGGTTAAGTAGGAGATCGATGGTTTCCAATGACTAATATACCACAACATCCTAAAAAAGACAAGCTCAAACAATTAATGTAAATTGAAATACTTTATTTCACCATTACACATTAACAAGCCTTGAAATAAATGTAAAAGATGAATAGAAAATAATGCTAGAGGACCACAAAATATAGACAACTTTAATAATGTAACAAATTAAACTTACACTAAAACAATCACTATCTAGGATAACATTGAGATTAAAAGAGTTTAGAAATTAGCCAAATGTTTCTACATCGAGCACATTCATGCCAGTATAATAGTATTTTACAGCGTCATGTTGCAGATGATTTGGGGTTGTTCCTCAATGCACACGGGTCACCCTGATTGGTGAGGCTGAACACAGAGGGGGCTTGTGGGTACTGTAGTCCATCTGTGTTTTATAATACATGTTTTGTATTTGGTATAAAGAAGTTGGGCTGGAGGGTGGAAAACGCTGGTTGTTTTTACATGGATAACACTGTACAGGGAGGTGCCTTCAGAGCTTCAGGAACTAAAGGCACATGGGGTCCACTGAGCAACAGATATGTCCATTCTGAAAGAGAGGAGGAGGAGAGAGAGACTTTAGAGTGGGTCACTTTTAGACTTTAACCACAATACAGTTATTATCTTTGAAGTGTCTCTACTGCAGAAAGAGGTTCTGTTATTATGTTCTGTTATTTCTCACTGAAAGGCAAACTTGGTTTGACATTTAGAATTTTGATAATCATGGAGTGTTTAGCGCCAACATGGGGTATAGTTGGCCGAAGTCTGCATAGATATAATGAATATCCATGGCTGTTACCTTGCACTGGCAGAGGGTGCACTCAGTGCTGTGTTTGACCCAGGAGGAGCCGCTGAAGCGCTGGATTCCGTGCTCGTCCATGCAGGTTTTGGTGATGTTGTTGCGGATGGTGTCGGCCTGGCAGGGATCAGTGACGCAACGGGCACAGCATTCGCCCTCGGGCACCACCGTGAATTCACAGTCCACATGGGGGCACAACAGGGGCCAGCAGTCCACCTGCCCCTGCTGTGGATGGGCGAGACAGAAAGACAGACTGGAGTCATATCACTGGGACAAGACAATAATACATAGCAGTGGAGGCTGCTGAGGGGAGGACGGCTCATAATAATGGCTGGAATGGAGCCAATGGAGTGGTATCAACCACGTGTTTGATACCATTCCATTGACTCCATTCCAGACATTATTAAGAGCTGTCCTCAACTCAGCAGCCTCCACTGATATGTGCAGCCCATCACCCCTACAATTGCCAAATGTTTAAGCATACTTCTATAACACCCTGATGCAGTCATTATCATGTAAACATAGACATTTTGTCCTGATACATCATAGATGTACAGTACATGGGGCTAAGAATATGTCATTGCGTAGGAGTAGCAGTATGAGAGGAAAGACATTTTCAGTCACTGGGCTAAATGTTCTGTGTTTCCTAATGGAGTTGTTTTGGTCACCCGTTCATTCTCCCTCTCATATTAATCACTACACAGTTGCAGCAGAGAACGCCTTATTGGATTTCTCCAGCAGTCGTTTCAATAAGCCAGTGAATACATGTCATATATTCTGGCCAACTTTATAGATCCTGGTTAAGCTGCATGACCTAGTTCTGTTAACATTGTCATCCCTGAGCTTGTGGTTTAGACCTCCTTGGAAAATGGAAAAAGAGCACGCACACACACACACACACACACACACACACACACGGGGTGTATTCATTAGTCGGCAGACTGTCTGAAAATTGGGGTTCCCCAAAAATGTTTTTGTATTAGGTTTTGCCATAATAAATTATATTGAACTCAAGTACTCAAATAAAAAATATATTTTTAGAACACAAGGCCAGAATTTTTTTTGCTAATTTATCTAAAGGCCAACAATGCCTAATTTATCATAGCCATTACAGATAACAAATCTCAATTGCTAAATTGCCCATATACACTGAGTGTACAAAACATTATGCTATTTCCATGACATAGACTGACCAGGTGAATCCAGGTGAAAGCTATGATCCCTTATTGATGGCATTTGTTAAATCCACGTAAATTAGTGTAGATGAAGGGGAGGAGACAGGTTAAAGAAGGATTTTTAAACCTTGAGACCATTGAAACATAGATTGTGTATGTGTGCCATTCTTAGGGTGAATGGGCAAGACAAAAGATTTAAGTGCCTTTGAATGGGGTTTTGTAGTAGGTGCCAGGCGCACCTGTTTGTGTCCAGAACTGCAACGCTGCTTAGTTTTTCACTCTCAACAGTTTCCCATGTGTATCAAGAATGGTCCACCACCCAAAGGACATCCAGCCAACTTCACAACTGTGGGAAGCATTGGAGTCAACATGGGCCAGCATCTCTGTGGAACGCTTTTGACACCTTGTAGAGCCCATGCCGACGAATCGAGGCTGTTCTGAATAAAAAAACATGTGCCATTTAAAATTGATTTGATGAAACCGTAATATCAACTGGTTATATTATATAGTGGAACACAATCTTCAAAAAGGCAGTAACCTCAGCAATGGCGCTTGCTTGTGGAAGGCTGTGGCTGTGCAATGGCATAGCCTTGTTTTGCTAATTTAGCAGACAAGATACTTATTTCCTGAGCCCAGTTCACAGTCAAGACTCATCTATTTTATAGTACAAAACATGACATAATATAACAGAATAAAATATGACATAATATTTTTCCAGATGCGCATCTCGCTTTTGGAGCAATTGAAAAGGGGCTCAATTTGGCGAGTTGAAAGACCATTTTTCCAGGGTTACAAACCAAAATCTCTCTTCTTTTTGATATACAGATGTTCAATTTACACTGATCAAAAATATAAACTCAACATGCAACAATTTCAATGATTTTACTGCGTTACAGTTCATATAAGGAAATCAGTCAACTGAAATTAATTTAATTAGGCCCTAATCTATGGATTTTACATGACTGGGAATAGAGATATGCATCTGTTGGTCACAGATACCTTTAAAAAAAGGTAGGGGCGTGGATCATAAAACCAGTCAGTATCTGGAATGACCACCATTTGCTTCATGCAGCACGGCACATCTTGATCAGTTGATCAGGCTGCTGATGGTGGCCTGTGGAATGTTGTCCCACTCATCTTCAATGGCTGTGCAAAGTTGCTGGATATTGGCGGGAACTGGAACACACTGTTGTTCACGTTGATCCATAGCATCCCAAACATGTTCAATGGGTGAAATGTCTGGTGAGTACGCAGGCCATGGAAGAACTGGGACATTTTCAGCCTTCAGGTTTTGTGTACAGATTATCACGCTGAAACATGAGGTGATGCCGGCGGATAAATGGCATAACACTGGGCCTCAGGATTGCGTCACGGTATCTCTGTGCATTAAAATTGCCATCGATAAAATGCAATTGTGTTCATTGTCCGTAGCTTATGCCTGCCCATACCATAACCCCACCGCCACCATAGGGTACTCTGTTCACAATGTAGGACATCAGCAAACCGCTCGCCCACACAGCGCCTTACACACTGTCTGCCATCTCCCCGGAACAGTTGAAACCGGGATTAATCCGCGAAGAGCAAACTTCCCCAGCGTGCCAGTGACCATCGAAGGTGAGAATTTTCCCACTGAAGTCGGCAACGACGTCGAACTGCAGTCAGGTCAAGACCCTGGTGAGGATGATTATCACGAGCTTCCCTGAGATGGTTTCTGACAGTTGTCAAGGGTGGCTGATCTCAGACGATCCCGCAGGTGAATAAGCCGGATGTGGGCTGGCGTGGTTACACGTGGTCTGCGGTTTTGAGGCCGGTTGGACGTAGTGCCAAATGCAACAGCTCTGGTGGACATTCCTGTAGTCATCATGCCAATTGCACGCTCCCTCAAAACTTGAGACACTGTGTTGTCAGACAAAACTGCACATTTTAGAGTGGCCTTTTTATTGTCCCCAGGGCAAGGTGCACCTGTGTAATGATTATGCTGTTTAATCAGTTTCTTGATATACCACACCTGTCAGGTGGATGGATTATCTTGGCAAAGGAGAAATGCTCAATAACAGGTATGTAAACAAAAAAAAGAGAAATACGTTTTTTGGGCATATAGAACATTTCAGGGGTCTTTTATTTCAGCTCATGAAACATGGGACCAACACTTTACATGTTGCATTTATATATTTGTTCAGTATGCCTGTTCTTTTGAATGTTCTAAATGGACAATTCCACATTGATGGACCAATGGTGATGAATTACAGCCACAACATCTGTTCTGTGAGTAGGCCTAAGCGTAATGATTCTGATGAAAATACACTCTTTGTGTTAATCAAACAGTTTTTTCATATTTTCAGTGTGGAACATGTCTATATTTAGGGGGGGTTATAGCCTAGCCCCAGGCTAACCAATTCTAAATGTTACTAGCAGTTCGCAAAGTAGCCTAGAAGGGATGCAATTATTCCAAAACTGCAGCTCGTTGTTTGAACACATATTTCCCAACTTCAATCAACCAGTCCATTTTGATTTTGTGATAAAACGGTTGTCATTTGGCAAGGGATGTAGCTTGTCTATCCCATCAGTTAGATACGTTTTTATAGCCATTTATTTCTGTAGGCCTAACGGGAGCTTGTGTGCACACTCAGGATGTGTGTGTAGAGGGAGTGGTCAGAACACAATTGAGTGAGTGAGAAATTAAGGGGAAAGGGAATTTGGGGGTTCAAAATGCGTTTGCATCTATTTTGAAAGTGGGGATACAGCTGCTCTGTTTGCTCCTTTGCTTTGGCGCTCCCCGGTTTTTTCCTTTTGCTCTGTTTGCTTCCATTTGGTTCATAGAGTAAACGATGAATGGTGAATGATGAATGGAAACTAAACGTTTCGCAACGGATTCCGACTAATGAATACACCCCTGCACACATACACATGTATGCGAAGATGCATGCGTGCACACACACATGTGCGCAAATGTGAACACACGTGCACGCATACACACACATACACACACAGAAACTCCAAACAGCCAAGAGATTGACTTGATTTCAAATCAAATCAAAGTTTATTTGTCACGTGCGCCGAATACAACAGGTGTATACCTTACAGTGAAATGCTTACTTACAGGCTCTAACCAACAGTGCAAAAAAGGTATTAGGTGAACAATAGGTAAGTAAAGAAATAAAACACCAGTAAAAAGACAGTGAAAAAGAACAGTAGCGAGGCTATATACAGTAGCGAGGCTGTAAAAGTAGCGAGGTTACATACAGACACCGGTTAGTCAGGCTGATTGAGGTAGTATGTACATGTAGATATGGTTAAAGTGACTATGCATATATGATGAACAGAGAGTAGCGTAAAAGAGGGGTTGGCGGGTGGCGGGTGGTGGGACACAATGCAGATTGTGGTATCAGCCCGGTTAGCCAATGTGCGGGAGCACTGGTTGGTCGGTCCAATTGAGGTAGTATGTACATGAATGTATAGTTAAAGTGACTATGCATAAATGATAAACAGAGAGTAGCAGCAGAGTAAAAGAGGGGTTGGGGGTCTCATGGCTTGGTTGTAAAAACTGTTGAGAAGCCTTTTTGTCCTAGACTTGGCACTCCGGTACCGCTTGCCATGCGGTAGTAGAGAGAACAGTCTATGACTGGGGTGGCTGGGGTCTTTGACAATTTTTAGGGCCTTCCTCTGACACTGAATGGTGTAGAGGTCCTGGATGGCAGGCAGCTTAGCCCCAGTGATGTACTGGGCCGTACGCACTACCCTCTGTAGTGCTTTGCGGTCGGAGGCCGAGCAATTGCCGTACCAGGCAGTGATGCAACCAGTCAGGATGCTCTCGATGTTGCAGCTGTAGAACCTTTTGAGGATCTCAGGACCCATGCCAAATCTTTTTAGTTTCCTGAGGGGGAATAGGCTTTGTCATGCCCTCTTCACGACTGTCTTGGTGTGTTTGCACCATTCTAGTTTGTTGGTGATGTGGACACCAAGGAACTTGAAGCTCTCAACCTGCTCCACTACAGCCCCGTCGATGAGAACGGGGGCTTGCTCGGTCCTCCTTTTCCTGTAGTCCACAATCATCTCCTTAGTCTTGGTTACGTTGAGGGATAGATTGGTATTCTGGCACCACCCAGCCAGGTCTCTGACCTCCTCCCTATAGGCTGTCTCGTCGTTGTCGGTGATCAGGTCTACCACTGTTGTGTCGTCTGCAAACTTAATGATGGTGTTGGAGTCGTGCCTGGCCATGCAGTCGTGGGTGAACAGGGAGTACAGGAGGGGACTGAGCACGCATGCCTGGGGGGCTCCAGTGTTGAGGATCAGCGTAGCAGATGTGTTGCTACCTACCCTCACCACCTGGGGGCGGCCCGTCAGGAAATCCAGGATCCAGTTGCAGAGGGAGGTGTTTAGTCCCAGGATCCTTAGCTTAGTGATGAGCTTTGAGGGTACTATGGTGTTGAACGCTGAGCTGTAGTCAATGAATAGCATTCTCACATAAGTGTTCCTTTTGTCCAGGTGGGAAAGGGCAGTGTGGAGTGCAATAGAGATTGCATCATCTGTGGATCTGTTTGGGAGGTATGCAAATTGGAGTGGGTCTAGGGTTTCTGGGATAATGTTGTTGATGTGAGCCATTACCAGCCTTTCAAAGCGCTTCATGGCTACGGACATGAGTGCTACGGGTCTGTAGTCATTTAGGCAGGTTGCCTTTGTGTTCTTGGGCACAGGGACTATGGTGGTCTGCTTGAAACATGTTGGTATTACAGACTCAATCAGGGACATGTTGAAAATGTCAGTGAAGACACCTGCCAGTTGGTCAGCACATGCCCGGAGCACACATCCTGGTAATCCGTCTGGCCCCGCAGCCTTGTGTATGTTGACCTGTTTAAAGGTCTTACTCACGTCGGCTACGGAGAGCGTGATCACACAGTCGTCCGGAAGAGCTGATGCTCTCATGCATGCCTCAGTGTTGCTAGAAGTGAGCATTTAAGCGAGCATTTAAGTCTCCAATTGGGATATTTAATATACCAGAAAATCAGATAGCTTGGCATTCATGTGATGTTGTAGTAAATTAGTCAGGCTGTAAAATACATGCCCATGCCATGCTAATGTGTGCTCCATTCATTAATTGTAAACATGTGAAGTGTAGTTCTATAGCTTCCGTCCTGTAGACTTTCGCTCCAACCCTAATCTAGCGCACCTGATTCTAATAATTAGCTGTTTGATAAGCTGAATCAAGTCAGTTAAAACTGGGGTTGGAGCAAAAACCTCCAGGAGGGTAGCTCTCCAGGAACAGGGTTGAAGAACCCTGTGATAGAGTAGGTGATGTCCTTCAATCACCTTTATATGAGCCCTGGCAGGTGGGTAAGTCACTGACAGGTTTCTAAATATGCCACACTTTCTCTTAAAAATAATCAGGATCTCTGTACGCTTTATAGAAGATGGTCCTATAAAAGGCATAAATGTTGCAGCTTGTTCCAGGAGAATTACATTTACCTTTGAATTACATTGGGTTTAGGGAGCTTTGCCAGAAACAGCGTGGCCAACAACAACCATGTTTCATTCCTCCAGATCTAAGGCTAAAATAGTTTCCTATACCCACTACGTCCAATACCTATAGTAGCAACTCAGAGATACAGTACATACGTCAAAGAGACATATTCTGTCATTCAAATATTCATAAAAATACATGTAATTTAAACAGGGATTTTTATCTTTGTCTCAGAGAATTGCTTGTCCGTTTCCCTGCTGAGCAGAGCGGGGCCAGTAATGTTTCTGGCTCTGCTGATTGTGTAGGCATTCAAGGTTCATTTCACGTCCCGGTCACGCTACTAGATCCCACGCGTATCTCTCTCGCACCATTCTCCTCCACTCCGCTCTTTGTGTGCTGCTGTTTATACCATTTTGGATGGTAGCTGTGTTTGTGTGTGCAACATGATGTGTGTGTGTGCAACATGATGTATGTGTGTGCATGCATATGTGAGTGCCTGCTTCAGAGAGCGAGAAAGAGATTCAACAGAAAGCCCATTTCAGCACGCTGCATCTCCCTGCCTCTCCAACACAGTGATTTTACAGCCCTATAATGGCCTGCTGTAAGTAATCCACCCAAGGCCGTTAAGGTCTAACCCTTAAGAACAGCATCACAGTGGGGGAAGGAAACAACAATATGCTGCCTGGTACTACAGACATGGATTTGACTTGGTGTCCCTGTATTCATATGCTAATCACAGAAGGAGAGTGAGGTGGGAAGGCTGTGGCTACAACATTCTGTTTGATCTGAGGGAAAAAATAACCTACGGTAATGCCACTCCTCCGAGGGAACGGGCGGGCGGGAGAGAGCTGGCAGAACGACAATGCTAAAGATGATTTATGGGTCGACGCAAAGGCAGATTGACACAAATGCAGCTAAGTGTTACTTTTATCCGGGAGGGGAATGGCCAGGGTGAATGCCAAATGTGACATTTGCATTTAATAAACATATGGCTGGTGGTGAAGAGCGTCTGAAAGGCTTATTGAAGGCGGTAGGATGTGATGTTCTGTCAGATTTAGTGTGAAATCCTCTGAAAAAAACCTTCCTGTTGTTTGAACAGCAGGGATGCGGGAACCTTGGAAAAGGTCAACAGTGGAGAGAGTCAATGCATATTTCTTTGAGTAGATTCAATAGAGAACGCTCTTGACACGTTGTAATTCAGTTTTCTATATTGCCAGGACATAGAGACCTGTGGACATAGAAACCTGTATACACACACACGCACACACACACACACGCACGCACGCACGCACACACACACACAAGCAAGCATTTCACTGTAAAGTCTACACCAGTGGTATTCAGCGCATGTGATAAATACAATTTGATTTGATTTAAAGCAGAGTCCATTACAGTGTGTTCTATCTATTTACAGGGTGTGTATTATTGGTACTCACCAGACACTGGCACTGCTGGCAGTTCTCCACCCAGGTGTCTCCACTGCCGTAGGTCAGCAGGCCGTTCTGGTGCAGACACTGGCTGCTAAGGCGAGGGTCACACTCTGGACAGCAGAACAGGTCGGCTGTCGGGTTCTCACAGTCACACACCATCCTCCTGCACATCACCCGGCCAGTCTGCACAGAGGGGAGGGGGGCAATACACTGTCTGTCAATCAACTGACAGTAACACTCAACTCAAACATGTTGTGAAGTCTCAAACTACAAAGTATAGGTTGTAGCTACTATATTGTAAAGTACAGTGTAACTTACTTTTTTAAAACTCTGAATTGTTAGTTAAGGGCTCGTAAGTAAGCATTTCATGGTAAGGTCTACACCTGTTGTATTCAGTGCATGTGACAAATACAATTTGATTTGAACAACTACTGTAAAGTATAGTCTCCATAACCCAAACTCAATATTTGCTATTTGTTGACCTTGGTTATTGGTTGATTACACACACTCAACATTACCATTGCTCTCTACTAGCTGACCGTGAACATTCCAAAACAATAACATGTTTACTCATTTCTCTGTTCGCTCAGCCGTTCAATACTACTAATTCTGACAGGCAGGTTCTCGATTTCTCTAATCAATTAAAATGACTAATTTCATTAAAGCTTCATTTCTGCCCTCGTCTTTAATCAAATGAATAATATGATGCTTGATTGTTAAATAACCATACTAATCCTCTATAATCACCTGCAAGCATTCCCATTCACCAGACAGTATCCAAAAGTAAACGCTAAATGACTAAACATGACAAGACTGTAGCCTAATAATCATTAGATAAATGTTCGTTTTTTGCTTAATTAAAAACTAAGTTTTCCAAATAACTGGTTCTAGACACATCTAAATTGTTCAGATCTGTATTAATCATATAACTAACTGAATTAATAAAGTCATCATAATGCTTTACATCAACCAATAGAACGCCCCTAACCTGACCATTGTTTTTTTCACGCATCATCCTCTCTGCCTCACCTGACAAGAGCAGACGGAGCACCTATCATTGTCCAGCACCCAGATCTGTCCATTGTGTTTGACTTTGTTGTCATGGATACAGTCTCCGGTGCAGTTCCTCCCGTGGGGGCACCTGCAGTCATAGCCCCCCTCCAAGTTGAAGCACACAGTATCATTGGCACAGGTGTTCCTCCCCGTCTTGCATTCGTTGATATCTGTAGGGAGCCAGAGAGATGACTTCAGGCATATGCTCAACACAGGTCAAATGCTGTAGATTATGCTTAAATTCACATGCATCTTACTGCTTTAAAAAATACAAAGGAAGCACATGTATTATATTCTAACAGCTCTCAGCCTCAGTAAACTAAAGTGGGCTTTCTTGTCAAAACACTTTGTAATTTCGTCCCCCCAGAAACCATTTTTCATCAAATTATAACTGCAGTTGGCTTTGTTCTTCACAGTTTGTTCACCTCTCTGACAGTCTCTGATGTGCTGTGTCGGTCTATGTGGATTGGCTAGACTTGACAAGTAAAATTTGTCAATAGCGCAGACAGACAGACAGACAGACACAGAGCTGCAGTACTGTCACTACTGAGGTGTACTGGATAAGGGTTTCCCTCCATTTTGACATGTGACAAGCTCTTGGCAGGCAGCTTCAGAGAATGTTCCAGAAAGATTGAATGAGCAGTAAAAAGCAGACAGGGATTTTGAGGAAAATGCACCAGTAATGGTATGTCCAGTCCAAACATACTATTACCCACACCCGACAGCAAAAACAACTGGTCAAAAGAAGGCCAAGGAAATTTCTAGCTCTGCAATGGTTAGATGTGCTGTTATGATCAATGTTAGAATATACTAGACCAGAATAATGGAAAAACAAACTAGTGTGCTACTCTATACTACTCTATGCATGTGATATCAATATAAATTATCATATGTGACTAGGTGAATAAAGATTGCCTACAACCGCAGTGTTTCTTTTGATCTTTTGATGAAAGGAGCGAGTCAACTCACCTATGCACGACTCCCCATTAGTAGAGAACAAGCCATTGTCGTGGTAGCCATCCCGACACTCGCAGTGGTACCACCCGGGCAGGTTGACACAGATGGCATTGTCATCACACTCCACGAAACCATCAAAACACTCATCAATGTCTGTCAGAAGAGAGAGAGAGAACAGTGAGGACTAGACCTCTATATCC
This sequence comes from Brachymystax lenok tsinlingensis, assembly GCA_030435695.1. Taxonomy (NCBI): domain Eukaryota; kingdom Metazoa; phylum Chordata; class Actinopteri; order Salmoniformes; family Salmonidae; genus Brachymystax; species Brachymystax lenok. Next base: position 19,788,618 of record CM059793.1, on the reverse strand, counting down.
CTACGTTTGGAACAGCGTATCGAATTTAGCTTCATTCTTGCCTGACAGCCATTTTCTACATTGACCGTGACAATTTATTTAGACAAACAACAACTTGACCATCCATTTATTACAAAGGAACGAGGTGCAAATAAATTAAACATCTAAAATCAACTGGATTTATGTGAGTACTGAATAAGAAGATGCCCTAATATTTCAACTAATATTTAATTAGACTGGCTTGGCCAGATGAGCGAAGCTTAGATAGTGATTACAGGATTGGGGCTAAATATAAGGGCCCAGGTTGCAGAGTGATTAAATGTGTCTGTGTAGGCACGGATTGATTTTTTTATGATTGTGTGCGTGTGTGATGCATTATCAGAGTCCCTCATTATGAAAATGTCCCTGAACTATCAGTGACCTTCCCATTCAATTCCCCCAGAGTCCAGACAGAATTGAACACAGCAGGATCCCCTGTAGGGCCCAGGTCAGGCCTCCTCGTCCCCTCATCCTCTCCTCCTTCCCTCACTTCTCCTTTCCTCTCCGCTATTCCCCTTACTCCCCTCCCCTTTCATCTCATCTCCCTCCCTCTCCTCTTGTCCTCTCCCTCTGCCACAGCAGTAATAGGATTAAGATCTATTGGCTAATGAGCATTCACCCCTTTAATATAATTTATCCAGCAGAAATGTTGTGGATATTAGGCACTTATCAGGGATAGTTCACCCAAATTACATATTGGTTACCTTACACTGTAAGCAGTCTATGGACAAGGTTTGACAGCAATCCACAATTTCGGTTTACTTTCTCTGGCACTTATCAAATGCTAATGCTTTAGCATTTGAGGCAAACTTCCCATCCAAGTCTTGGTACATGTTATCATGTCCAAATCATCAAAACGTATCTAAAATTGATTGTGAAACTCAACAAAGTCACTTACAGTGCATTCGGATAGTATTCAGACCCCTTGACTTTTTCTATATTTTGTTACATTACAGCCTTATTCTACAATTGATTAAATTGTTTATTTTCCTCATCATTCTCATCATATTCCTTTACACACAATACCCCATAATGACAAAGCAAAAACAGGTTTAGACATTTAAGCAAATGTATTACAAATAAAAAATGTTAATATTACATTTACATAAGTATTCAGACCATTTACTCACCTTTGGCAGCGATTATAGCCTTGGGTCTTCTTGAACCACCTGTATTTGGGGAGTTTCTCCCATACTTCTCTGCAGATCCTCTCAAGCTCTGTCAGGTTGGTTGGGGAGCGTCGCGGCATAGATATTTTCAGTTCTCTCCAGATATGTTCGGTTGGGTTCACGTCTTGGCTCTACCTGGGCCACTCAAGGACAGAGACCTGTTCCCGAAGCCACTCCTGCGTTGTCTTGGCTGTGTACTTAGGGCCGCTGTCCTGTTGGAAGGTGAACTTTCACCCCAGTCTAAGGTCCAGAGCGCTCTGGAGCAGGTTTTAGTCAAGGATCTCTCTGTACTTCTCTGCAAAAAGGCACCTAAAAAGGCACCTCTGTCCATCTTTCCATCGATCCTGACTAGTCTCCCAGTCCCTGGTGCCAGGTTTCCTCCAGATGTGACACTTGGCATTCAGGCCAAAGAATTCAATTTTGGTTTCACCAGACCAGATAATCTTGTTTCTCATGGTCTGAGAGTCCTTTAGGTGCCTTTTAGCAAACTCCAAGCGGACTGTCATGTGCCTTTTACTGAGGAGTGGCTTTCGTCTGGCCACTCTACTATAAAGGCCTGATTGGTGGAGTGCTGCAGAGATGGTGGTCCTTCTGGAAGGTTCTCCCATCCCCACAGAGGAGGTCTGAAGCTCTGTCAGAATGACCCCTCTCCCCCGATTGCTCACTTTGGCCGGGCGGCCAGCTCTAGGATGAGGCTTGGTGGTTCCAAACTTCTTCCATTTAAGAATGATGGAAGCCACTGTGTTCTTGGAGACCTTCAATGCTGCAGAAATGTTTTGGTACCCTTCCCCAAATCTGTGCCTCGACACAATCCTGTCTTGGAGCTCTACAGACAATTCCTTCAACCTCATGGCTTGGTTTACCACAGGAGGGCTCCAATCAAGTTGTAGAAACATCTCAAGGATGATCAATGGAAACAGGATGCACCTGAGCTACATTTTGAGTGTCAGAGCAAAGGGTCTGAATACTTATGTAAATAAGGTATTTCTGTTTTTTTATTTTAATACATTTGCAAACATATTTGCAAACAATATTTTATACATTTTCTGAAAAAAGTCTAACGTAACAAAAAGGTGGAAAAAAGTCAAGGGGTCTGAACACTTTCCGATTGCACTGTATAAATGATTTGAACTGTAAGTGCGAAAAATGCTAATATGGGTACCATGACTTGAATTGGATTTGTGCCACAATGTAGGAAAAAGGTATGTACAGCAGTAGTTATATACAGTAAGATTAACTATGTTGAGAATACAGTATGTACATATAAAGTAAGTAATCAGTTTGTTATTTTTCTGAGATAAATTACATTTTAACAGAATAATGATGCAGGAATGCAAATCTCAAGCGTGTTGGTAGAATTTCGGTGTTTTCCTCAGATTTCCTTTAACAAAGACCCCAGCTACAATAAATGTGGCCTCAGGAGATGCGGTTTCCAGTTTGCACAAAGTCAAATCAATCAAATCAAATTGTATTTGTCACAAGCTTCGTAAACAACAGGTGTAGACTAATAGTGAAATGCTTACTTACGGGTCCTTTTCCAACAATGCATAGTTAAAGATAATATACAGTAACAGTCAAAAGTTTGGATACGCCTACTCATTCCAGGGTTTTTTCTTTATTTTGACTATTTTCTACATTGTAGAATAATAGTGAAGACATCAAAACTATGAAATAACACATATGGAATCATGTAGTAACCAAAAAAGTGTTAAACAAATGAAAATAGATGTTATATTTGAGATTCTTCAAAGTAGCCACCCTTTGCCTTGATGACAGCTTTGCACACAACCCTTCGGTGGTGGGCAGTGCAGTTGCCATACCAGGCAGTGATACAGCCCGACAGGATGCTCTCAATTGTGCATCTGTAAAAGTTTGTGAGGCTTTTAGGTGACACGCCACATTTCTTCAGCTTCCTGAGGTTGAAGAGGCGCTGTTGAGCCTTCTTCCCGACACTGTCTGTATGAGGTGGACCATTTCAGTTTGTCCGTGATGTGCCTAGGAACTTAAAACTTTCCACCTTCTCCACTGCTGTCCCGTTGACGTGGATATGGAGGTGATCCCTCTGCCGTTTCCTCAAGTCCACAATCATCTCCTTTTGTTTTGTTGACGTTGAGTGAGAGGTTGTTTTCCTGACACCACACTATGAGAGCCCTCACCTCCTCCTTATAGGCTGTCTCGTCGTTGTTGGAAATCAAGCCTACTCTTGCTGTGTCGTCTGCAAATTTGATGATTGAGTTGGAGGAGTGCATGGCCACACAGTCAAGGGTAAACAGAGAGTACAGGAGAGGGTGTGAAGTTTACCTACATTAAGTTGACTGTGCCTTTAAACAGCTTGGAAAATTCCAGAAAATGTCATGGCTTTAGAAACTTCTGATAGGATAATTGACATCATTTGAGTCAATTGGAGGTGTACCTGTGGATGTATTTCAAGGCCTGTACCTGTGGATGTATTTCTCTTTGCTTGACATCATGGGAACATCAAAATAAATCAGCCAAGACCGCAGAAAAACAATTGTAGACCTCCACAAGTCTGGTTCATCCTTGGGAGCAATTTCCAAACGCCTGAAGGTTCCACGTTCATCTGTACAAACAATAGTACGCAAGTATAAACACCATGGGACCACGCAGTCGTCATACCACTCAGGAAGGAGACGCATTCTGTTTCCTAGAGATGAACATACTTTCATGCGAAATGTTCAAATCAATCCCAGAACATCAGCAAAGGACCTTGTGAAGGAACAGGAAACAGGTACAAAAGTATCTATACAGTAAAACGAGTCCTATATTGACATAACCTGGAAGGCCGCTCAGTAAGGAAGAAGCCACTGCTCCAAAACTGCCATAAAAAAGCCAGACTACGGTTTGCAACTGCACATGGGGACAAAGATCGTACTTTTTTGAGAAATGTCTTCTGTTCTGATTAAACAAAAATAGAACTGTTTGGCCATAATGGCCATCATTATGTTTGGATGGCATCATGAGGAAGAAAAATTACGTGGACATATTGAAGCAACATCTCAAGACATCAGTCAGGAAGTTAAAGCTTGGTCGCAAATGGGTCTTCCAAATGGACAAAGACCCCAAGCATACTTCCAAAGTTGTGGCAAAATGGCTTAAGGACAACAACAAAGTCAAGATATTGGAGTGGCCATCACAAAGCCCTGACCTCAATCCTATAGAAAATTTGTAGGCAGAACTGAAAATGCGTGTACGAGCAAGGAGGCCAACAAACCTGACTCAGTTACACCAGCTCTGTCAGGAGGAATGTGCCAAAATTCACCCAACCTATCATGGGAAGCGTGTGGAAGGCTACCCGAAACGTTTGACCCAAGTTAAACAATTTAAAGGCAATGCTACCAAATACTAATTGAGTGTATGTAAACTTCTGACCCACTGGGAATGTGATGATAGAAATAAAAGCTGAAATAAATTATTCTCTCTACTATTGTCACGACTTCCGCCGAAGTCGGTCCCTCTCCTTGTTCGGGCGGCGTTCGGCGGTTGACATCACCGGTCTACCATTTTTCAATTTCCATTTGTTTTGTCTTCGGTTTTTTCACACCTGGTTTCAATTCCCCAATTACATGTTCATTATTTAACCCTCTGTATCCCCCATGTTTGTGTGCATGATTGTTTATGTTCTGGCATTTCTGACTGCTGGTTTTGTTATCGGGTTGTTATATTTACGCCCGTAGTGTTTTGTGACAGGTATTTTTCCCGCACCGGATAGATTGTATTTTTGGTAATGGTGCGTCTCTATTAAAATACCTTGTTCACGCATTTCTGCTCTCCTGCGCCTGAGTCCTTTCACCAGTCACACTTAGCCTGACAACTATTATTCTGACATTTCACATTCTTAAAATAAAGTGGTGATCCTAACTGACCAAAGACAGGGAATTTTTACTAGGATTAAATGTCAGGAATTGTGTAACACTGAGTTAAATGTATTTGGCGTATGTAAACTTCCGACTTCAACTGTACATGTTTACACATACAGTTTAGATACAATGATTAAGAAATTACACAAGACAAACAAAACGATCACAGATAACACAAAATAAATACAGCAGCAGATTGTTACATTTACACATAGGTTATTCCCCTAATTGCACAAGAACTTGCATTACCCAAAGCAGTTACAAGCAATACAAAAATAAAAATCCTCCAATAAATGTTTAAAATGGGCAAGGGGGACAAGAGTCTCAAGTTTAAGTTTGGACTGCAAGCTATTCCATAAGCAAGGAGTGTAACAGGTAAAGGCAGCCAACTCTATGGAGATTGCAGGGGCCTCAAGTGTAATTCATGCTTGAGACCTGGTTTTATTAATTATAATTATAATGTTGATGAGTGATGATAAATAAGATGGTAGTTTATTCAGAAGCACTTTATAGACAAACACGAGAGCATGTTGTTCTCGTCTCATGGACAGCGAAGTCCAACCCACATGTTGATATAAAACACAGTGGTGAGTTCTGTAGCTAGCACCCGTAATAAACCTAAGTGCACAATGATAAGTAGCATCCAGCGGTTTAAGTGTGGATGCCGTAGCATACATGTAGATAATATCCCCATAATCTAAAACAGACATTAAAGTAGCTTGAGGATCAGCAAAGTGGAGATGTTGTTTCCTACCTTCACCACCTGGGGGCGGCCCGTCAGGAAGTCCAGGACCCAATTGCACAGGCCGGGTTGAGACCCAGGGCCTCAAGCTTAATGATGAGCTTGGAGGGTACTACGGTGTTGAATTCTGAGCTGTAGTCAATGAACAGCATTCTTACACAGATATTCCTCTTGTCCAGATGGGATAGGGCAGTGTGCAGTGTTTTGGCAATTGCATTGTCTGTGGGCCTATTGGGGCGGTACGCAAATTGAAGTGGGTCTAGGGTGACAGGTAAGGAGGGTGGGGGGAGGGCCTTTTATGCATCGCGGAAGTTAGAGCAGCAGTGATCCAGTTTTATGCCAGCGCGAGTTCTACAATCAATATGCTGATAGAATTTAGGTAGCCTTGTTCTCACATTTGATTTGTGAGAACTACAGGCTACAATAAATGCAGCCTCGGGACATATGGTTTCCAGTTTGCATGAAGTCCAGTGAAAATCCTTGAGGGCCGTTGTGGTGAGAGGTTATTTTCCTGACACCACACTCCGAGGGCCCTCACCTCCTCTCTGTAGGCCGTCTCGTCGTTGTTGGTAATCAAGCCTACCACTGTAGTGTCGTCAGCAAACTTGATGATTGAGTTGGATGCGTGCTTGGCCACGCAGTCATGGGTAAACAGGGAGTACAGGAGAGGGCTGAGAACGCACCCTTGTGGGGCCCCAGTGTTGAGGATCAGCGGGGTGGAGATGTTGTTTCCTACCCTCACCACCTGGGACCGGCCCGTCAGGAAGTCCAGGACCCAGTTGCACAGGGCTGGGTCGAGACCCAGGGTCTCGAGCTTAATGACGAGCTTGGAGGGAACTATGGTGTTAAATGCTGAGCTGTAGTCGATGAACAGCATTCTTACATAAGTATTCCTCTTGTCCAGATGGGTTAGGGCAGTATGCAGTGTGATTGCGATTGCGCGTCTGTGGACCTATTGGGACGGTAAGCAAATTGGAGTGGGTCCAGGGTGTCTGGCAGGATGGAGGTGATATGATCCTTGACTAATCTCTCAAAGCACTTCATGATGACGGAAGTGAGTGCTACGGGGGCGATAGTCATTTAGCTCAGTCACCTTAGCTTTCTTGGGAACAGGAACAACGGTGGCCCTCTTGAAGCATGTGGGAACAGCAGACTGGGATAGGGACTGATTGAATATGTCCGTAAACACACCAGCCAGCTGGTCTGCGCATGCTCTGAGGACACGGCCAGGGATGCCATCAGAGGAAGCCCAAAAATTGTCAAAGACTACAACCACCCTAGTCATAGACTGTTCTCTCTGCTACTGCACGACAAGCGGTACCGGAGCACCAAGTCTAGGGCTTCTTAACAGCTGCTACCCCCAAGCCATACGACTTTTGAACAGCTAATCAAATGGCTACACCCTTAATTCTGCTGCTACTCTCTCTTTATTATCTATGCATAGTCACTATAATAACTCTACCTACATGTACATATTACCTCAACTACCTCGACTAACCGGTGCCCCCGCACATAGACTCTGTACCGGTATCCCTGTATATAGCCTCGCTATTGTTATTTTACTGCTGCTCTTTAATTATTTACTTACTTTTATTCCTTATTTGTCCGGTATTTTTCTTAAAATTGCATTGTTGGTTAAGAGCTTGTAAGTAAGCATTTCACTGTAAGGTCTACACCTGTTCTATTCAACGCATGAGGGAAATAAAATTTGATTTGAGGTAGTCACCTGGAATGCATTTAAGTTAACAGGTGTGCCTTGTTAAAAGTTAATTTGTGGAATGTCTTTCCTTCTAATGCATTTGAGCCAACCAGTTGTGTGGTGACAAGGTAGGGGTGGTATACAGAAGATAGCCCTATTTGGTAAAAGACCAAGTCCATATTATGGCAAGAACAGCTCTAATAAGTAAAGAGAAACGACTGTCCATCATTACTTTAAGACATGAGGGTCAGTCAATCCGGAAAATGTCAAGAACTGAAAGTTTCTTCTTCAGGTGCAGTCGCAAAAACCATCAAGCACTATGATGTCATAAGGACCGCCACAGGAAAGGAAGACCCAGAGTGACCTCTGCTGCAGAGGATAAGTTCATTAGAATAACTGCACCTCAGATTGCAGCCCAAATATATGCTTCACAGAGTAACAGACACATCTCAACATCAACTGTTCAGAAGAGACTGCATGAATCAAGACTTCATGGTCGAATTGCTGCAAAGAAACCACTACTAAAGGACACCAATAAGAAGAAAGTAATTTATTGGGCCAAGAAACACGAGCAATGGACATTAGAGTGGTGGAAATCTGTCCTTTGGTCTGATGAGCAAATTTGAGATTTTTGGTTCCAACCACCGTGTCTTTGTGAGATGCAGAGTAGGTGAACGGATGACCTCCGCATGTTTGGTTCCCACCGTGAAACATGGAGGAGGTGGTGTGATGGTGTGGGGGTGCTTTGCTGGTGACACTGTCAGTGATTTATTTAGAATTCAAGGCACACAATCAGCATGGCTACCACAGCATTCTGCAGCAAAACACCATTCCATCTGGTTTGCGCTTAGTGGGACTATCATCTGTTTTTCAACAGGACAATGACCTAAAACACCTCCAGGCTGTGTAAGTGCTATTTGACCAATAAGGAGAGTGATGGAGTGTTACATCAGATGACCTGGCCTCCACAATCACCCGACCTCAACCCAATTGAGATGGTTTGGGATGAGTTGGACCGCAGAGTGAAGGAAAAGCAGCCAACAAGTGCTCAGCATATGTGGAACTTCTTCAAGACTGTTGGAAAAGCATTCCAGATGAAGCTGGTTGAGAGAATGCCAAGAGCACGCAAAGCTGTCATCAAGGCAAAGGGTGGCTACTTTAAAGAATCTCAAATATTAAATATATTTTGATTTGTTTAACACTTTTTTGGTTACTACATGATTCCTTGTGTGTTATTTTATAGTTTTGATGTCTTCACAATTATTATACAATGTAGAAAATAGTTTAAAAAAATTAAAAAATTACTATTGAATTAGTAGGTTTGTCCAACCTTTTGACTGGTTCTGTATATAAAAGGAATAAATATACAGTGAAAAACGAATAACGATCACTAAAATTAACATGGATATATACAGGGAGTACCAGTACCCAATCGTTGTGAAGGGGTACGAGGTAATTGAGGTAGCTTTGTACATATAGGTAGAAGTGAAGTGACTAGGCAACATGATAGATAATAGACAGTAGTAGCAGCGTATGTGGTGAGTGTGAAAGTGTGTGTGTGGCATTCGTATGCATGTGTTATGTGTGTGTGGGCGTCCGTAGTGTGTGTGTGTTTCGCTGTCTGTGTAAGTATGTGTGAGTGTGTGGGTAGAGTCTAGTGTGTGTGCATAGAGTCAGTGCCTTCCTCTGACAGCACCTACAGTGGGGGAAAAAAGTATTTAGTCAGCCACCAATTGTGCAAGTTCTCTCACTTAAAAAGATGAGAGAGGCCTGTAATTTTCATCATAGGTACACTTCAACTATGACAGACAAAATGAGGAAAAAAAATCCAGAAAATCACATTGTAGGATTTTTAATGAATTTATTTGCAAATTATGGTGGAAAATAAGTATTTGGTCACATACAAACAAGCAAGATTTCTGGCTCTCACAGACCTGTAACTTCTTCTTTAAGAGGCTCCTCTGTCCTCCACTCGTTACCTGTATTAATGGCACCTGTTTGAACTTGTTATCAGTATAAAGACACCTGTCCACAACCTCAAACAGTCACACTCCAAACTCCACTATGGCCAAGACCAAAGAGCTGTCAAAGGACACCAGAAACAAAATTGTAGACCTGCACCAGGTTGGGAAGACTGAATCTGCAATAGGTAAGCAGCTTGGTTTGAAGAAATCAACTGTGGGAGCAATTATTAGGAAATGGAAGACATACAAGACCACTGATAATCTTCCTCGATCTGGGGCTCCACGCAAGATCTCACCCGTGGGGTCAAAATGATCACAAGAACGGTGAGCAAAAATCCCAGAACCACACGGGGGGACCTAGTGAATGACCTGCAGAGAGCTGGGACCAAAGTAACAAAGCCTACCATCAGTAACACACTACGCCGCCAGGGACTCAAATCCTGCAGTGCGAGACGTGTCCCCCTGCTTAAGCCAGTACATGTTCAGGCCCGTCTAAAGTTTGCTAGAGAGCATTTGGATGATCCAGATGAGGATTGGGAGAATGTCAGATGAAACCAAAATAGAACTTTTTGGTAAAAACTCAACTCGTCGTGTTTGGAGGACAAAGAATGCTGAGTTGCATCAAAAGAACACCATACCTACTGTGAAGCATGGGGTGGAAACATCATGCTTTGGGGCTGTTTTTCTGCAAAGGGACCAGGACGACTGATCCGTGTAAAGGAAAGAATGAATGGGGCCATGTATCGTGAGATTTTGAGTGAAAACCTCCTTCCATCAGCAAGGGCATTGAAGATGAAACGTGGCTGGGTCGTTCAGCATGACAATGATCCCAAACACACCGCCCGGGCAACGAAGGAGTCTTCGTGGCTTCGTAAGAAGCATTTCAAAGTCCTGGAGTGGCCTAGCCAGTCTCCAGATCTCAACCCCATAGAAAATCTTTGGAGGGAGTTGAAAGTCCGTGTTGCCCAGCGACAGCCCCAAAACATCACTGCTCTAGAGGAGATCTGCATGGAGGAATGGGCCAAAATACCAGCAACAGTGTGTGAAAACCTTGTGAAGACTTACAGAAAACGTTTGACCTCTGTCATTGCCAACAAAGGGTATATAACAAAGTATTGAGATAAACTTTTGTTATTGACCAAATACTTATTTTCCACCATAATTTGCAAATAAATTCATAAAAAATCCTACAATGTGATTTTCTGGATTTTTTTTCCTCATTTTGTCTGTCATAGTTGAAGTGTACCTATGATGAAAATTATAGGCCTCTCTCATCTTTTTAAGTGAGAGAACTTGCACAATTGGTGGCTGACTAAATACTTTTTTCCCCCACTGTAGTATGGAGCTCCTGGATGGTAGGAAGCTCGGCCCCTGTGATGTACTGGGTGGTACTCACCACCCTCCGTAGCGCCTTGCCTTGCAGTTGCCGTACCAAGTGGTGATGCAGCCAGTCAAGATGCTCTCAATGGTGCAGCTGTCGAACTTTGAGGATCTGAGGGCCCATGCCAAATCTTTTCAGCCTCGTGAGGGGGAAGAGGCACTGTCGTACCATCTTCACCACTATGTGGGTGTGTGTGCACCATGTTTATTCCTTAGTTATGTGGACACCGTGGAACTTGGATCTCTTGACACGCTCCAATACGGCCCCATCAATGTGGATGGGGGCGTGCTCGGCCCTCTGTTTCCTGTAGTCCAAAATCAGCTCCTTTGTCTTGCTGACATTGAAGCCCAGTGTAATGATTCCGTAAAACAGAGTATGCTACAGTCCCTTATGTCTCAATGAAAGGAGATCCTCGCCCTGAGCTTGTCTACATTATTGTCCAGGGACTGAACGTTTGTGAGTAATATACTTGGAAGCGGTGGGTGGTTTCCTTGCTGCCTGACTAGAACCACACTTCTCCTCCTTTTTCTCTGGCGTCAACATTTGGGTGTAGCACCCAGGATGAATGGGGCTGCCTCGGGAAGTCCAAACAAAGGATCAGGGAAGTAACATTTCTGGTAGAATTTCTTGAGTGACCTCCAATCTAATGTCCAAAAGTTATTTTTGGTTGTAGGACATAATACTTTAAACATTCTGAGCAAATAATTTAAGAAATAACACAAAAAAGCTAACTACAGCACCTTGCCACTATAATGAATACTCAGGGAGAAAAAGGTGTAGATTCATGGGCAGAGTGCGGCAGGTGTTTATTTCGCCTTCACAGAAGGCAGGAATAGTGGTCACAGGCAGGCACTGGCCATACACAGGTAGGCAAACAGGCAGGTGAATCAAAACTAGGACTGAAGGCTATAACTGGTTCTCACAAACGAGCTAGGAAAAGGCTTAGTAGAGTCCAAACGAACAATGCCTCACAAAGGCACACAGAATGAACTGAACTAAATAAGGAGCTGATGAGTAACTAACACAAGTGTAATCAATGAACAAAAATGAAAGACAGGGCTACGTTCAAGAACACAACGAAACAGAAAACAAGGTTGACTAAGAAAATAAATACAGAACCTTACAGCCACCTTGTCACCTAAAATCATATGGTAACACCAAAAATAATAACCAGCCTTGAAATTAAGCATATTCTCTCGTCTCTCATGATCTTTGCTGCCAGTGAATTTCACTTGACAGAGCTTGGCATGCTTTGAAATAGAGAAGCGGCATGTGGTCTCAAGCCAGGATGGGGAAGGGGGGAAAAAATGATCTATTTAAATTATATTTTCTCCAATCTGACTGTATGAAATTGTTCAAAGAAAGATAGAGTTACTATTTATAACCAACCTAGAGGGAATGCAGTTCTAAATATACACAAATTGAACTATTTTCAGCTTATATTCATTCAAACTGTTCTGTTGCTATGCCTAAATGCCCTGCTATGGTGACAGGAGGTTACGTTTTCAATTAAACGTTTCACCCTCTACTTCCTTTATGTGACACCACAGCTGTCGATCACAATTACAGCAAAGCACTTCCGAGGCCTTTGTAAAATTGATGGTGGGTCTAAATATACCTTCTCAAACGACTGCTTCCTGTCACGTCTGAATTAGACTTATCACGAATGCAAGGCACATGTGTAAATTCATCTTACAATTCTTAATTTACCATCAAGAGCAATAACAATATGGGCGTTTCATGTGAAAATTACCTATTTTCTGGTGAGTGGAAGGAAATTAAATGTATATGAAAGCATGAGGTAGAATGACTGTGAATCACTATAAGCAGTGGCAGTGCCTGATTCAAGTCTGTGAATCATATTCTAGTACATCTTGGCCATAAATGGTATAATATTTTATTTTCAGTGAAAAACACTGGCTACTGAAAGAGAGAGAGAGATAGCGATGGAGACAGAAACAGGGGGAGAGAAAGGGATAAACAAAGAAGGAAAGAAAGAGCGAACGGAAGAACGAACGATAGAATGAGGGAGGTGGAGGGAGAGAGCTGATGGGACAGACATGGTTATTTCTCTCGTTATGGTGAGCGACAGGCTTGAAACAAAGTCTCTATTTAAACAGCTCTCCAAAGGCACTCAACTACTTGGTCGATGTTTTCTCTTACCTTTCCTCCTATTTGTTACACTGGCACTTCCTCCTTCTCACCCGGATGGAAAATTACTGAGGATGGTAGCGGACTATATTGTCACTCCTATTTCCCATTAAATCTAAGCCTACAGGAAAGTGTGTGCCCTCAGGCCTGGAGGGAAGAAAACACTGGGCGAAAAGGGTTCATATCAGGGGATATCTTGACAGGACAAGTTTTAGATATTCTAGAGAATACAGACCATTTCCAATGCATATTTTGAGTGTTGTGGATATGCACCTTATCCTGACAAATTCTGAATCCAGATGTGTATTTTACTCCGAATATCACATATTGACATTTCCTATGGCCGGATATGGACTCATTCAATATCCTGAGATATACAGTATGACATCCTATTTCTTCTCTTCATGTTAACAAATACTGACTGTATACATCCAACCTGGTCTCAGAGCATTTTGTATTATTCTGAACGAGACACTCCATTTATACTGATTAAAAAATCTAAAACGCAACATGCAACAATTTCAAAGATTTTACTGAGTTATAGTTCATATGAGGAAATCTGTCAATTGAAATTAATTCATTAGGCCCTAATATATGGATTTTACATGACTAGGAATACAGATATACATTTGTTGGTCACAAACACCTTTAAAAAAAGGTAGGGGCGTGGATCATAAAACAAGTCAGTATCTGGTGTGACCCCCATTTGTTTCTTCCACATTGTTAAGTTACAGCCTTATTCTAAAATGGATTACATCGTTTTTTTCCCCCTCATCAATCTACACACAATACCCCATAATGACAAAGCAAAAACAGTTTTAGTCATTTTTGCAAATGTATTCAGACCCTTTACTCTGTACTTTGTTGAAGCACCTTTCTCTCGGGATATGTTGTCGAGTCAGTACAGCCACCGCGCCGACAGGAGTAAACATCTCTCCTGGAAGAAGAAGGGCGGGGGGTGTATGTTTCATGATTAACGACTCAAGGTGTAATTGTAACAACATACAGGAACTTCAGTCCTTTTGTTCACCTGACCTAGAATTCCTGAAAATCAAATAACAACCATATTATCTCCCAAGAGAATTCTCTTCGGTTATTGTCACAGCCGTGTATATCTCCCCTCAAGTCGATACCACGATGGCCCTCAAGGAACTTCACTGGATTTTATGCAAACTGGAAATCATATATCCTGAGGCTGCATTTATTGTAGCTGGGGATTTTATCAAAGCTAATTTGAGGAAAAGGCTACCTAAATTCTATCAGCATATCGACTGTATCACTCGCGCTGGAAAAACACTGGACCATTGTTACTCTAACTTCCGCGATGCATAGAAGGCTCTCCCCCGCCCTCCTTTCAGAAGATCTGACCACGACTCCATTTTGCTCCTCCCTTCCTATAGGCAGAAACTCAAACAGGATGTACCCGTGATGAGGACTATTCAACACTGGTCTGACCAATCGGAATCCACGCTTCAAGATTGTTTTGATCACGCGGACTGGGACATGTTCCGGGTAGCCTCACAATAATATTGACGTATACGCTGATTGGGTGAGTGAGTTTATAAGGAAGTGTATAGAAGAGGTTGTACCCACTGTGACTATTAAAACTTACCCTAACCAGAAACCATGGATAGATGGCAGCATTCGTGCCACCTCATTTAACCATGGCAAGGTGACTGGGAATATGGCAGAATACAAACAGAGGAGTCATTCCCTCCGCAAGGCAATTAAACAAGCAAAATATCAAATACAGAGTTAAGGTAGAGTCGCAATTCAATGACTCAGACACAAGACATATGTGGCAGGGTCTACAGACAATCACGGACTACAAAAGGACAACCAGCCACGTCGTGGACACCGACGTCTTGCTTCCAGACAAACTAAAGACCTTCTTTGGTCATTTTGAGGATAATACAGTGCCACCGACGCGGCCCGCTACCAAGGACTGTGGGCTCTTCTCCGTGGCCGACGTGAGTAAGACATTTAAACGTGTTAATTCTCGCAAGGCTGCCGACCCAGACGGCATCCCTAGCCACATCCTCAGATCATGCGCAGACCAGCTGGCTGGTGTGTTTACGGACATATTCAATCTCTCCCTATCCCAGTCTGCTGTCTCCACATGCTTCAAGATGGCCACCATTGTTCATGTACCCAAGAATGCAAAGGTAACTGAACTAAATGACTATCGCCCAGTAGCACTCACTTCTGTCATCATGAAGTGCTTTGAGAGACTAGTCAAGGATAATATCACCTCCACCTTACCTGTCACCCTAGACCCACTTCAAATTTCTTTCCACCCCAATAGGTCCACAGATGACGCAATTGCCATCACACTGCACACTAACCTTTTGCATCTGGACAAGAGGAATACCTATGTAAGAATGCTGTTCAATGACTATAGCTCAGCATTCAACACCATAGTACCCTCCAAGCTCATCATTAAGCTTGAGGCCCTGGGTCTCAACCCCGCCCTGTGCAATTGGGTCCTGGACTTCCTGACGGGCATCTCCACTTCGCTGATCCTCAACACTGGGGCCCCACAAGGGTGCATGCTCAGCCCCCTCCTGTACTCCCTGTTCACCCATGACTGCGTGGCCAAGCACGCCTCTAACTCAATCATCAAGTTTGCAGATGACACAGCAGTAGTAGGCTTGATTACCAACAACAACGAGACAGCCTACAGGGAGGAAGTGAGGGCCCTCAGAGTGTGGTGTCAGGAAAATAACCTCTCACTCAACGTCAACAAAACAACGGAGATGATCGTGGACTTCAGGAAACAGCAGAGGGAGCACCCCCCTATCCACATTGACGGGACAGCATTGGAGAAGGTGGAACGTTTTAAGTTCCTTGGCGTACATATCACTGACAAACTTAAATGGTCCACCTCACACAGACAGTGTGGTGAAGAATGCGCAGCACTAAAACCTTCACAAACTTTTACAGATGCACAATTGAGAGCATTGACAGAACAAGGCAGTTAACCCACTGTTCCTAGACCGTCATTGTAAATAAGAATTTGTTCTTAACTGACTTGCCTAGTTAAATATCAAAATCAAATAAATTCTAATCAAATTGTATTTGTTACATACACATGGTTAGCAGATGTTAATGCAAGTGTAGCGAAATGCTTGTGCGTCTGGTTCCGACCATGCAGTAGAATCTAACAAGTAATCTAACAATTTCACAACAACTACCTTATACACACAAGAGTAAAGGAATGAATACGAGTATGTACATATAAATATATGGATGAGCGATGGCTGACCGGCATAGGCAAGATGCAGTTGTACAGTATATACATATGAGATGAGTAATATAGGATATGTAAACATTATATAAAGTGGCATCGTTTAAAGTGGCTAGTGATACAGTTATTACATCGAATTTTTTATTATTAAAGTGGCTAGAGATTTGAGTCGGTGGCCGAAGGGCATAGGCAAGGTGCAGTAGATGGTATAGAGTACAGTATATACATATGAGATGAGTAATGTCGGATATGTAAACATTATATAAAGCATTGATTAAAGTGGCTAGTGATACATTTGTTACATCCAATTTTCAATTATTTAAAGTGGCTAGAGATTTGAGTCAGTATGTTGGCAGCAGCCACTCAATGTTAGTGATGGCTGTTTAACAGTCTGATGGCCTTGAGATAGAAGCTGTTTTCAGTCTCTCAGTCCCAGCTTTGATGCACCTGTACTGACCTCGCCTTCTGGATGATAGCAGGGTGAACAGGCAGTGGCTCGGGTGGTTGTTGTCCTTGATGATCTTTTTGGCCTTCCTGTGACATCGGGTGGTGTAGGTGTCCTGGAGGGCAGGTAGTTTACCCCCGGTGATGTGTTGTGCAGACCTCACTATCCTCTGGAGAGTCTTACGGTTGTGGGCGGAGCAGTTGCCGTACCAGGCGGTGATACAGCCTGACAGGATGCTCTTGATTGTGCATCTGTAGAAGTTTGTGAGTGTTTTTGGTGACAAGCCGAATTTCTTCAGCCTCTTGAGGTTGAAGAGGCGCTGTTGCGCCTTCTTCACCACGTTGTCTGTGTGGGTGGACCATTTCAGTTTGTCCGTGATGTGTACGCAGAGGAACTTAAAACTTTCCACCTTCTCCACTACTGTCCCGTCGATGTGGATAGGGGGGCTGCACCCTCTGCTGCTTCCTGAAGTCCACAATCATCTCTTTTGTTTTGTTGACGTTGAGTGAGAGGTTATTTTCCTTACACCACACTCCGAGGGCCCTCACCTCCTCCCTGTAGGCCGTCTCGTCGTTGTTGGTAATCAAGCCTACCACTGTTGTGTCGTCTGCAAACTTGATGATTGAGTTGGAGGTGTGCTTGGCCACGCAGTCATGGGTGAACAGGGAGTACAGGAGAGGGCTGAGAACGCACCCTTGTGGGGCCCCAGTGTTGAGGATCAGTGGGGTGGAGATGTTGTTTCCTACCCTCACCACCTGGGGCCGGTCCGTCAGGAAGTCCAGGACCCAGTTGCACAGGGCGGGGGTCGAGACCTAGGGTCTCGAGCTTAATGACGAGTTTGGAGGGTACTATGGTGTTAAATGCTGAGCTTAAGTCAATGAACAGCATTCTTACATAGGTATTCCACTTGTCCAGATGGGTTAGGGCAGTGTGCAGTGTGATTGCGTTGTCTGTGGACCTATTGGGACGGTAAGCAAATTGGAGTGGGTCTAAGGTGTCTGGTAGGATGGAGGTGATATGATCCTTGACTAGTCTCTCAAAGCACTTCATGATGACGGAAGTGAGTGCTACGAGGCGATAGTCATTTAGCTCAGTTACCTTAGCTTTCTTGGGAACAGGAACAATGGTGGCCCTCTTGAAGCATGACTGGGATAGGGATTGATCAAATATGTTCGTAAACACACCAGCCAGCTGGTCTGCGCATGCTCTGAGGACGCGGCCTGGGATGCCATCTGGGCCGGCAGCCTTGCGACGGTTAACACATTTAAATGTTTTACTCACGTTGGCTGTGGTGAAGGAGAGGGAGGAGAGCACGCATGTTTTGGTAGCGGGCCGTGTCGGTGGCACTGTATTGTCCTCAAAGCGAGCAAAGAAGTTGTTTAGTTTGTCTGGGAGCAAGACATCGGTGTCTGCAACGGGGGCTGGTTTTCTTTTTGTAGTCCGTGATTGACTGTAGACCCTGCCACACACCTCTTGTGTCTGAGCCATTGAATTGCGACTCTACTTTGTCTCTATACTGACGCTTAGCTTGTTTGATTGCCTTGCGGAGGGAATAGCTACACTGTTTGAATTCAGTCATGTTTCCGGACGCCTTAGCCTGGTTAAAAGCAGTGGATCGCACTTTCAGTTTTGCGCGAATGCTGCCATCAATCCACGGTTTCTGGTTGGGGAAGGTTTTAATAGTTGCTATGGCGTACATCATCACCGATGCACTTGCTAATAAACTCGCTCACCGAATCAGCGTATACATCAATGTTGTTGTCAGATGCTATCCGGAACATATCCCAGTCCACGTGATTGAAGCAATCTTGAAGCGTGGAATCAGATTGGTCGGACCAGCGTTGAACAGACCTGAGCACTGACGTTTCCTGTTTTAGTTTCTGTCTATAGGCTGGGAGCAACAAAATGGAGTTATGGTCAGATTTGCCAAAAGGAGGGCGGAGAATGGCTTTGTATGCATTGCGGAAGTTAGAATAACAATGATCCAGGATTTTCCCGGCCCGGGTCGCACATTCGATATGCTGATAAAATTTAGGGAGCCTTGTTTTCAGATTAGCCTTGTTAAAATCCCCAGCCACAATAAATGCAGCCTCAGGATATGTGGTTTCCAGTTTACATAGAGTCCAATGAATTTCTTTCAGTGCCGTCGATGTGTCAGCTTGAGGGGGGATATATGCGACTGTGATTATAATTGAAGAGAATTCTCTTGGTAGATAATGCGGTCGGCACTTCATCTGACCTATAATAAGGAATTATAGGTCAGATGAACAAAAGGACTTGAGTTCCTGTATGTTGTTATGATCACACCACGTCTCGTTAATCATAAGGCATACCCCCCCCCGCCGTTCTTCTTACCAGAGAGATGTTTGTTTCTGTCTGCGCGATGCATGAAGAAACCGGGTGGCTGTACCGACTCTGATAACGTGTCCTGGGTGAGCCATGTTTCCGTGATGAAAAGAACGTTGCAATTGCTGATGTCTCTCTAGAAGGCAACCCTTGCTCGGATTTCATCTACCTTGTTGTCCAGAGACTGGCAAGTATTACACTCGGGAGCGGTGCGCGATGTGCCCATCTATGGAGCCTGACCAGAACACCGCCTCGTCTGCCCCTTCTCCTGCGCCGGCTCCTGCGTCTATTGTCCTGGATGGTGGACCAAACAGAGGATCCGCTTCGGGAAAGTCGTATTCCTGGTTGTAATGTTGGTAAGTTGACGTTGCTCTTATTTCCAATAGTTCCCCCCGGCTGTATGTAATAAAACGTAATATTTCCCGGAGTAAAAAATGTAAGAAGTAATACATAAAAAAACAAAATACTGCATAGCTTTCTAAGAACGCGAAGCGAGGCGGCCATCTCTGTCGGCGCCGGAAGTAAAGGTTAAATAAAAAATATAAATATATAGATGGGTTGGTTGATTAGCAACAAAACTGACAAAAAGCAACTACGGGGCAAAACAGAGGCAACCTTCAGAAAGTTTTTAACATGTAAACTTTATTTAGTCTACAATGTTTTTTGGAGAACAGCAGAAGTATGGCGAAGTGAAGTAATAATCATTGTGCTTAAACAACCCGTTTGAGATCAACTAGCGGGCACCCCTGGGCCGCATGGAGAGAGAGAGAGAAGCTTCATGGGGGCTGTTGAGGGAGGAAAAGCAATCACTGCAATACTATTCAAAAACTCACTCCCTAATTCAGACTGTGTAAGGAAACAGTTATGTGAATAGAAGAGAGACTATAAGATGTCTCCTCCAGCTACCCTCAGTCGGTATGTCTGTCTGTCTGTCTATCTGTCTATCCTCCATGTTAATGAGGTCTGTAGTAACAAACTGTTTGTCTGCATCCGTACACCCGCCCACCCTCCTGGTCAATGTGTCAGAGTGACCCCTGGGCTCCGGCTCTTCTGCTGTCTGGTCTGGTCTGTAACAGAACTGTGCTGTATCCTCTCCTCTCTTTCTCTAGTCAGTCAACAACTGTCTGTCATATAAAACAGTGAAGCTGTTGGAGAGCTATGAGGGATTCTCATTTAATAGAGCCTAAAAAAAGCCTAAAATATGAAGTTACCTGAGGATGTTGAAAGGTTCATCAAGCGTGTTTAAGACCTTCCGGACAAGTATATAAGTCTGAGTATGTAACTACTGTAATAGTACAAAAATAATGAGCCTTGACTAGTTAAAAGCTTTTCAAAGCCTTCCACCAGGTTGTTCTCCATATGTCGAGCAGAGTTGTTTCTAAAGCACATCAATAACATCTAACACAGGCCCCTACTTCTTTATCTTGGTCCTTGAAGAACAATGTTAGTGTAAAGATGAGTCACAAACAGAGGGATTGAGACACTACACAACCTCAAGACCACTCTTCTTCTAGCTGCTTCATTGTCTTATTGTAACCACAGATAACTGCAGCCAAGGGCAACAATGGGTTGCCATTAGCGACTGAAGGCACAGTGGGCTATCAGAGTGGAGGAAAAAAACAACAATAAAGCCTAACAAGCTTGGATTGGCTTTGAATATAAATTAAGGGAGAAAATAATGAGCTAAAAACAAAAGAAAGATGTAGTGTGTGTCCGTGTGTGTGTGTGTGTGTGTGTGTGTGTGTGTGTGTGTGTGTGTGTGTGTGTGTGTGTGTGTGTGTGTGTGTGTGTGTGTGTGTGTACGTATGTATGTATGTCTGCCACTGTTCTGGAGTCAGTGTGTGTCCGGGGGCTTCTAAAAGCAGCTTGGTGGGTTGGTTGGGGGAGCGAGCCGGTTTGAAAGCTTTTCCATGTCCAGTCACCAAGCCTTGCTCGACCTCGACTAGCCTTTCTCCCCAGGCTGGACGGATCAAGCTCTCTCTCTCTGCTCTCTCTCTGCTCTCTCTCTGCTATCTCTCTGCTCTCATAAGCACATGAGCACTGACTCCTCCAGTCCATCCACTGACTGCCTGGTGAGGTCACTGCAGAGGCCTCCAGAGGTTGCCTGGTTGCCCAAACTCCTTGCTCTAGCCAAACGCTGCGCCACGCCCATGGACGTTAGTTTCTTCTCCTCAATGAGTCTGGATCTGAGTACCACTAGACTATTTCCAGAAACCGATTGGTTTCATACGTGGGTAAAGCAGCGTTTAGAAAATGTGTCATTGGTGGGGCCTCCCGAGTGGCGTGTAACTACAGACCCGGGTTCAATCCCAGGCTGTGTCGCAGCCGGCCGCGACCGGGAGACCCATGCCCGGGTGACGCTGGGCACAATTGGCCCAGCGTCACCTGGGTTAGGGGAAGGTTTGGCCGGCCGGCCGGGATGTCCTTGTCCCATCGCGCTTTAGCGACTCCTTGTGGTAGGACGGGCGCATGCACGCTGACTTTGGTCGCCAGTTGTACGGTGTTTCCTCTGACACATTGCTGCGGCTGGCTTTCGGGTTAAGCGAGCAGTGTGTCATAAAGCAGTCCGGCTTGGCAGTGTCGTGTTTTGGAGGACGCGTGGCTCTCGACCTTTGTCTCTACCGTGTCTGTACGGGAGTTGCAGCGATGGGACAAGACTGTAACCACAAATTGGATATCACAAAAAAGGGGCTAAAAAATAATGTGTTATTGGCTTTGTTCCAATCGCTGATGTTTTGTGCAACATCCCTAATTGTGACATCACCACAAATGACTTCAACGATGTCAGTCTCAGACTGAAGTACGTAGCGAACATAGAGCAGCGGAAGAATTCACTTTGAGTCGTCAGGCAACTCCAGAATTGGCTCCAGCTATTTGTTGAGGGCACAATGGGCACGTGAGGACAGGAGCTGTCACAAGCCTGACGGGGCTGGAGACAGAGTGGAAAGGATGGGGAAGACTCTCAGAGAGGAAAGGAGGAGAGAAACACAGCTGCAGAGGTGGTGACAAACGCCTTGTCACCTGAGGCACCCTCTCTGGGAATCTGTTTGAGTGTGTGTGTGTGAATTAAAATCAACGTTGATGATTAACTGTTGGGAAGGAAGGAGCCCAAAATAAACAGAGCCCTGAGCTCCACATCATCATAATCATCATTACTGTTTTCCATCATTCTGTGATTAGATTGACAAAGTCATTGTTTGTCACTAATTAGGCTTGAAGCATTCTGTTCTAAACTGTTCTATTAAACAGAAAAAACATTCTCACAATTCCATGTCCCCTGCTACTCACTATTGCTAGTTCTACAGAACAGAGAATTCCAGATTCTACAGAGAAAAGCTAGTGAAGACAAAGCCCAGCCTAGTGAAGGTAATGAAATGGTTGAGAGCTCTGGCCATATCATTACTAGGGTACATGGTCATCAGAGCTGGTCCACTGCAGAGAGCAGATGGAGTGATAAGAGATCATGGTTATTATGCTCATAACACCAGCCAGCATTCCAGCCTTCCCTTCAGCCATCCTCAGCATCACAAAACAGGACAGAACAGCACCTTGAGAAAAGTAATTTGCTTTAAGACAGGCAGTAAACGGGTACGCCTCATAAAGGTCCTTTATGTGCAATCAATACCTGCACCAATGAGTGGGCTCAGCAGCTCTCTGTTTCTGTTCTGTCTGCCCTGTCTGAGAGCCTAAAGACAGTCTCAAACTGTAAGGGCCCTGTTTTTTTTTTATTAGCTTTCCATGTTGTCTTGTCCTGACAGCTATTCTCTATGTACGATACGCTGAGAGCAAAGCATCTGTTGTATAGATCAGGGATAAGGAGTGTTAAGCTGCTACATGAGCATGTCAACGCCGTTTCAACCTCTCCCCATGACGCTTACATATATGCCACCGCAGATGGAAATATATACAAAAACAGATTACAAATCATCAATATAGGATGAGCTTGATGCATAGCGGTATATCTACAGTATAATGCTTGATGCACAGTGCGTCAGTGTTTGTGTGCTATTGTCATTTGAAAGTGAGAAAGTTTAAAGCCCTGTAAAAGAAAATGATTAATATCTGGTGTGATGCAGACAGAGTCATTCCCATTGTGCTGCGACTGCAGTTAAAATCCTCCAATGGCACATTGGAACAGAGATCTTATTAGTCACCAAAGAACAGAATACATAGGTAATGAAGGAGGATGAACAGGGGAAATGGGGGAACTAAGAGCCATGTATTTATGGATAACGGTTCTGGAGAAACTGAAGACGGGTGCTTTTTGTGAGTTTCTAGTTTTAATGTCACAAGTACAGTGAAATGCCTTTATTACAAGCTCCAAATACCCCAGCTGGGGTATAGTGAAAATATCTCAGTAATATCACGTCATTTTTACAGTCAGAGTAAATAAAGACAGTCACTAAGTACAGAGGTCAACACAGGCCTTGTCTCAGTCAAAGACATTGGTTTTATTTTAAACAAGGATGCAGATGACTTAATGGGCTCTTTCTGGTATGTCTAGAGAATGAAATAAACTCTGGCACCAAAGCGATGATAACACTGAAAGTATCCTCTTAAGATCTTATTTTCAACAAGAACCATCTCATCTTAAGTGACTTCTTTAACACTTATTTTTCTTAAAACGTGTTAAAGCATTGTTGGTTAAGGGCTTGTAGGTAAGCATTTCACTACAAGGTCTACACCTGTTGTATTCGGCGCATGTGACAAATAACATTTTTTGGTTTGATTTGATTTAAAAAATAATATTTGATCCTTTGAAATTCAAATCAAATCTATCTAAAGAACTCCACACTTCACCTCTTCCCTCGTACTTTCTATTCTGTAGTCTTGATGCAGTGTTTAAATCAGAGGACTGTCGACTGGACAGAGGAAGTCTTACCTGTCTCACACCTCTTCCCTGTGAAGCCTAGCTGGCAGATGCAGTTGTTAGGGGAGATACAGGTTCCTCCATTCTGGCACAAGCCACCACACATCGCTAGAGGAAGAACACAGGTTCCACAAAGTCATTATTCAACATTCATTTAGCTCGATTAACATTTTAAATAGGCATAGAAAAAAGGGTTCCAAAAGGGTTATTTGGCTGTCCCCATAGGATAACCCTTTTTGGTTCCAGGTAAAAACATTTTGTGTTCCATGTAGAACCCTCTGTAGAAAGGGTTCTACCTGGAACCAAAAGTGTTCTACCTGGAACCAAAAGGGGTTATCCTATGGGGACAGCCAAATAACCCTTTTGGAACCCTTTTTTCTAGGCCTAATTAAAATGTTCTAGATAGCACCTTTTTTAAAAGAATGTACTGTCCATGGGGTCATTTTGCAATGTGATACAGCTTTTTTAATGAATTTATTTCAGTGTGATAAATGAATTAAATTGTAGAATTCATCCACTACTTGTTGGATGGTTAGTAATGGTCTATCCATTAGGGAAGGGGTACTAGAATGAAAAAGGACCCTATCTGTACTGTGTGGGTCTGGTCAGTAGGATCTCACCTTTGCAGATGGTTCCGTTGCCAGTGTATCCCGGCTTACAAGAGCAGCTGTGTCCCCCCACCGTATTGAAACAGAGGGCATTCTGGGCACAGGTGTGCAGTCCGCTCACACACTCATCATGCTCTGGAACAGCAAAACAAACAGACAGAACAGCACCTTTAAACAAAACTTTACCTTACACAGGTCAATCATACCATAACAGCACCTTTAAGACCTAAACAAAACTTTTCCTTACACAGGTCAATCACACCTTAACAGCAGGAAGCAGAGAAAGGCAGACACACACTATCATCAGTACCAAGCAGAACACAGGGAGATCTTTATTCCACAGACACAGGAATAAATCTATTCTGTGTGGAACGTTCCAGAGGGTTCAATTTTATTGGTTGCATACACATATTTAGCAGATATTATTGTGGGTGTAGCGAACTACTACTTCGTGGTAAGTATTTTAAGGCACTTAAACTTAAGGCAGTTGGTTACTAAACTTTTGGTGTTGCATTGTGACCTTCCAAAACGACTGGAAACTTCCTGTGTACCTTTATAGAAGCAAAACAAAACTTCAGTTATGACTCAGTATCTAGAATGACACAAAAAGTCAGATCCCAAAAGACCCAAACCTGTCATTAGTTATCAAACTATCCAACTCCTTTTGGCAGAGAGAATGTTCTAGTCCTGATTGAGTCTGCTCTGCACTGAGCACTGAGATGACATAACCAGTAATAGTTGACCAAATCTATTAATAATAACAGCTGAAAAACTATGGTGCATAACATTGTATTGCTTATCTCTGGGTAACACTTCTTCCATTTGTGTTAGTGGATTTCTGGGCCATCCTAAGCCTGGCAGTGGACTATCACATCAAGTCCTTTTTGCTGTGCTCACACATGTTCATACACCGACCGACTAGCTCTCAGGAGTCTTACTAAACAATGACAATAAAGTACAGTATTAATATATTGTACTTTTCTCCTAATTAGTGAAAGTATTTTTTCTGTAGTTGTTGGACTTCTACTATTGTGTAATACAGCAAAAACCCAACGTCCCTCAAACTGAATGTCTTACTATCTGAGAACAAGGATGTATCTGAATGAGATTGCGTGCCACGGGAGAGACCTAAGCTCCATCCATTTCATTGTCATCATCCCATCCATTACCTGAACAGTATCAGGCTCAAACAAATTGAATGTGATGTGGTGTTGAGCTTCTCCTTTGAGGATATGATGTCTATATGACGGAGTCAAGAACATGGTGGAACGCCGGTCCTGCTGCTCCATCACACCTGCTGATGTCCTGAATGGGAGTCCCCACCGAGGCAGCATATAGGATGTGTCCCAAATGCAACCCCTTTCCCTATATAGTGCACTACTTTTGACCAGAGCCCTATGGGACCTTGTCAAAAGTAGTGCACTTTATAGGGAACAGGGTGTCGTATGTGATGCAGAGAGCATATAAAACGAACAGAAGAGGAGAGTAAAAACAGAGAAGAGATTTACCCAAGGTCACATCTGTCTATGCCTGCCGGGCAGGGGAGTTGTATGCCATCAATCTGAATCAACAGGATGGAGAAATTGGCAGACTAGGTGTGTGTGTGTGTGTCTGCTACGAGGTTATCCTTCCTGTGTGTGTGTGTGTGTGTGTGTGTGCGTGTACAGTATATGTGTCTGCGTGCGTCCATCTGTCTATGTGTGTGCCTCTGCGTCCTGTGTAGGGGTTTTTCTTCTTGACTAGTGCTGCTCATGCTGCAGACAGATAAACAATCAATTATGTACAGGCTGTCACTAGGGAGCCCTCTGTACCGTGCTACAGCAGACTGACTGACTGGAGCCTCAGCCCAGCCTGGAGCCAACTCAGCCTTTGTCCAACAATTTGACCGACACACTGTAACTAAAACTGCATCAGGCCATGGTAATACAGTCACTGTATCAATTAATACAGTCACTGCATCTAGAACTACTCATGGAGAACTCACTGATCTTTATGGAAAATGGAGACATTCTGGGTCTTGACAGGCACATCATAATAACAGTTCTAAATGTGAAGGCTGTGTTGAAATAGCAGTGTTTGTTATCCATCTTTGTGAGAGTATCAAAGTCATCATAAGATGCAATATCTGAGATAAAGGGAGATAGAATAGAGTGGGAACAAAGCGTGAAAGGATGGGGAGGAGAGACGGGGTCAAGGCCCTCTGTTTTCCCATAATCCTCTATATCTGCCAGGCCCTTTGACTTCACACAGTGGAAGTCATCCTTTCTAATCCCCACTGCCCCATCGCCGCCCTCCCTTCATCCCCATCGCCGCCCTTCCTTCATCCCCACCGTCGAACTCCCTTCATCCCCACCGCCCCCCTCCCTTCATCCCCACCGCCGCCCTCCCTTCATCCCCACCGCCCCCCTCCCTTCATCCCCATTGCCGCCCTCCCTTCATCCCCACCGCCGCCCTCCCTTCATCCCCACCGCCGCCCTCCTTTCATCCCCACCGCCCTCCCTTAATATCCACCGCCGCCCTCCCTTCATCCCAACCGCCCCCCTTCCTTCATCCCTACCGCCGCCCTCCCTTCATCCCCACTGCACTTTGGGGAGGGAGGAAGAGAAGAGGGCTATCTTGACCTTCAAGATGAAGGCTAAAATGATAGTCAAAGAGCAGGGGAAAGTTGGGTTGCTCCTTTCTGTCCTGACTCTATTGGACATTGACCAGCTGCAATGTTAAATAGTGACCCCCTTCACTGTGGGGTGTTTTATGTAAATACCATGTTCACTCGAACCCAGAACCTCATGATGTTACTGTAGAAAATCTCTCTGGGTTTAGCCTTTTAATCCCGAATTACTGTTACTAGAGTAACTCAATTAAATAAGTGTAATCTTTCTTACTCACTGTGTGGACTAGTATAGATACATGCACTTATGGAAAAACAATATAATTAGGCTACCTGTGCATTATTTCTGCTGAGGTTTGCAATCTAGTAATTGCTTGAATCCATGGAGAATAATAAAGATCCTCATATTGAATGAGTTATTGTAATGGATATGGGAGATATTATATTTAGTGTTTTCTTGAGCTGGTGCAATATTTCCTTTCTCAGCCACTTGGGGAATATCCCATTCCCTCTGGACCCTGTTCAAACAGAAACAGATGTTTGATTGCTATTAATAATGACTAAAACCCCATGGCTAGCTTAGCACAGGGCCCCTATCTCTAAAATATCACAGTGCAACAGTAATGGGCGAGATGGCATACTCTGGAAATAAACATGAATCTTGTCGGAGGCAGTGCCTTGTGTATGTGCTCTAATAAGATTGTGTCGGTTTGATTTGATTAGCCACATATGGGTCCATCGGACAAGTCTTGAATTAAGTACAATTGAACCATAATTCATATTTTTTATATCAGATAAGAGGTGGAGTGTGGATCTATATGAGCGATGCTATATCATGCGCTGAGGCAATGATTGTGAATATACACTGATAGTCCAATAACTCAAGAGAGATTACGACAGTAATTTGACTGTACTGTAGCAGGCATAAAGTCATTACATCAGGCCCCCGGAATACGCTGCGGTTTAATCATGATGCATAACAGAGTTGTGCATGGCTCTGACTTGAAGGCATTTTAATAAGATTCTATGTAAAATACAGCGACACAACTTAATCCACTGGGCTGCGGTCTTAATCTTCATTGTAAATCGGTGAAACTAATGAGTTGCAGGATAGGAGGCAAATGAATAGGAGACTGCATCCGCCTCTAAGATACAGTCAAAGTCAGAAGTTTACATACACTTAGGTTGCAGTCATTAAAACTCATTTTTCAACCACTCCACAAATTTCTTGTTAACAAACTATAGTTTTGGCAAGTCGGTTCGGACACCTATTTTCTTCACGTAACTACCGTAGCATCATCCAAGTGGGTGCTAATTTTGGTAGTAGTGAAAGAGTAGCCAGCTAGCTACCTACTACGGAGCCCATGGACTGCAGTACTTTAGCTCAAACGCCATCTGACTGAGTTATACTACAGAAAAGCCAGAGACTGCGAGACACCTTGATGACACCGTGCTTCAAATCAAATCAAATGTTATTAGTCACATGCGCAGAATACAACAGGTGTAGACCTTACAGTGAAATACTTACTTACGAGCCTCTAACCAAGAGTGCAGTTTCAAAAAAATACAGATAAGAATAATACATAAAAGTAACAAGTAATTAAAGAGCTGCAGTGAAATAACAATAGCGAGACTATATACAGGGGGTACCGATACAGAGTCAATGTGGTTATTTGAGGCAGTATGTACAACTCGGAAGTTTACATACACTTAGGTTGGAGTCATTAAAACTTGTTTTTAAACCACTCCACAAATTTCTTGTTAACAAACTATAGTTTTGGCAAGTCGGTTAGGACATCTACTGTGTGCATGACACAAGTAATTTTTCCAACAATTGTTTACAGACAGATGATTTGACTTATAATTCACTGTATCACAATTCCAGTGGGTCAGAAGTTTACATACACTAAGTTGACTGTTATGTAAAAATTATGTAATGGCTTTAGAAGCTTCTGATAGGCTAATTGACATAATTTGAGTCATTTGAAGGTGTACCTGTGGATGTATTTCAAGGCCCACCTTCAAACTCAGTGTCTCTTTGCTTGACATCATGGGAAAATCAAAAGAAATCAGCCAAGACCTCAGATTTTTTTTTTAGACCTCCACAAGTCTGGTTCATCCTTGGGAGCAATTTCCAAACGCCTGAATGTAACGCGTTCATCTGTACAAACAATAGTACGCAAGTATAAATGGGACTACGCAGCCGTCATACCGCTCAGGAAGGAGACGCGTTCTGTCTCCTAGAGTACTTTGGTGCGAAAAGTGCAAACCAATCCCACAACAACAGCAAAGGACCTTGTGAAGATGCTGGAGGAAACAGGTACAAAAGTATCTATATCCACAGTAAAACGTGTCCGATATTGACATAACCTGAAAGGCTGCTCAGCAAGGAAGAAGACACTGCTCCAACACCACCATAAAAAAGCCAGACTACGGTTTGCAACTGCACATGGGGATAAAGATCGTACTTTTTGGAGAAATGTCCTCTGGTCTGATGAAACAAAAATAGAACTGTTTGGCCATAATGGCCATCATTATGTTTGGAGGAAAAAGGGGGAGGCATGCAAGCTGAAGAACACCATCCGAACCGTGAAGCATGGTGGCAGCATCATGTTGTGGGGGTACTTTGCTGCAAGAGGGACGGGTGCACTTCACAAAATAGATGGCATCATGAGGTAGAAAAATTATGTGGATATATGGAAGCAACATCTCAAGACATCAGTCAGGAAGTTAATGCTTGGTCGCAAATGGGTCTTCCAAAAGGACAATGACCCCAAGGATACTTCCAAAGTTGTGACAAAATGGCTTAAGGACAACAAAGTCAAGGTATTGGAGTGGCCATCACAAAGCCCTGACCTCAATCCCATAGGGATTGGGCAGAACTGAAAAAGCATGTGCGAGCAAGCAGGCCTACAAACCTGACTCAGTTACACCAGCTTTGTCAGGAGGAATGGGCCAAAATTCACCCAACTTATTGTGGGAAGCTTGTGGAAGGCTTCCCGAAACGTTTGACCCAAGTTAAACAATTTAAAGGCAATGCTACAAAATACTACTTGAGTGTTTGTAAACTTCTGACCCACTGGGAATGTGATGAAAGAAACAAAAGATGAAATAAATTATTCTCTCTACTATTATTCTGACATTTCACATTCTTAAAATAAAGTGGTGATCCTAACTGACCTAAGACAGGGAATTTTTACTTGGATTAAATGTCAGGAATAGTGAAAAACGTATTTAGCCAAATAAATGTATTTGGCTAAGGTGTATGTAAACTTCTGACTTCAACTGTACATATAAATATAACTGTGAGTGGAATGTAATTCAGGGTGTGTCTAAGGAGAACTAACACTAGAGAAAAAGACTGAGTATGCAAGGTGTGTCTCTTCTTCACTGAATAAATAAGAGAACAAAAAAGTGTGAGATGAGTGAGAATTCTCATGATTATTCCTTCTGAAACATTCCTAAAATACCTACTGACAGCCTCAAACCCTCCATTCCCATATCCTCTTCTGTTTCCTGTTCCCATCAACAAGAGGAAACCCACCATGGGCATAGTTGTGGAAGTCAGGAAATGTACAAAATCTGCTGTGTTGTTGCATTGTCTTGGTGGGTCTTACAGACTCTTACTGCTTTAATTCATCCCAGAAGCTCTGCGGGGAGGGAGAGAGGGGGGAGGAAAGCAGCGTCGCAGCAGGCCCGAATCTTTTCTCTGGCTATGTCCCAAATGGCACCATATTCCCTATATAGTGCACTACGTTTGACCAGAGCACTATGGGCCCTCCCTATGGGCCCTCCCTATGGGCTCTGGTCAAAAGTAGTGCACTATAAAGAGAATAGTGTGCCATTTGGGAAGCAGCCCCTCTTTCTGGCACGTCTCAGCCAGGCAGGCTGCTCTTTTACTCTGCATTCTACCTCCTCTCCTCTGTGCGGAGTTAGTTTGAATTAGTGGTAATTGCTTTTTTAATTACAGACGAAGAGGAAATGTTTTGTGTCCCCCTCAGAGACGACACACAGGGATCTACTTAGCCTCATAACTAGCACTGTAATCCACTCACAGTGAACAAGACGACCATGCTACATACTGTATCTATGGGTATACCATTGAGTCATCTTCACAACTGGAAGGAGGCATGGGCCTGTTGTTCAATAACAATATTAGGCATGGTGTTAATTAAAATATTTGATTTCTTTCTTTATCTTTGTGATATTGTTTATTGTGAAGAGTAAGACTGATTAAAATGACTAATGGAACAATGGTAGTTTGTCAACAGTTTGTGGGTCATCAAGAAGTCATGGGCCATAATCAAATGATCTTCATTAAAGCCTGAGTGTAGTCACAATGGTCTACTCAAGTTCAAGTAGTGTATTTGCCATTTATCTATTCAAGGTCTGCACCTACAGTGAGGGAAAAAAGTATTTGATCCCCTGCTGATTTTGTACGTTTGCCCACTGACAAAGAAATGATCAGTCTATCATTTTAATGGTAGGTTTATTTGAACAGTGAGAGACAGAATAACAACAAAAAAATACAGAAAAACGCATGTGAAAAATGTTATAAATTGATTTGCATTTTAATGAGGGAAATAAGTATTTGACCCCCTCTCAATCAGAAAGATTTCTGGCTCCCAGGTGTCTTTTATACAGGTAACAAACTGAGATTAGGAGCACACTCTTAAAGGGAGTGCTCCTAATCTCAGTTTGTTACCTGTATAAAAGACACCTGTCCACAGAAGCAATCAATCAGATTCCAAACTCTCCAGCATGGCCAAGACCAAAGAGCTCTCAAAAGATGTCAGGGACAAGACTGTAGACCTACACAAGGCTGGAATGGGCTACAAGACCATCGCCAAGCAGCTTGGTGAGAAGGTGACAACAATTGGTATGATTATTCTCAAATGGAAGAAACACAAAAAAACTGTCAATCTCCCTCGGCCTGGGCCTCCATGCAAGATCTCACCTCGTGGAGTTTCAATGATCACGAGAACGGGGAATCAGCCCAGAACTACACGGGAGGATCTTGTCAAGGCAGCTGGGACCATAGTCACCAAGAAAACAATTGGTAACACACTACGCCGTGAAGGACTGAAATCCTGCAGCGCCCGCAAGGTCCCCCTGCTCAAGAAAGCACATATACATGCCCGTCGGAAGTTTGCCAATGAACATCTGAATGATTCAGAGGACAACTGGGTGAAAGTGTTGTGGTCAGATGAGACCAAAATGGAGCTCTTTGGCATCAACTCAACTTGCCGTGTTTGGAGGAGGAGGAATGCTGCCTATGACCCCAAGAACACCATCCCCACCGTCAAACATGGAGGTGGAAACATTGGGGGTGTTTTTCTGCTAAGGGGACAGGACAACTTCACCGCATCAAAGGGATGATGGACGGGGCCATGTACCGTCAAATCTTGGGTGAGAACCTCCTTCCCTCAGCCAGGGCATTGAAAATGGGTCGTGGATGGGTATTCCAGCATGACAATGACCCAAAACACACGGCCAAGGCAACAAAGGAGTGGCTCAAGAAGAAGCACATTAAGGTCCTGGAGTGGCCTAGCCAGTCTCCAGACCTTAATCCCATAGAACATCTGTGGAGGGAGCTGAAGGTTCGAGTTGCCAAACGTCAGCCTCGAAACCTTAATGTGACTTGGAGAAGATCTGCAAAGAGGAGTGGGACAAAATCCCTCCTGAGATGTGTGCAAACCTGGTGGCCAACTACAAGAAACGTCTGACCTCTGTGATAGCCAACAAGGGTTTTGCCACCAAGTACTAAGTCATGTTTTGCAGAGGAGTCAAATACTTATTTCCCTCATTAAAATGCAAATCAATTTATA
Source organism: Brachymystax lenok tsinlingensis (assembly GCA_030435695.1). NCBI lineage: Eukaryota > Metazoa > Chordata > Actinopteri > Salmoniformes > Salmonidae > Brachymystax > Brachymystax lenok. The sequence continues at coordinate 19,755,664 of CM059793.1, read as the reverse complement.
CAAATTTTCACATGCGTTTTTCTGGATTTTTTTGTTGTTATTCTGTCTCTCACCGCAGACCACTTGTAACCACACCAGCCCAGGACCTCCACATCCGGCTTCTTCACCTGCGGGATCGTCTAAGACCAGCCACCTGGACCGCTGATGGAAATGAGGAGTATTTATGTCTGTAATAAAGCCCTTTTGTGGGAAAAAACTCATTCTGATTGGCTGGGCCTGGCTCCCCAGTGGGTGAGTCTATACCTTTCCAAGCCAACCCATGGCTGTGCCCCTGCCCAATCATGTGAAATCCATAGATTACGGCCTAATGAATTTATTTCAATTGACTGATTTCCTTACATGAACTGCAACTCATGTTGCGTTTATATTTTACGTGCCCCCAGCCGATTGTGTTTTTTTATTCGCTTATTTGCGTTGTTTGTAACTTATTCTTTTACTTATTTTGTGCAAGCGGTACCGGAGCGCCAAGTCTAGGTCCAAGAGGCTTTTAAAACAGCTTCTACCCCCAAGGCATAAGACTCCTGAACATCTAGTCAAATGGCTACCCAGACTATTTGCAGTGCTCCACCTCAACCCCTCTTTACACCACTGCTACTCTCTGTTGTCATCTGTGCAATTTTCTTTCACCTTTATTTAACCAGGTAGGCCAGTTGAGAACTGCGACCTGGCCAAGATAAAGCAAAGCAGTGCGACAAAAATAACAACAAAGAGTTACACATAAACAAACGTACAGTTAATAACACAATTGAAAAACCTATGTACAGTGTGTGCAAATGCAGAGTAGGGAGGTAGGAAATAAATAGGCCATAGAGGCAAAATAATTACAATTTAGCATTAACACTGGAGTGATAGATGTGCAGATGATGATGTGCAAGTAGAGATTCTGGGGAGCAAAAGAGCAAGAGGGTAAGTAATAATATGGTGATGAGGTAGTTGGGTGTGCTATTTACAGATTTGCTGTGTACAGGTACAGTGATCGGTAAGCTGCTCTGACAGCTGATGCTTAAATTTAGAGAGGGAGATATAAGACTCCAGCTTCAGTGATTTTTTTTTATTCATTCAGTCATTGGCAGCAGAGAACTGTAAGGAAAGGAGGCCAAAGGAAGTGTTGACTTTGGGGATGACCAGTGAAATATACCTGCTGGAGAGCGTGCTACGGGTGGGTGTTGCTATGGTGACTAGTGAGCTGAGATAAGGTGGGGCTTTACCTAGCAAAGACTTATAGATGACCTGGAGCCAGTGGGTTTGGCGACGAATATGTAGTGAGGGTCAGCCAACGAGCGCATACAGGTCGCAGTGGTGGGTAGTTGTTATAGATGATTTTATATGGTTTAAATGTTTAATGATGACTAAACTAATTATAATCCTAAAATAATGAGACCAATAACCAGTGCAGTATTTTTATAAATGGCTTGGGTGTGTGTGCATAGAAAAGGTGGAACCAGTGACAGACAGCATGTGATCACTGTGGAACTGATAAGAGAAGAAGGCCTCTCCAGCCAGGGAGGGGAAAATACCATTGGGCTTGTAATAGGATTGTGTAACATGTTGCAGGACAAGATTACTAAATGTATGTTTTGAATTGGACAAGGAGGGACATATGTGACGCTATTTGTATGGACATTTATGACGCTATGTGTGACTATATAAACGAATGTGCATAGTATCTCAGTAGAGCTCGCGTGAATAAACAATTTTACATTTGACCATTGTAGATTGGGTCTCTGTTTGTCTCATTTCAACCAAAGGACAAGTTATATAATACCCGACCCCTCATGAATAAGGAGGATATAAAGAAGGAGCCCAAATAGGTGATGATGTGAGATTTAAGGTAAATATTAAATATTTCCCTAATAGAGCAGGAATATGGGTGCATAATAAATTGTATAAGATTATTCAGGACTTTGTGATACCTTTTATATTTCTGTTTGGGACCCACTTCATCTTGTTCCTGGCCTAGGTAATTAAACATACTTGGGGACCGGGGTATGTGAACGGAAGTGATCCCGATGGGGTTTTAAACAAAGTTTGGATATTAATGACTGTAGAGTAGATGTAGTAGTAACCCTCCAAAGAGTCACAGAAATAGACACGGAATGAAGGTATTGGGCTTATTACGCTGATGATTATGGACACAATTTTTCCTGTTCACTAATCCAGTCGGTAGAGACCAACTTCACGAAAGACCCAGGTCTTGTAGTGGATCTCAATAGATGTAAGTCTGTTGTTAATGTGACTGATTTGGGTTCAGAATTTTAGGAGAAAATGCTCATCCTCACAGCACCTATAACTGATGTGTGGTGGGCTTGTACCAATAAAGGAGGCCTAAGACAGGCATTACCTAAAGGGTGGAGGGGCACTTGTGTTCCGGTATTATTGGTCCAACCAGTTAGGATTAGACATCAGAGTCCAGTTCTGGACGGGATAACTAGAAAAAGGAGTAATCTAGGTTCTAATGAAGGCAGTTCTATTTGGATGGATGTCATAGGCATCACCAGAGAAGTTCCAGATGAATACAAAGCTATAAATCAGATTGGGGAGGGTTTTATCACTACGTTCTTCTGGTGGGTAACGATAAATAAAAAGTTGATTGGATCAATTATATGTATTATAATCAACAAGGATTTGTGAATGAGACTAGAGATGCAGTGATGGGAATCTCTGAACAATTATCATGACCTGGCAAAATAGGTTGGCTCTAGATATGTTATTGGCTGAAAGGGTGGCGTCTGCAGAATGGTGGGGGAATCATGTGCTGTACCTTCATCCCAAATAACACAGCTCCAGACGGATCAGTGACCAAGGCCCTGGCTGGTTTAACCACATTAGCTCACGAATTAGCGGAGAACTCTGGGGTAGATACTTCTCTGACGAGTTGGTTTGATCATATGTTTGGACAATGGAAAAATTTTATGATTACTGTGTTGTGAGCAACTTTCACCTGTATGACTGTGTTAGTTCTGTGTGGGTGTTGTGTGATTCCATGTGTGAGAGGTTTAATCTCCAGGACTCTGGAGAAATCAATGACACAACAGATGGTGAGATGCGGACAGATTCCAAGCTCTGATCAATGGAATGAGATGTACATGCCTCCTGTTGATTTTGGGTAAACTTGATCATTTTAATCGAAAATAAATGTGTGAGATGTATAATATTTAGTCAAAGGGTGGATTGTTATAGATGATTTTATATGGTTTAAATGTTTAATGATGACTAAATGAATTATAATCCTAAAATAATGAGATAACCAATAACCAGTGCAGTATTTTTATAAATGGCTTGGATGTGTGTGCGTGTGTGCATAGAAAAGGAGGAACCAGTGACAGACAGCATGTGATCACTGTGGAACTGATAAGAGGAAGAAGGCCTCTCCAGCCAGGGAGGGGAAAATACCGTTGGGCTTGTAATAAGATTGTGTAACATGTTGCAGGACAAGATTACTAAATGTATGTTTTGAAGTGGACAAGGAGGGACATATGTGACGCTATTTGTATGGACATTTATGACGCTATGTGTGACTATATAAACTAATGTGCATTGTATCTCAGCAGAGCTCGCGTGAATAAACACTTTTGCATTTGACCATTGTAGATTTGGCCTCTGTTTGTCTCATTTCAACCAGTATCTTACAAATACTGGGTAACAGACAGAGTTGTTTAATTGAAGTTCAGTTTGTGAACATTGAGCACAACATTTAATTGAAGTTCAGTTTGTGAACATTGAGCACAAATTTTCAATAACAGTAGTATATTTATTTATTTATTTTTTATTTGACCTTTGTTGTCTTTAAGCCATTTTGCCACAACTTTGGAAGTATGCTTGGGGTCATTGTCCATTTGGAAGACCCATTTGCTCCCAAGGATGAACCAGACTTGTGGAGGTCTGTCACGTCCAGGCCTGAGATGACAGGCTGGCGTGTTTTGTTTTTGGTGTAGGGTTTTTTATGTTCTAGGTGTTCTATTTCCCAGTTCCCAGTTAGAGGCAGCTGTGTGTCGTTGTCTCTAATTGGGAACCATATATATATTTGGGGTTTTCATTTGGGTTTTGTGGGTGATTGTAAGTTCATAGCTGTGTTTGTTTTTTCAGTTATGTTCTTCGTTACGATCTTCGTTTGTTTTGTTGTTGTTTTTTCCCAGTTACGTTCGTGTTTATTAAAATGTATACTGGAAGCATCGCTGCGTCTTGGTCTGTCCCTACAGAAGATCGTGACAAGGTCCAAAAACTTTTCTGAGGTCTTGGCTGATTTCTTTTGATTTTCCCATGATGTCAAGCAAAGAGGCACTGCGTTTGAAGGTAGACCTTAAAATACATCCACAGGTACACCTTCAATTGACTCAAATTATGTCAATTAGCCTATCAGAATCTTCTAAAGCCATTACATAATTTTCTGGTTAGCTGGTTAGCTGTTTCCAAGCTGTTTAAAGGCTCAATCAACTTAGTGTATGCAAACTTCTGACCCTAAGTTGACTGTGCCTCTAACCAGCTAACCAGAAAATTATGTCATGGCTTTAGAAGATTCTGATAGGCTAATTGACATAATTTGAGTCAATTAGAGATGTACCTGTGGATGTATTTCAAGGCCTACCTTCAAACTCAGTGCCTCTTTGCTTGACATCATGGGAAAATCAAAATAAATCAACTACAAATACCTAGGTGTCTGGTTAGACTGTAAACTCTCCTTCCAGACTCACATCAAACATCTCCAAACCAAAATTAAATCTATAATTGGCTTCCTATTTCGCAACAAAGTATCCTTCACTCATGCTGCCAAACATACCCTCGTAAAACTGACCATCCTACCGATCCTCGACTTCGGTGATGTCATTTACAAAATAGCCTCCAATACTATTCTCAACAAATTGGATGCAGTCTATCACAGTGCCATCCGTTTTGTCACCAAAGCCCCATATACCACCCACCACTGCGACCTGTACGCTCTCATTGGCTGGCCCTCGCTTTAAACTCGTCGCCATATCCACTGGCTCCAGGTCATCTACAAGTCCCTGCTAGGTAAAGCCCCGCCTTATCTCAGCTCGCTGGTCACCATAGCAGCACGCACCCGTAGCACGCGCTCCAGCAGGTATATCTCACTGGTCACCCCCAAAGCCAATTCCTCCTTTGGCCGACTTTCCTTCCAGTTCTCTGCTGCCAATGACTGGAATGAACTACAAAAATCTCTGAAACTAGAGACACTTATCTCCCTCACCAGCTTTAAGCACCAGCTGTCAGAGCAGCTCACAGACCCCTGCACATGTATATAGCCCATCTGTAAATAGCCCAACCAACTACCTCATCCCTTACCATATTTATTTATCTTGTTCCCTTTCCCCCCAGTTTTTCTACATTGCACATTCATCTACTGCACATCTACCATTCCAGTGTTTATATGCTATATTGTAATTTCTTTGCCACCATGGCATATTTATTGCCCTACCTTCCTTATCTTACCTCATTTGCACTCTTTGTATATAGATTTGTTTTTCTACTGTATGTTTGTTTTACTCCATGTGTAACTCTGTGTTGTTGTATGTGTCGAACTGCTTTGCTTTATCTTGGCCAGGTCGCAGTTGTAAATGAGAACTTGCTCTCAACTTGCCTACCTGGTTAAATAAAGGTGAAATAAAATAAATAAATAAAAATTGTGTGCACACACTGACACACACACACAAACGCTGACACACACACTGAACACAGCTAAGTTGCCTTATTAAATAATATCTTCCAATAACTTCTGTTGAATACGCTCCCCTCTGCAGCTTTCAACGGTTTAGTCCGAAGTCATCAACATGAAACAAGTACAGTATGCTGCCCTACCAAGCAAAAAGGCAGTAACTGCTCATAGTGTGGAACTATGAAAAATTACCGTGGTTTCACAATAACTTTATGCAGTTACTGCTGACATGACCCCCATTTTCTCCAAAAAACTATATTGGAAGGATACTTGTCCACATGATTAAGCATGTATTTAATGTAGCAAAAATGACATTAACTCATTTTTGACCAAATGAGCAGTTACTGCCTTTTTGCTTGGTAGGGCAGTATGGGTCTCTCCTGTTAGCAGCTATAAGAGTCTGCCAGAAGAAAGGACTCACCCGTGCAGCAGTAGTCATCGATCCTGATGTAACCCGTGTGGCAGACACACATGAAGGAGCCGGGGCTGTTGACACACATGGTGTTCTCCCTGCAGTAGTGCTTCCCCTCTGCACACTCATCGATATCTGGGGAGAGGTGTAAAGACAGGGCAGCTGGTCATGCATGGCCAGCCCTAGGATCCTCTACCTGGGTCTCTACTAAAGACAAGGGCCAAAGATCAGCCTCAAGTCCTCATACAAAGCTAGGGAAGGAGGGAGAGCTCAAGTGTAGTTTTTCTTCATCAGTGGAGACCCTGGGGAGATAGAGGGGGGAGGAGGGGGACACTGGAGGCTGTGCTTCTAGATCTTCCATGTAATCAAAGAAGAACATCCTTTACTCATACTTTAGGTCAGGGATGGGCAACTATGATGGAGTAAATGCAACTCCATTTCCTTCATTCAGCAGAGCCTGCAGCCGTAATTGATAAAGGAGCCAGCTATTTTTTCCTCTATTGTTAAAATCCCAAGAGCCTCCGATTATTTCCAAGCTACATGTTATATTCACTCTACGCAAACAGACCTCTCAGTAAAACAACTAGGAAGCCATTAGTATCTCTTCAGAACAATTGTCTAAACATTGGTGGGGAGATTATATGCTTTGTTGCTTGTGTTTTAATGGGCGAGAGACAATGTGCAACATCTTTTCATCTCTTTCAAAAACCAGGCAATGAGTAATCTTTAAAAAGACCAAAACAAACATGGAAAAGCATCTCAAACTGTTTTGGAAAGAGACAATTAACACAATGGAGTGAAAAGAAGCACATCAGGATGCAACAACAATTCTGTCTCAATTCTGTTTAAAAAGCAGTATAGCCATTGTCTCTTTTCAAGGCAACAACCAGAAGTGATAAATCATAGTGAGAATGAAGTGAGAGGAATCATGCCACTACAGTACCTGAGTTTAGAATAATGGACTGGTATGAATGAACTCCGCAGACACTGAGGAATGCACTGTGAGGGAGTATGCATGCGTGTGTGTGTTTGTGCACGTGCACGCGTGTGTGTCATGACAAGCTAGATGAATTTGTCTGAAGAAGTGAGTGGGCTTACGCTCCTTCACGACACCCATTAATCTTGAGGAATCTTGCCTCTGAATGAATCTTGCCTCTGAATAACAGGTGCTAGTAGTTGTAGATGTCTCTAATGCTGCCTGACAAATACAGAGGAAGTGTCTCTGGTGATGAAGGATACAGTCAGAGCGCGGTTGCTGTCATATGCTGTTGCTATTTACAGACTGGCCTGGTTTTCAGCACCACAGGGTGTTTGTCAGCAGTCTTGGCGTTTTCACGCTGTGTGGGTCAGGCTCATCCCAGCAGTGATTGCGTTGGGGAGTGAGCTGTGCTCCTCAGTCAACACCAATTAGCCTCCCTCCACCTTGTGACATTAAAACACGCTGCAAAATACACCGGACAGGTCACAATGCACTGGATGGTACACAACCGCTATCCTTCTGTACACACATAGTCCCTCTGAATGGTAATCATACACTAGATAAATCTCTTGTGAGGTTTGCAATGTGCAAATGCTGATAGTTGACTAAATTACTGTGTACCTCAAAATAGAGACGCATTTCAAATTGTCCTTTTGAGGTAGAAAAAGAAAAGTGATACTACAGTAATTTTTAGAGACCCAGAAAATAATGACTTCCGTATGAGAAAAACCTACACGATCTGCCCCTTGCCTTTTCTTCTGTGGTAAGAATACTAATAATGAGACTAGCTTCAACCTTTAGAGTGCTTTACTGATGCCTCAATCCAGAGCCAATCACACAGTCCATGACATAGCCACAGCAGCTTGGCTCTTACTCTAACAGAGATGTTTAATACACCCCAACACATGGAGCTGTGCTGGAAAATACAAATCAAAATTGGTCATATGCGCCAAATTTCACTGTACCGTGAAATGCTTACTTACGAGCCCATTCTCAACAATGAAGAGTTTAAATAAATAAAATAAATGAAAAAATGTCCTAAAAGGAAATAGTAACAATAAAATAACAATGCGATACAAGGAGTACTGGTAACGAGTCAATGTGCAGGGATACGAGGTAGTTTAGGTACTATGTGCATGTAAGTAAGGGTAAAAGTGACTATCAGGATAAAGAAACAGATTAGCAGCAGTGTATGTGAAGAGTGTGAAGGAGTGTGAAAGTGTGTCTATGTGCGAGTGAGTGTGGGTGTGTGTGGCGTCAATATGCATGTGTGTGTGTGTTTGTGAGCATATGTAGTGTGTATGTATGTGTGTTGGAGGTTCAGTGTAGTATGTGTGAGTGTGTGGGTAGAGTCTAGAGTGTTCATACAGCCAGTGCAAAATATATATATATAATAATAATAAAGGGGGTCAATGTAAATAGTCTGGGTAGCCATCTGATTAACTGTTCAGCAGTCTTATGGCTTGGGGGTAAAAGCTGTTTAGGAACCTTCTTAATGGCTGCCTTCTGAGGGACTGAGACTGCAACCCAAATGGTACCCTATTCCCTATGTAGTGCATTATTTTTGAACAGGTGCCATAGGGCTCTAGTCAAAAGTAGTGCACTATATAGGGAACACGGTGCCATTTGTGACGCAACCTTAGAGATGGGTTCTGGTGCTTTTCTGTCTGAGAAAAGAGCACTTTATCTATCTCACAGAGCAGAGAGGGGCTGGGAGAGGAGTGTATCTCCCCCCTTGTCTCTGCTACCACTGCTTCTATGAAACATTTACGCAGGAGTGATCTCATACGCTATTTTCAGCACATCAGTGACCTAGGACTGTTTTAAAGCGCTAACGTTAAAGTCTGTCTTTTCCTCCAGACAGAGATATACCTAGTCCGATCTGACTCCTGCCTGATGGGTGCAGGGAACTGTATTGGGGTATTTTGTATGTACTTTATGTATTGTGTACTGTATGTACATTGTGTGCAGCAAGACTGTCTATCAGAGTCCATCTCATCTCTTCTGCGATCTGATAATGAAGCTGACAAACATTTGGAACCTGCCAATTTCAATGTCTGCAAAATGGCGTAGCTACCTTTGTCCAGACTATTATCTGAACAACAACATTCTCTCATACACCTGTGTGATCCTCAAAACAACTACAGTGTATGTTGACAGGTCCACTTATTTTAGTAGGGCACAGTACTCAAAATGTAAGTGATTTACAGAAGCACCCACAAAAACACATTTATTTTGTGAGAGTTACAATAGTCAATTTGGTCCCTACGCAATTTCAGATGCAAATGCAGTTTTCAGATCACACCCCTATCCAATTTCATACAGAGACCTGGGTCACTCTCGAGGTGAGTCGGCCAGTCCATGCATCCATAGCTAAGTCTATGAATGTAAAAGTGGTTACATTCTTCCAGCCTTATCCCTCAGCTTTTTACCGAAACAGTGGCGGGGAAAATGCTTTGTTGTCGTTTCAACTACTGATTGCCCCTTTGATGAGACATTCAGTGAACAACTGAATACAGCCATGAATATGATCAATTTCCAAACATTCTACAACACCAAGATAAAGCAAAATAAAAACAAAAAAAAACGGATATGGCTAAATCCTAAACTGAAATATGCACACCTAATTCGAAACTTCACGTTCATAACGAAATAGGTGTGCAAAAACATTGGACATGTCTTCCTCACAGATTTTGCAAAGCCTTTAGCAAAACTCTTCCCTCCAACATATAGTGGGTTAAGCTGCCTGTAGTGCTGCCTGTACACAGTGGAGGGAGGTCACAGTCTATTTCAGTAAGAGGAGGTGGTGCTGTGTGGCAGGAGCTTAACCTGAAGCCCAGAGACCATACACTCCATTCATTTGAGACCGGGGGCTGATGGCATCTTCAATTATGCAGATTCCCAGAGATAGTGTAATTACCTGACCAACTGGTCATATTCAGCATATTAAAACAGACTGACAGGAGATCAGGAATGACTGTTCTTTCTCACACACATGCCTTTCCGTCCTTGGTTATCTCTGTCAGCGCCAATGAACATGTAGCCAAAGACATCCCACTGATCTTGGTGAAGGTGACAGAAGAGAGAAGTTGGAGGGAATTCGTCAGCTAGCTAAAAGTAGGGCATGTATGCACACAGGCACGGAGTGAAGCAATGAGGAAGAAAGGGATAAGGAACCAAGATTTGATGGCTTATTTGCACTAGTCATCAACGTCATGTTTAGATTTAGCTCCGGGAACCCCACATGTATTACTATGAGTTGGGGTAAACACTGTAGATGTTATAGCATGACATCACTGCAGATGAAGCAGTCATCTCGTCTTTGATCATCCCAGGAAGATTCCGTATAGTAAGAAGCATACATGTAATGTATGTGGGAAGTTCCACTGAGGGAGGGGAGGAGGGGCGAGGACATCTATATTCACAGTGTATGTTATATAGCATTTATGAGCATGTATTTTAGTAGGCAACCCATGTGAAATTATAATGCCATTGAGGTATTAACATGTTTTCCAATCTTCAAAAGTGGAGGGCCAAATCACTATTACGTACATAACACAATCTGTTTTATAAGAAAACAATCATGAGATGATCAATCACTATGTATTTCAGACCATGGCCTGAAACAATCAGCACTGACTAGAATGGACTACATGGTAGCACTACTTACATGATAGCACTACTTCTACGATAGCACACCTTCTATGATAGCACTACTTACATGATAGCACTACTTACATGATAGCACTACTTACATGATAGCACTACTTACATGATAGCACTACATTACCAACAGTACATGGACACCTGTGAACATCTCGTTCCAAAATCATTGGCATTAATATGGAGTTGGTCCCCCCTTTGCTGATATAACAGCCTCCACTCTTCTGGGAAGGCTTTCCACTAGATGTTGGAACGTTGCTGCGGGGACTTGCCTCCACTCAGCCAAAAGAGCATTAGTGAGGTCGGGCACTGATCTTGGGCGATTAGGCCTGGCTCGCAGTCTGCATCCAATTCATCCCAAAGTTGTTTGAAGGGGTTGAGGTCAGGCCTCTGTGCAGGCCAGTCAAGTTCTTCCACACTGATCGACAAACCATTTCTGTATGGACCTCGCTTTGTGCACAGGGGCATTGTTATGCTGAAAGGGAATTCCCCAAACTGTTGCCAAAAGTTGGAAGCACAGAACTGTCTAAGGGTCGCAGTTGTAAATGAGAACTTGTTCTCAACTAGCCTACCTGGTTAAATAGTGAAATAAAATAAAAATAAATAAAAGGGGCCTAGCCCGGACCATGAATAAAAAGACCATTATTCCTCATCCACTAAACTTTACAGTTGGCACTATGCATTGGGGCAGGTAGCGTTCTCCTGTCATCTGCCATACCCAGATTCATCAGATGGACTGCCAGATGGTGAAGCGTGATTCATCACTCCAGAAAACGCGTTTCCACTGCTCTAGAATCCAATGGCGGGCGAGCTTTACACCACTCCAGCCGATGCTTGGCATTATGATCTTAGGCTTGTGTGCGGTTACTCAGCCATGAAAACCCATTTCATGAAGCTTCCAACGAACAGTTATTGTGCTGATGTTGCTTCCAGAGGCAGTCACGGTAGTGAGTGTTGCAACCGAGGACAGGCGATTTTTACATGCTACAGAACTCAATGGTCCCCTTCTGTGAGCTTGTGTGGCCTACCACTTTGCGGCTGAGCAGTTGTTGTTCCTAGACGTTTCCACTTCACAATAACAGCACTTACAGTTGATCGGGGCAGCTCTAGCAGGGCAGATATTTGACGAACTGACTTGTTGGAAAGGTGGCATCCTATGACGGTGCCACGTTGAAAGTCACTGAGCTCTTCAGTACAGGCCATTCTACTGCCAATGTTGGTCTGTGGAGATTGCATGGCTGTGTGCTCAATTTTATACACCTTTTTAGCAACGGTTGTGACTGAAATAGCCAAATACACTAATTTGAAGGGGTGTCCACATACTTTTGTATACAGTTGAAGTCGGAAGTGTGAATTTTGGCCCATTCCTCCTGACAGAGCTGGTGTAACTGAGTCAGGTGTGTATGCCTCCTTGCTCGCACATGCTTTTTCAGTTCTGCCCACAAATGTTCTATGGGATTGAGGTCAGGGCTTTGTGATGGCCACTCAAATACCTTGACTTTGTTGTCCTTAAGCCATTTTGCCACAACTTTGGAAGTATGCTTGGGGTCATTGTCCATTTGGAAGACCCATTTGCGACCAAGCTTTAACTTCCTGACTGATGTCTTGAGATGTTTCAATATATGCTTCAATATATCCACATCATTTTCCTGCCACATGATGCCATCTATTTTGTGAAGTGCACCAGTCCCTCCTGCAGCAAAGCACCCCCACAACATGATGCTGCCACCCCCATGCCTCACGGTTGGGATGGTGTTGTTCAGCTTGCAAGCTTCCCCCTTTTTCCTCCATACATAACGATGGTCATTATGGCCAAACAGTTCTATTTTTGTTGCATCAGACCAGAGGACATTTCTCCAAAAAGTATGATATTTGTCCCCATGTGCAGTTTCAAACCGTAGTCTGGCTTTTTTATGGCGGTTTTGGAGCAGTGGCTTCTTCCTTGCTGAGCGGCCTTTCAGGTTATGTCGATATAGGACTCGTTTTACTAGTGGATATAGATACTTTAGTACCTGTTTCCTCCAGCATTTTCACAAGGTCTTTTGCCGCTTCCTGAGCGGTATGACGGCTGCATGGTCCCATGGTGTTTATACTTGCGAATTATCGTTTGCACAGATGAACGTGGTACCTTCAGGCATTTGGAAATTTCTCCCAAGGATGAACCAGACTTGTGGAGGTCTACAATTATTTTTCTGAGGTCTTGGCTGATTTCTTTACATTTTCCCATGATGTCAAGCAAGAGGCACTGAGTTTGAAGGTAGGCCTTGAAATACATCCACAGGTACACCTCCAATTGACTCAAATGATTTCAATTAGCCTATCAGAAGCTTCTAAAGCCATGACATCATTTTCTGGACTTTTCCAAGCTGTTTAAAGGCACAGTCAACTTAGTGTATGTAAACTTCACACTGGAATTGTGATACAGTGAATTATAAGTGAAATAATCTGTCTGTAAACAATTGTTGGAAAAATTACTTGTGTCATGCACAAGGTAGATGTCCTAACCGACTTGCCAAAACTATAGTTTGTTAACAAGAAATTTGTGGAGTGGTTGAAAAACGAGTTTTAATGACTCCAACCTAAGTGTATGTAAACCTCCGACTTCAACTGTATATAGCGTAACACTACTTACATGACAGCACTACTTATGAGGGTCTCTGCTCATAAAATATCACTGATGCATTCTTGATAGTGATACAATAAACACAGCTAGGGAGCGTTCTGTATTTTCATACCAATAGACAGTAGAGACTGACCACGAGCAGAAAAAGGGACAAGAGTGGTGTGAGAATGTCAGTGAAAGTAAGTCCCTGGATCGGACACTGTATGTATGACTAACACCTCTACACAAATCACAGCAGACAGTCTGTTTAACAGTATGTCATCTCTCAAAGTGTTGGAAGATGTAGTTTTTTTGCTAAATAAGAATTATACTGTCACAAGTACCTCACAGTTCAACCAAAGTGCACAAAATGAAAAGCAAACTGGATCTACAAAATACATTTTCCTGGAGGAAAACAGTAGTTCAATGGAAGGTGTTTGTTATCAATTCTATTATTATTCTTTTAGAATCCTTTGTGTACCTTCACAGTATGCGTTGTCGTCTCGGAGCGGGCGGAAGCCGTCCTTGCAGCTGCAGCAGGCCCCAGCCTCCAAGTTGACACAGTCAGAGTGCTCCACACAGCCGTGGCCCTCCGCACAGAAGTCGTGACCTAGGGCACAGAGGTCAGAGGTTACCATAGCGATGGATAGAGGACTCATCATGGATATAAGCCGTTTTAGCATGGACATTGCCATTGATAGCTTCCACCATTTTAAAGCAGTCAACTGGGTGGGGATTCCTATGAGTTGGGAGCAATCAGCCAATGAAGAAGAAGAAAATTGACTACTTTAAAATGTAGATAGACTCAATGGCGCTGCCCATGCTGTAACAGACGCTATAATGATACAGATACAAAGATTCATCCTCTATCCATCTCTATAGAGGTTACACACAGGTCACTCCTCTCAGACTGGGTTTAACAGTCCAGGTGGGTTTCTTGCAATGATTACAGTCATGATTTGCAGATTATTTTACAGTTTACATCTGTACTGTAGAATATAGGTAGGCGAGTGTATTTTCCAATACCTCTGCAGACTTTGCAGCACCTGTCGGTGAGGGTGACCTGCTCGGACTCTGGACAGTTGAGTTCAGGACAGGGGCTAGTTATGATGACCCGATGCATGGTCCTCTCCTAGTAACAGGGAACCAATGAGAAACAATATGAGACACAACCCAATGGAGGGTTAGATTAGCTCAGCTGCTGGTTTCCCACAGATTTGATAAGGCTTGAATTTAATTAGAGGCAATTAGCCATCCAGTGTGTGCCTCCTTCCTCACTGTGCACATCTTCCCAACTAAAGTGACATAATGGGTCAATAGCAGTAAGGTCTACATATTTCAGGTTAGCGTTTAGCGATGTAGTAAAACTCTGCACGTCGATTCTCTTACATATAGATGGATTGGCTGACAACGTCATGAAAATTATGCACTCGCATCGATGAGGTAGAAGGCCATGAGGTAGAAGGCCAATGACAAGAAGCTGCCGTGTGGAGAATTGTAGGTGCCTCGTTTCAGCTCGTTGTATCTTGTTATTGATGTCATGTTTTGACTCATGTCATGTCTATGCTAGTAAGGTAAAAATTCCCTAGCTAGCTAACCAACAACTGTAACTATGCATTTGAGCAACAACAAGTGCTCATTGTGCAAAAGTATTTATGTTTTCAATCAACATATGGAGAGGAAATTTTGCTTATAAGCCAACCCTTTCTGTTTTTCCCCATAGTTGTGCACAAGTCGGTTTTGATGCTAAACAACCTTCCTGTCTTTTAAGATTCATGGTGAGTATGAGCATGATATCCATTTGAACAGAGAAAGATATGAAACCAGTGTATTTGTCCCCAATTGTGTGATTAGACAGTAATGTTATTAGGGGGCTCCCTCTCCCACCATCTCTTCAACAGCTCCGCTCCTCTCCGTTCTGTCTACCTGACCGATGCCAATTCATGATCATTAATACATAACCAGAGAACACCAACCTAATAAACCAACTTAGAACTCATCTCTGACTAGCTACGTTCCACACAGCTCAGTCAAAATAGAGATAAATCTAATAGTTGTCTCTCTATGTTAGTCACTCTCTCCCCAGAAACCTCCTTCAACCAGCAGCAGTCAGACATGAGATCAGAGACACAAGACATGACAGGCAGCTGTCACCAGTAGCCAGATGGCCACCTGTCTGAGACTGGAGGACCAGGATGACTATTGCCATCTCCCAGTCCTTTCATCTGCAGCCGATGTCTGGATCTGCAGCTTGTGTCTGTAGCCTGTGTCTATGTCTGTGTATGTCTGAGTCTGTATCTTTCTGTGTGTATCTTTATCTATTGTATGTCTACATCTGTGTCTGCAACTGTGTCTTTATCTATGTCTAACTCTGAGTCTGTCTGTAGCTGTATCTTTATCCATGTCTGTATCTGTGCTGTTAGAAAGCAGGGGCTGCCAGTGGCCAGGTGAGTGACCTCACCATACACTCTTAGGGGAAAAAAAAGGGTTCCAAAAGGGTTCTTCGTGGTTAGGGTTCTACCAATAATTGTTTTGATCAGAACAAACCTTTCTGGAAGACAAGGGTTCTTTTTTTTAGGCAAAGGGTTCTACCTTGAACCTTTAACATCCTAATAAACATTTTTGGAAGAAAGGGTTCTTTGATGATTCTTTGGAAGGCAAGAATGGTTCTACATTGAACCATAAATAATATTTCCCAGCATGCTCAAGGAGATTTTCTGAATTTGTTGTTTTACTGTAATATCTGTTTTTGCATGAACATTTACTGGTTAATACATTTTATGCTACACAATGATTAATAACATACAGTTTTCTTTACTGAGATGGTTGTTCCAGTTTAGATGATTGTAGGTAGTCTCAGTATTTAATCTTTCCTACCCTGGCAGTCACCCTGAATGCAGGTTGTGGGTGATTAACAATTCCACTTCTTGGATATCCTAACTCTGGCTCGATTTCAATAGACTTACACATCACTTTTGCAAGCCAGCATAATGTGACTTGCAGGCCTGATGTGGCCTGTCAACCAGGAGATTCCTAACACTGCTGTGTTAGGGTATAACTAGGCCTTAAAAAAGGCCTCATGAGATATGTAATGTATTATCATAAATTATATTTTTTAAAGGCTAATAACGCTGGTGGAACCGTTCATAGAGGGTTCTAGGAAGAACCCACCAAAGATAAAAGGGTTCTCGGTAGAACCCTTCATAGACGGTATTAGGAAGAACCTTAAGATGATTAAATGGTTCTTGGTAAAACCCTTCATAGAGGGTTCTAGGCAAAACCATTCATAGAGGGTTCTAGGTAGAACCACATACAGGTGGTTCTTTGAAGAACCCTACATAGAGGGTTCTAGATAGAACCCTCTGCAAAGGGTTCTACCCAGAACCAAAAAGGGTTCCCCTATGGGGACAACCCGAAGAACCCTGTATGGTTGTACTTAGCACCTTTTTTTTGTAAGAGTGTACATCCATCAATCTCAAATCAAATATTAATTGTCACATGCTTCGTAAACAACAGGTGTAGACTAACAGTGAAACGCTTACTTACGGGCACTTCCCAACAACGCAGAATATATTAAAAAATATATAAAATGTATAGGGCCATGCACGAATCCACAGGAGATCTATTTGATGAGGATGGATAAAAACACTGGAGTGATTGACATGCTGTGACAGTTTGGTACCCTCATGGAAACTCAATTACTCAGTTCTGCCCATTGACTTTCCCCTTAGAGAGCAATAGAAAAAATGGAAAGTTGACAACCAACGGATCAATAAATTTAGCTGATGTTGATGGCCCACCACAGTCTCTCATTCAGGCTTGATTTAGTCCCTGGCCTGAGGAGTGCAGCTCCAGTCTGGAATCAGTATTTAATGAGGCTGTCATACACATCAAGATGAAAATGAAAACACTGAAATACACTTTTAGCGCTTGTTTGCTTGAATTATTGTATTTTTTCAGAAGAGTTGAAGGAGTTTTAAGCAAGCAGTACTGCAGAAAAACAGTTGTATGTTTTCATTAGGGCTGTCGTGTTGCTCACCCTGCACTCGGACAGCTGGCATCTGCCAGAGTTATAATGCACCGCTTTCTGATCTCCCTCCACCAACTCTTCTTCTCCGAAATGGCATACAGCTGGAAATAGACACACGCAAGGACACACACGCATGCACACATGTACGCACGCACACACACACACACACACTTTTCAGTATGGCAGTCTGTGACAACCTGTGGTGGTGTGGAGACACACTGGGATCAGACATGGCAATCTTTATTATCAGAAAATAGAATTGGAGCATTGGACTTCAATGTCACTCTTACTTGGGCAGAACATCGCATTAAATGTGTCAGTTTGATGTGGAGGTTGGAGTGGATAGGCTACCTGGTTATCAGAATTATTGGAGGAAAGCACTATATAGGACTAACCCTAAGCCACTTCACACTTCAATCAAACTGTGAATTCCTACATCTGCACAAGAACTACAGTAGTAAAACTGAATAAACTGATACATCACATCCAGTATGTTAGAATGGTGATTACCAGGAAAATCAATGATGAACTTTTGACAACGCAATTAAACATTGTGTTTGACAAGTCATCAGAATGAGAACCTAGCTCCTTGCCTCCCGCTCAGTGGAGGAGGGTACTGTACAGTATGTGAACAGATAAGGTTTTCATTTTGAGAGGGAGCCGTGTCTTTGTGTCTAACACCAAAGCGAGCTTAATAAACCCTGTGTTTGTCTACCTAAGTGAGATAAGTGCTGTACAGAGACACGGTAGAGACACAGTAGCAGGAGGATTAATACCAGTGTGTTGATGTCAGATTCGGATGCTTACAGGCCTTATGACCCACTCCGCCTGCCACAACGCAGTGCAGCTGGGTATGAAGTGGGTATGGAGTGAGGGTGTTTACATCAACACAGCCTGATTAGCTAGCTAAGCTAATGTAGGTTTTGTAGAGTGTGAGTTTGAAGTGAATTCAATTTACATCTGAGAATATGTACTGTTTAACCCACCAAGGCCTCATATACACTGCCGTTCAAAGGTTTGGGGTCACTAAGAAATGTCCTTGTTTTTTTAAAGAAAAGCTCATTTTTTGTCCATTAAAATAACATAAAATTGATCAGAAATACAGTGTAAACAATGTTAATGTTGTAAATGACTATTGTAGCTGGAAACGGCAGATTTTTGTTCCCATTTGTGGCCACCTGTGTTGAAAAGCTGGCTGTTGAATAATTGATTGGTCCATGTATATGCAAAAGGATGGAGCATCTCAGGAGGTGTTTTTGGGGAGCAGCTTAGCAATGCAGAGCTGTGGTCAGTTGCCAGGCAGCCATTGTGGAGGCGTGCTGTGTGTCTCTGATGTTTCTGTGTTGAGTGTGTGAGAAGAGGAGTGTTTATGTGTGTATGTGTGTGCATACGTGTGTCCATCTGTGCGTGTTTATGTTAAAACACTTCACTCACGTTGGCACTCCATGCAGCAGGCACCCTTCACGTAGGCAGGCGTGGTGTCCGCTGGGCACTGAGGGGGAGGGCAGGAGATAGTCTCACACTGCACCGTGCCGTTCTGTAGGAGAGAGAAAAGACAAGAAGTCACGCAAACTGACAGGCAACAGAATTAAAGACATCTCAATAGAAGAGGTCAGGGGAGTATTCAGTCTTGAATAGGTATGAGATGCATATCTCTACCTCTGTAGCTCACCCCATTCCTCCCAGATAATTCAACTTTTCTCAAAAGGAACATGTACAGTGGTTCCTCGATTAAAAGTTGAGCTTATGCCTGGTTAAATAAAGGTTAAATAAAACAAATTTTATTATGCCACGACCATGTGGTAGATGGTGGCAGATTATGGTAAATTGCAACATTCTGTCATTGCACCACACTATCACAAAGGGGAGTTAGAACGCTGATCTATCGGTAGTCTGAACTTTGGCACAAATTGACTATCTTTTCGTAAATTAATGGAGGTGTGAATGTTTCAGTCCAAGAGTCTCTCTTGTCTGGCACTAGTCCTGCATCAGGCAACCCCCCAAAAAATCCTGGCAGGTGGTCCCGGAGGTCAACATTTGGATAATAAAACATTTTAAGGCTGACATTGGTTGATTTTCAGTTTAAGTATACGTTTTTTAAAGATGGTTGACGAGAAAAGTATCATCCAACCCATCTCACTGCACCCTTATATGTCATGTCTTGAAATATGCAGACTGACAGTTTAAAAGTTAATTTCCATTGTAATACTTCTGACAGCCATATTTCTAACTCGTCCCATAACTTTTGGACTTTATTACATTCTCCGAATGCTTGGATTATTATAACCTAACGAAAAATGAAATTGGTAATCAAATTTTATTTACTGCGGGCCTAAGACCTATGGGTTTAACCTTCTGAATTAATGATTATATTGAAGATAGATGCCACCTCTTAATGAGTTCCGAGAGCTGTTTTATGACAACAGACAGTATTTTCCTGCATTAATGAATTTGTCTGCATGTCTGTTCAACATTTGGCTAGTAAGAAACCTTGCCATAAATTAAGAACAGATTTGTTTTTTTTCCTAATGCAATACGGCACATTGACAACTCAAATTGCTTTAAAGATACATTTCTAATATTAGAAAACAAATAAATCTACTAAAACAAAAAACAGTCCATTCATCACTGGATTTCTTCAAATTGCTGTGCAGGAAAAGGATGTCATCCACCGTGCCTGGTCGTAGGCTAGCAGCTGGCTTCGCTCTGAAACCACACATCAAATCAAATTGCACTTGTCACATGCGCCAAATACAACAGGTGTAGACCTTACAGTGAAATGCATACTTACTTACAAGCCCTTAACCAACAATGCAGCTAAGAAAAATACCTTAATTTTTTTTATTAATGTAACAAATAATTAAATAGCAGCAGTAAAAAAACAATAGTGAGGCTATATACATTAGGTACCAGTAGAGAGTCAATGTGCGGCGGCACTGGTTAGTCGAGGTAATTCAGGTAATATGTACATGTAGGTAGAGTTATTAAAGTGACTATCCATAGATAATAACAGCGAGTAGCAGCAGCGTAGAGAGGGGGCAAATAGTCTGGGTAGCCATTTGATTAGATGTGCTGTTTAGACGCCTCTAGGACCTAGACGTGGCGCTCCGTTACCACTTGCTGTGCGGTAGCAGAGAGAACAGTCACCGCTTGGTATAGAGGTCCTGGATGGCAGGAAGCTTGGCCCCAGTGATGTACTGGCCATACGCACTACCTTCTGTAGTGCCTTGCGGTTGGAGGCCGAGCAGTTGCCATATCAGGCAGTGATGCAACCCGTCAGGATGCTCTCAATGGTGCAGCTGTAGAACCTTTTGAGGATCTGAGGACCCATGCCAAATCTTTTCAGTCTCCTGAGGGGAATAGGTTTTGTCATGCCCTCTTCACGACTGTCTTTGTGTGCTTGGACCACGTTAGTTTGTTGGTGATGTGGACGCCAAGGAACTTGAAGCTCTCAATCTACTCCACTACAGTCCCGTAGATGAGAATGGGGGCGTGCTCGGTCCTCCTTTTCCTGTAGTCCACAATCATCTCCTTTGTCTTGATCACGTTGAGGGAGAGGTTGTTGTCCTTGCACCAGACGGTCAGGTCTCTGACCTCCTCCCTATAGGCTGTCTCGTCGTTGTCGGTGATCAGGCCTACCACTGTTGTGTCATCAGCAAACTTAATGATGGTGTTGGAGTCGTGCCTGGCCATGCAGCCATGAGTGAACAAGGACTACAGGAGGGGACTGAGCACGCACCCCTGAGGGGCCCCTGTGTTAAGGATCAGCGTGGAGGATGTGTTGTTACCTACCCTTACCACCTGGGGGTGGCCCGTCAGGAAGTCTAGGATCCAGGTGCAGAGGGAGGTGTTTAGTCCCAGGGTCCTTAGCTTAGTGATGAGCTTTGAGGGCCATATAGTGTTGGACGCTGAGCTGTAGTCAATTACTAACATTCTCACATAAGTGTTCCTTTTGTCCAGGTGTGAAAGGCCAGTGTGGAGTGCAATAGAGATTGCATCATCTGTGGATCTGTTGGGGATGTTTGCAAATTGGAGTGGGTCTAGGGTTTCTGGGATAATGGTGTTGATGTGAGCCATGACCAGCCTTTCAAAGCACTTCATGGCTACAGATGTGAGTGCTATGGGTTGGTAGTCTTTTAGGCAGGTTACCTTGGTGTTCTTGGGCACAGGGTCTATGGTGGTCTACTTGAAACATGTTGGCATTACAGACTCAGACAGGGAAAGGTTGAAAATGTCAGTGAAGACACTTGCCAGTTGGTCAGCGCATGCTCGGAGTACACGTCCTGGTAATCCCTCTCAATGTTGACCTGTTTAAAGGTCATACTCACATCGGCTGGATTTCTAATAAGCTTCCGGGTTAGAGTCTCGCTCCTTGAAAGTGGCAGGTCTACCCTTTAGCTCAGTGCGGCGGTTGCCTGTAATTCATGGCTTCTGGTTGGGGTATGTACGTACAGTCACTGTGGGGATGACGTCATCGATGCACTTATTGATGAAGTCATTGACTGATGTGGTGTACTCCTCAATGCCATCGTAAGAATATTCCAGTCTGTGCTAGCAAAACAGTCCTGTAGCTTAGCATCTGCTTCATCTGACCACTTTTTTACTGACCGAGTCACTGGTGCTTCCTGCTTTCATTTTTGCTTGTAAGCAGGAATCAGGAGGATAGAATTGTGGTCAGATTTGCCAAATGGAGGGCAGGGAGAGCTTTGTACCTGTATCTGTGTGTGGAGTAAAGGTGGTCTAGAGTTTTTTCCCCCTCTAGTTGCACATTTAAAATGCTGGTAGAAATTAGGTCAAACGGATTTAAGTTTCCCTGCATTAAATTGCCCGGCTACTAGGAGCGCCGCCTCTGGATGAGCGTTTTCCTGTTTGTTTATGGCCATATACAGTTAATTTAGTGCGATCTTAGTGCCAGCATCGGTTTGTGGTGGTTAACAGACAGCTACGAAGAATATAGATGAAAACTACCTAGGTAGATAGTGTGGTCTACAGCTTATCATGAGATACTCTACCTCAGGCGAGCAAAACCTTGAGACTTCCTTAGATATCGTGCACCAGCTGTTGTTTACAAATATACATAGACCGACACCCCTTGTCTTACCACAGGATACTGTTCTTTCCTGCCGATACAGTGTACAGTGCCTTGCAAAAGTATTCAACCCCCTTGGCGTTTTTCCTATTTTGTTGCATTACAACCTGCAATTTAAATGTATTTTTATTTGGATTTCATGTAATGGACATACACAAAATAGTCCAAATTGGTGAAGTGAAATGAAAAAAATTACTTGTTTAAAAAAAAAAAAAAAGAAAGCGCACCATGAAGACCAAAGAGCTCTCCAAACAGGTCAGGGGCAAAGATGTGGAGGAGTACAGATCAGTGTTGGGTTATAAAAATAGATCAGAAACTTTGAACATCCCACAGAGCACCATTAAATTCATTATTAAAAAATTGAAAGAATATGGAGATTGGAGTATCTGTCCATTGGACCACATTAAGCCGTACACTCCACAGAGATGGGCTTTACGGAAGAGTGGCCAGAAAAAAGCCATTGCTAAAAGAAACAAATAAGCAAACACGTTTGGTGTTTGCCAAAAGGCATGTGGGAGACTACCCAAACATATGGAAGTAGATACTCTGGTCAGATGAGACTAAAATTGAGATTTTTGGCCATCAAGGAAAACGCTATGTCTGGCGCAAACCCAACACCTCTCATCACCCCTCTCATCAACACAATCCCCACAGTGAAGCATGGTGGTGGTAGCATCATGCTGTGGGGATGTTTTTCATCGGCAGGGACTGGGAAACTGGTCAGAATTGAAGGAATGATGGATGGCGCTAAATACAGTGAAATCCTTGAGGGAAACCTGTTTCGATCTTCCAGAGATTTGAGACTGGGACGGAGGTTCACCTTCCAGCAGGACAATGACCCTAAGCATACACTCGAGTGGTTTAAAGGGAAACATTTAAATGTCTTGGCATGGCCTAGTCAAAGCCCAGACCTCAATCCAATTCAGAATCTGTGGTATGACTTAAAGATTACTGTACACCAGCGGTTCCCATTCAACTTGAAGGAAGGGGGTGAATAGTTGTGCACACTCAAGTTTTCATTATTTTTTTGTCTTATTTCTTGTTTATTTCACAATAAAAAATATTTTGCATCTTCAAAGTGGTAGGCATGTTGTGTAAATCAAATGATGCAAACCCCCAAAAAATCTATTTTAACTCCAAGTTGTAAGGAAACAAAACAGGAAAAATGCCAAGGGGGTGAATACTTTCGAAAGGCACTGTATAACCGCCAGCTGTGTGTTATTCATGTCGTCCATCTGGAGGTGACGCTTTGTCCTTTGGAAACACACAATTACCAGGTGGACAGTAGGCCTCTTGAAGCGATAGAGGAAATCAAAAAGATCCACAAGTATTCTTTCACAATAGCTGGTATTATGTTATCTGCAGTTTTGAGCTGCACTGCCCTACTCTGTGGTGGACAACATCCACTCTTTGTTTATGTAATGGGCTGTAAGGCACAAGTATTTTATTTTTCAAAAATCCTCAGTCCACATGTCAAGTGTAATTGCGCCATTGTATTTACCAAAGTTCTAACTCCAGGACCACCCACCAACTGATTTTGTTTGCCTGATTCAGGACTCTAGTGCGATAGGAGAGAGACTGACTGAAACATTCACACCTCCATTAATTTACAAAAGAATAGTCTATAGCTCGGCTAGGTGTGAAAAAGCCCCCAATTTGTGCCACAGTTTAGACTACCGATAGATGCTGTGGTCAGTCAGAGTTGATTCCTATTGTGAAGTGTGGCCTAATGGCCAACAAAGGGCAAACTTGCAATGTATTTGATGCTTAAGTACTCTAAAGTACTCAATATCACAGACCAGATTTACCCTTACGAAAAATGCACCAATGCCTACAAATATATACATTTATTTTAATCCACATAATAATTCAAACAAGATTAGCTGTAGCGAGAGGAGAGACTGCATGCTAAAGACAATCAGAAAGAATGTCTTTAACCTTGCATTATAATATAACTTACTTTGAACGAAAGCCAGGAATGAGTGAGTCAGCCCTATGCTGTTCCTGCTTCTGTTGCCTATGTGAGTGTTTGTTTAAGATCCTACTGATTCTGTGATCACCAAGCCTCATGAAACCGCAAAATGTCGGATAAAGCAATTTCACAAATCTGGGTGTTTTTAAACTTTGCTATGCTGTATTAACGGCTTTACATTTTTTTCCCATTAGAACAGACTCTGGTATTACTTATACTTTATTTATTATTGTTTACACTGTTACAAGCTGACAGATAAATTATATTGTAATCTAACGGCACCTGTTTGTCATGCAACAGTATCTCTTGCACTTTTGACAATGATTTGACATGAGGCCTAATTCACATGATATGCCTAAAATACTTATATCCACTAGACTAGGCTAATAAATAATAACATTTTTCCTTTAGATTATTTAAATGTACCTATATCACGTTTTTTTAAGTTATCCCTTTGGAGCACATGCAAAAGCGCTTTGGAGTTGTTGAACAGGAGTGACAAAATGTATTAGAATTGAATTTGAATGATGAATGATGAACTGAATGATGAGGATGAAGAAGAAGAGAGTGATTGAATTTAGAACAATAGTGTAAGAATTTCTCTTCGTCTGTCCCGCTCGCACACTCAAATAAATGTTTTGTTTGTTCCTATTTTGTCAGAAGAAGCTGTAACTGGACCGTAGCTTATTACTTACTAAAACTGTTGTTACACTGTAAGGTTTTTATTGTAAGAGAAACAAAAATGGTCTGTTATATTCCATTATATTCTTAAAATATATGTGTTGACTGAATATACGCAAGTTGATGGCAAAGCCATAAAGCTCCGCTACTAAGCATAGATGCAAAAATAAATAAAATAAAAGAAGGTTTCACATATTTTCAAGACCTGAGCTATTTAATGTAGGTATTTTATTTATTACATTTACTTGTGACATGTTACCGATAACAACATTAATAATCTGGTGGCATTGGTAGAGAGACAGGCAGCGAATGGAGTGAAAATGCACTGTACAGTAAGTACGCAACAACGCTGTGGGCCAAGTGTGGTTCAGCAGCCTTTCCAATAAATTGGAATACAAAAGAAGCCATCCACCCTTGATGGGCTATCAGCAGGACATGTTTTGCGAGGTATGTTACTTCGCCCATCTCTTTGTATAGCCCGACACATGCATTGTTTTCCAATCAGATCTGGATGGATCCATAACAAATTACTATGGAAATAAATATCACTGAATGACAGAAATATTGGAATAAAGTAGGCTAATGCAACTGAAGGCAACAAATTGTTGCTTAATGATTGTTGCTCAAAGTCATCCAATTGTTATAATAGGATTTGAAGCAATAGCCTACCAGCGTGTGGTCAACTATTTAAGCACTGTTTCGTGCTGCTTTGAGACAAGTATGGGGACTGGTCTTGATAAATCCGTTTTTTATTTTCACTGAATCCCTGTTTGGGTATTGCTCTTCACTCGCAGTCGCTTTGTAGCTTAGGTCTACTCCCGACCGGTCACGTTGTACAGAGCCATATCTTCCTAACGGAAACCCTGAGGCCTACATAGGCTAACGGTAAATTGCATTTAAATTTTTCTTGGAATAGAAGCACCATGATATTAATACATTTAATTAAGCAACATTTCTAACAGTATAAACAGCACAACAACTACATTAATAATTTACAAACAAATTATAATCAATCCCATTAAGTCTGTTAACCTCTTCCAGCTAGGGTCCCATTTTCCAAATTTTCGCCTGTCTGACGTGCCCAAAGTTAAATGCCTACCACTCATGGCCAGAAACTAGGATATTTACATATTTAGTACTATTGGATAGGAAACACTCTGAAGTTTATAAAACCATTAAGATATAGTCTGTGGCTATTCCAGAACAGATTTAGCAGGCAAAAACCAGAGAGATTTCTGTCCGAATTAATTTTTTGTTGCTCTCTCTCTCATTTTGAAGCCCATGTAATATTTTTCTATGGGGAATAGGACCGAGGTTGCAGTACTTATGGCTTCCACTAGATGTCAACAGTCTCTGGAAAGGGTATGGAGGAAAAAAGCTCTGACCAGATCCTTAGAGAGAGAGAATTACTACGGGTAGGGAAAAAAGGTAAACAGACGTGCACGTTCACGAGAACGTGAAGCGCTTAGCGCCACCAACTTTCTTTTTCGCCTTTAACGTTTCACTTACCGTTCTTGTAAAATATGATCGCTATTATTCATAAAAGAATACATAAGGATGCATTATTAATGATATTTGATTTGTTTGTGAAAAAGATGAGAGGTATAATTTGAACGCGATCCCTTCACTGTAAAACGGGCGAGTAGACTGACAATGCTTGGTGGAGTAGCTGAACGTAATGCGTCAAAAACAACGGATATTTATGGATATAATTATTTACTTTTTCTAACAAAAGAACCATGGATTATCTTGTTTGGACACTTGGGAAGACCTCAGAAGAAGTTATTTGAAAGGTAAGCGATTTATATTAGCTGTGATATGGATATTTTGAGAACCGAGCTGGATATGAATTTATGCTAATGTGGAAAATATGTGAGGTACTAGCCTCAAACAATCAAATGTAGTGCTTTCGCCGTAAAGCCTTTTTAAAATCTGACAACGCAGTGATATTGCCAAGAAGCAGAGCTTTTGATGGCTATGCAACACTATGCAACACTTGTATATCGAAGTTAAATATTACGAATATGTATTACGAATATGTATTTTGAATTTGGCGCGTTATGTTTGCTCTGAAAACGATCCCGCTAAAGGGATCGGCGCGCTAAGAGGTTAACAAAAAAGGTTTTAAAGTCTCTAGTACAGCCAATATTAAAAACAGTCAAACGCATTTGTGAATTCAATTGATTTAGCTGACGTGTTGCGGTTTATTCATTGTTAAATTTTTCAGGGCTCCCTTTGTTATTTCGTTTTAGAACTAAAATGCTGTATTTAAAGACATGGATGACTTGTATGCTGTGTGATGACACACACAATGAATGAATGATTGATTGATATACTGTATATTGAAGTAGGCCTGTATGCCAATAAGTTAGTTATGCTAAAACAGCTACAGTAAACAGGACATTTAGGTCTACAGCTCCATGTCATTTCAATAACTTAACTTCTCAAAGATGCCCTCTGGTGGTCAAACTAGCATTAACTAGCATTAATGGAAACAATGTCTGAGAGTAAAATACCATGATGTCATGCACTTCAACGTGCCATACCCTTCTGCAGCACCCTGCAAGCTGTGCTGCAGTATGATGCAACTTTTAAAGGAAGAACCACTGTATGTGACTGATCCACCATAATTGATAACATCTTAATGCCGTGACCTTTGAGTTTCAAAGGTCGCGGCTAATTGCCACACATAAGGTAACGAACACGTCTATCTAATGGCGTAATTGCAGTCTGCATCAGGGACGTGACACGTCGATGAGCACCGATGATTCATTAGACGAATGGGGCGGAACGAATCGCAGATGATAATTATCATCTGTCGAGAGTAATTAGGTGCAATGTAGTGAGATATGTGATTTATTCACATTATACCAATGTAATGTACTGAGAAATATGTGATCTCCTCATAGTTTATCTCAGCTGCAGGTGCTAAGCCACAGATCCACCCCATTGGCTCATTTGAGGAGTCCAGTGGCATAGAGTAATGCATGTCCTATAGCTGGGAGAGTGACAGAGGTGAAATCTCTTTTGTTGTGGTAAATAACCCCAGCACTCTCATAAGTACTTGGTGAAGAGGAAAGTAGACCCTTGAGAGGGTCTGTCCAGCATATCTGAGTCCTGGTGCTCTGTTTAATCCTAGTTACTGTGTATGTTTTCCATAATTATTCAATGTTTTCCGTACTGTTTTCTTTAAATATCTAGGGCAACACTCCTCTCAAACCAATGAAGTAATGAGAACATAAGCCATCAACAATGGAGTACTGCCCTCCCTCCCAACAACAATTGATTAACTGAAGACAAAAACATAGGCAGGGTCAACAATGGGATTGAATCACACACACACACGTTTGTTTCTTCGTATCTTTGTGGGGACCAAAAAAATGGATTCCCATTCAAAATCCTATTTTCTCTAACCCCTAACCATAACCCTAAAATAGCCTTTTTCCTTATGGGGACCGGTGAAATGTCGGCACTTGTACAGATTTTCCTTGAGGACTTCTGTGGCCCACAAGGATAGTAAAACCAAATGCACGCACACAGACACACGCGTGCACACACATACACACACCAGTTATATAAAATGAGTGTACAAAACATTAAGCTTCCTAATATTGAGTTGCACCCCCCGCCCCTTTAGCCCTCTGAACAGCCTCAATGTATTGGGGTACGGACTTGA
Source organism: Brachymystax lenok tsinlingensis (assembly GCA_030435695.1). Classification (NCBI taxonomy): domain Eukaryota; kingdom Metazoa; phylum Chordata; class Actinopteri; order Salmoniformes; family Salmonidae; genus Brachymystax; species Brachymystax lenok. The sequence continues at coordinate 19,726,889 of CM059793.1, read as the reverse complement.
CAACGTGTCAAAGCGTTCCACAGGGATACTGACCCATGTTGACTCTAATGCGGATGTGTCAAGTTGGCTGGATGTCTTTTGGTTGGTGAACCATTCTTGATACACACAGGAAACTTTTGACTTGCCCATTTACCCTCTGAATGGCACACATACATAATCCATGTCTCAATTGTCTAAATGCTTAAAAATCCTTCTTTAACCTGTCGCCTTCCCTTCATCTACACTGATTGAAGTGGATTGTGACATCAATAATCCCAGCTTTCACCTGGATTCCCCTGGTCAGTCTATTTCATGGAAAGAGCAGGTGTTCATAATATTTTGTACACTCAGTGTACACGTACACACACGTACACACACGTACACACACGTACACACACGTACACCTGCTCCGGCGCCGACAGAGATGGCAGCCTCGCTTCACGTTCTCAGGAAACCATGCAGTATTTTGTTTTTTTATGTATTACTTCTTACATTGTTACCCGGAAAATATTAAGTTTTATTACATACAACCGGGAGGAACTATTGGATATAAGAGCAACGTCAACTTACCAACATTACGACCAGGAATACGACTTTCCCAAAGAGGATTCTCCTTTCGTTAACCCAAACACAACAACAGACTGGATAGCACGTGGCTACTCAAAACAACGGCGGCGCCGGAGAAGAGGGAAACGCGCCGGTCTTTTGGTCAAGCTTACGTCGACGGGCGATCGTGCACCTCTCCCGAGTATTTTAATCGCCAATGTACAGTCTCTTGACAACAAAGTAGACGAAATCCGATCGAGGGTTGCCTTTCAGAGAGACATTCGAGACTGCAACGTTCTTTGCTTCACGGAAACATGGCTCACTCAGGACACGTTATCAGAGTCGGTACAGCCACCTGGTTTCTCCACGCATCGCGCCGACAGAAACAAACATCTCTCTGGTAAGAAGAAGGGCGGGGGTGTGTGTCTTATGATTAACGAGACGTGGTGTGATCATAACAACATACAGGAACTCAAGTCCTTTTGTTCACCTGACATAGAATTCCTTACAATCAAATGCAGACCGCATTATCTACCAAGAGAATTCTCTTCGATTATAATCACAGCCGTGTACATCCCCCTCAAGCTGATACATCGACGGCACTGAAAGAAATTCATCGGACTCTATGTAAACTGGAAACCACATATCCTGAGGCTGCATTTATTGTGGCTGGGGATTTTAATAAGGCTAATTTAAGAACAAGGCTCCCGAAATTTTACCAGCATATCGAATGTGCCACCCGGGCTGGTAAAATCCTGGACCACTGTTATTCCAACTTCCGTGATGCATACAAGGCTATTCTCCGCCTCCTTTCGCAAGTCTGACCATGACTCCATTTTGTTGCTCCCAGCCTACAAACAGAAACTAAAACAGGAAACGCCCGTTCTCAGGTCTGTTCAACGCTGGTCCGACCAATCTGATTCCATGCTGCAAGATTGCTTGAGCACGTGGACTGGGATATGTTCCGGATAGCATCTGACAACAACATTGATGTATACGCTGATTCGGTGAGCGAGTTTATTAGCAAATGCATTGGTGATGTTGTACCCATAGCAAATATCAAAACCTTCCCCAACCAGAAACCATGGATTGATGGCAGCATTCACAAAACTGAAAGCGCGAACCACTGCTTTTAACCAGGTAAAGGCTACCGGAAACATGACTGAATACAAACAGTGCAGCTACTCCCTCCGCAAGGCAATCAAACAAGCTAAGCGTCAATATAGAGACAAAGTAGAGTCACAATTCAATGGCTCAGACACAAGAGGAATGTGGCAGGGTCTACAGTCAATCACGGACTACAAAAAGAAAACCAGCCCGTCGCGGACCATGACGCCCTGCTCCCAGACAAACTAAACAACTTCTTTGCTCGCTTTGAGGACAATACAGTGCCACCGACACGGCCCGCTACCAAAACCTGCGGGCTCACCTTCACCGCAGCCAATGTGAGAAAAACATTTAAATGTGTTAACCCTGCAAGGCTGCCGGCCCAGATGGCATCCCTGGCCGTGTCCTCAGAGCATGCAGACCAGCTGGCTGGTGTGTTTACGGACATATTCAATCAGTCCCTATCCCAGTCTGCTGTTCCCACATGCTTCAAGAGGGCCACCATTGTTCCTGTTCCCAAGAAAGCTAAGGTGACTGAGCTAAATGACTATCGCCCGTAGCACTCACTTCCGTCATCATGAAGTGCTTTGAGAGATTAGTCAAGGATCATATCACCTCCATCCTGCCAGACACCCTGGACCCACTCCAATTTGCTTACCGTCCCAATAGGTCCACAGACGACGCAATCGCAATCACACTGCATACTGCCCTAACCCATCTGGACAAGAGGAATACTTATGTAAGAATGCTGTTCATCGACTACAGCTCAGCATTTAACACCATAGTTCCTCCAAGCTCGTCATTAAGCTCGAGACCCTGGGTCTCGACCCAGCCCTGTGCAACTGGGTCCTGGACTTCCTGACGGGCCGGTCCCAGGTGGTGAGGGTAGAAACAACATCTCCACCCCGCTGATCCTCAACACTGGGGCCCCACAAGGGTGCGTTCTCAGCCCTCTCCTGTACTCCCTGTTTACCCATGACTGCGTGGCCAAGCACGCATCCAACTCAATCATCAAGTTTGCTGGCGACACTACAGTGGTAGGCTTGATTACCAACAACGACGAGACGGCCTACAGAGAGGAGGTGAGGGCCCTCGGAGTGTGGTGTCAGGAAAATAACCTCTCACTCAATGTCAACAAAACAAAGGAGATGATCGTGGACTTCAGGAAACAGGAGAGGGAGCACCCCCCTATCCACATCGAGGGGACAGTAGTGGAGAAGGTGGAAAGTTTTAAGTTCCTCGGCGTACACATCACGGACAAACTGAATTGGTCCACCCACACAGACAGCGTGGTAAAGAAGGCGCAGCAGCGCCTCTTCAACCTCAGGAGGCTGAAGAAATTTGGCTTGTCACCAAAATCACTCACAAACTTTTACAGATGCACAATCGAGAGCATCCTGTCGGGCTGTATCACCGCCTGGTACGGCAACTGCTCCGCCCACAACCGTAAGGCTCTCCAGAGGGTAGTGAGGACTGCACAACGCATCACCGGGTTAAACTACCTGCCCTCCAGGACACCTACACCACCCGATGTCACAGAAAGGCCAAAAGATCATCAAGGACAACAACCACCCGAGCCACTGCCTGTTCACCCCGCTATCATCCAGAAGGCGAGGTCAGTACAGGTGCATCAAAGCTGGGACCGAGAGACTGAAAACAGCTTCTACCTCAAGGCCATCAGACTGTTAAACAGCCATCACTAACATTGAGTGGCTGCTGCCAACATACTGACTTAAATCTCTAGCCACTTTATACATAGGAATTGGATGTAACAAATGTATCACTAGCCACTTTAAACAATTTTGTATATAATGTTTACGTATCCGACATACTCATATCAAATGTATACACTGTACTCTAAACCATCTACTGTATCTTGCCTATGCCGTTAGGTCATCGACCCAAATCTCTAGCCACTTTAATAATTATAATTGGATGAAATAATGTATCACTAGCCACTTTAAACAATGCCATTTATATAATGTTTACATATCCTACATTACTCATCTCATATATATGTGTATATACTGTACTCCATACCATCTACTGCATCTTGCCTATGCCGGTCAGCCATCGCTCATCCATATATTTATATGTACATACTCGTATTCATTCCTTTACTCTTGTGTGTATAAGGTAGTTGTTGTGAATTTGTTAGATTACTTGTTAGATACTACTGCATGGTCGGAACTAGAAGCACAAGCATTTCGCTACACTCGCATTAACATCTGCTAACCATGTGTATGTGTGACAAATAAAATTTGATTTGATTTGATTTGTACACACACGCAGTACACACACGCAGTACACACACACACGCAGTACACACATACGCAGTACACACACACACGCAGTACACACATACGCAGTACACACACACACACGCAGTACACACACACTTATATAGCCCACCGTGCATGTGCAGTTCCTGCAGCCATCTGTCAATGATTCATCCTCTCTGTAGACAACCCCCTTAACGCTGCAGGTCCTCTCACAGTAGCATCCATCCAGACCATTCATCATCTCCTCCGCTCTGGACAGCTGGTCAAGCCAGGCCCAGATACAAATGGAGGGAGGGAGGGGGAGGGAGGGAGAGGGTCTCAGATCGGCGCATATCATTCATCTATATCAGTGGTCACCAACCTGTTGATCTCCAAGGCATTCCTAGTCGATCACCAAACATTTCTGTAAAAAACCCAACGATAAAACCTTGCGTTCCTATGTTTTTTATTTGTTTCGTGCTGTTGGCTGGAGGTGCACTTGATTCAGCAGCCCAAGCCCCGGGAAGGCAAAGTGTTCCCATTTTTAACCATTTCATGTGTCTGAAGGTAGAACTCCGCCTAACCTGCAGGCCCAGAGAAGATCAAGTGAACCTATAGGCTTACCGCTGGCCGATCAGATAGCTCAGACCACTGTGTCTGCACAGTTTCCTTGAGCCATAGACTGTAAAAAGAAATCTCGAACACTCAGCAAAACTTAAAACCATGACTAGAGAGAGACTCAACACATTCAGCAAATGGCTGCTTATTTTAAAAGTATGTTCATGTTTAAATTGTTATTCAGCACTGTCAACACTTTGTTCAAAACTTTTATAAGCCATAAAATGCGAGTTCTCGCTACTTCCACTCACAATACAACCAGCACTGCAATGAATGAGTATAGCAAAGTGTTTCCAAAAAAGCTTCTGTTGTTATTATTACTATGCTCTCTCAGCTGTGCCTCATAAGTAATACAACAAATTATCTATTACCAGTGTGATCATATACCTACATTTTGTAAATATAATTTCAAAATGGTCTGAGAAGAAAAACATTGGCAAGGCAATTCAAGCATAGCCAATATGCAATGACAATGTATTGGGCCTATAACCTAGTGCACAAACTTCATTGCTACAGAACTGTTTTTGATTGGTTAATGTTGCATAGGCTTACATTTTCTAAGTCATGTAAAAAAAAATCTGAGCGGTATATCTTAGCTTGCATTTTGACTCAGAAAGCGATCTTGACTCAGAAAAGGTTGGTGATCACTGATCTATATACACATGAAACGCATTCTACTACAAGCCTTGCTACAGTCAACCATCCACTAAAGGAGGTCTACACTGTATGACATCAACAAAGTAGATTCATATACATTGCCTTCGGAAATAATTCAGATCCCTTGACTTTTCCCACATTTTGTTAGGTTACAGCCTTGTTCTAAAACTGAACGCCCCCCCAAAAATGTATCAATCTACACACAATACCCCATAATGACAAAGCAAAAACTTTTTTTTTTTTAAATGTTTGCTTATTCAAAATACCAAACTGAAATATCACATTTACATAAGTATTCAGACCCTTCACTCAGTACTTTGTTGAAGCACCTTGGGCAGCGATTACAGCCTCGAGTCTTCTTGTGTATGACGCTACAAGCTTGGCACACCTGTACTTGGGGAGTTTCTCCCATTCTTCTCTGCAGATTCTCTCAAGGTCTGTCAGGTTGGATGGGAGAGTTGCTGCACAGCTATTTTCAGGGTCTCTCCAGAGATGTTCCTTCGTGTTCAAGTCCGGGCTCTGAAGTCCGGGCTCTGGCTGGGCCACTCAAGGACATTCAAAGACTTGTCCCGAAGCCACTCCTGCGTTGTCCTGGCTGTGTGCTTAGGGTTGTTGTCCTGTTGGAAGGTGGACATTCACCCCAGTCTGAGGTCCTGAGCGCTCTGGAGCAGGTTTTCATTAAGGATCTCTGTACTTTGCGCTGTTCATCTTTGCCTCGATCCTGACTAGTCTCTCAGTCCCTGCAGCTGAAAAACATCCCTACAGCATGATGCTGCCACCACCATGCTTCACCGTAGGGATGAAGCCAGGTTTCCTCCAGACGTGGCGCTTGGCATTCAGGCCAAACAGTTCAATCTTGGTTTCATCAGACCAGACAATCTTGATTTCCAAATGTCCAATCAATTGAATTTACCACAGGAGGACTCCAATCAAGTTGAAGAAACATCTCAGGGATGATCAATGGAAACAATTTTGAGTCTTATAGCAAAGGGTCTGAATAAATTATTAGTAAGTTATTTCTGTTGTAAAAACATGTTTTTGCTTTGTCATTATGGGGTGTTGTGTGTACATTGCTGAGGATTATATATATTTTTAATCCATTTTAGAATAAGGCTGTAACGTATCAAAATATGGAATACTTTCCGAAGGCACTGTAGGTAGACCATAGATGCCCTTTGATGGTGAATGAAACCTGTTGAAACAGAAATGAATAGCCTGAGGTATCAGCCTTGACAACAAAGGTTTATGACCAGGATACATTACAGTACCTTGCTGGATGTTTTGGCTAAGATATCCTGCAGTTCCATGATCTTCTGCACCAGTCCGTGGAAGTCATTGCAGGTTGGGCAAGCTAGAAAAGAACAGACAACATGTTTACACATAACTTTGTTACAGGTGAACAACATTTTAATATGACTGCACCAATAAGTAGTGGAAAGGTATCAAACACATCAAACAAATGATTTCCAGGTGTTTGATACCATTCCATCTGCTTCGTTCCGGCCATTATTATGAGCCTCAGCAACTTCCTACGGTGTGGACTTACTCCGGTTGAGATCTGGGCACTGGGAGATGAATCCCTGAGGCATGACTAATATCTGAACGTCCTGCATTACACCCTGCAGACACATATAGAAAAAAAACACTGGCTTAGTTACAGCCAGCACAGAGCGTACTGTCTCGTCTGACTAAATGTGTCCTACTTGATCACAGATAGCACCCCTAAATGAGAGGATAGCCGTCATCACAGTGCAGTGGATGGTGTTATATAAAGAGAAGCTAGGACAACTACATGTGCAATAGGTAGAAAATAGATGAGAGATGGTCTAATATTCTTAGCATGCACACACACACACACACACACACACACACACACACACACACACACACACACACACACACACACACACACACACACACACACACACACACACACACACAAACACCTCAAGTCATGCACAAAGCCCAATAAATACTGTGCTATAAGTAAACAAATGTATTAAATATTTAGTGAAGATGACTGTTACTGGAAATGTATGTTTCGATAGCAGGGAGGGAGTTAAGTTAATGTGTTCTCTGGACTGGTACAGCCTGATGTTCGTTGAGATAATTGGACTGAAATGGGATGTAAATTGAACCAATAATGAATGTAATAGCAATGTCTGTTTTCTCCTGATTCCCTTTGATAAGCATAGCTATGAGATACACATTAAATTTGATTCATAGGTTTCCTCATTTTATAGCCTATCATCGTGTGGTCGAAGCACACATCCAGACACTCAGTAGCCATGGAAACCTGGGCCATCTCATTCCTTGAGTGCATGTACTTCTCTTACAGAAGTGGAGCCACGCAACTTATGAGAATTCTTTTTTTTCAGTTGTCTTGCCACTTTGATTTACTGGCCATGAATTCAAATCCAAAGAAACCAATTAGCTAATTCCTCATGGCAACATCATGCGAGATGGAAGCAGGCATGAGTCATGTTTTGTTAAACATGTTTCCATCTCCCGGTAATTTAGACTGACTCAGTGGAAGGCGGAAAAACTATTAGACTAGGGACGATAATGCATGTATGTATGTATCACTGATGAATGTGTGCATTAGTGTGAAAAGTTATTGAGTGTATGATTACTAACTAGCTGCTTTCCAGATATAGACTACACCTGTAAACCACACACAGTGTCTTTTAATGAAAGATGAAGACCTAAATGCAACTAAATTGGTAATCAATTGTGAATGAATCATCTTATGGACTTCTCCTTCATACACATCATGGTATATTATACATGTAGGATGCTATAATATCGAACTGCTGAATGGTTATCATCCCATCTCTGTGATAAAAGTGTTTGCCACTATACTGCTGGGGATGCAATTTTTGCTTCCTCTAAACCCCCATCCAAACCGAGAGAAAGAATGCCTGATCGTTAATGAAGGAGTTTTCCTTTAGATGAGATGTGGCTTTCCTTTCCCAGCACTAATCAGGGCTTCAGAGGCACGAAAGGGGGAGGTGTGGTGGGCACACATCAAGATTAGTGGGTGACCTCCAAGTCTTCTTTCATCTGCCAATTAACACAGAGGAAATGCAACAGCCAGGAGCGTCACACGAAATTATACACACGCAGTACAACACACAGACACATACACGTTCTGCCCGACAGCAAACAAAAAGTAGTACCAGTGTTGTTAAAATAGGTAAAATCCGACATTAAAGCTGACATTATACTCTAAGTTATCCCTATGGGAAGGATGTTCCCATGTGGATTAAAACGCTGTGAGGGGCAGATACATGTCTTCACGTCTGATAAACAATGGACCATGTTTAATGAGCAAGGTCCAGAGAGTTTAATGATTTCTCCCAAATCAGTGTTGGTGGGATAATTGCGGCAGCAATGCATAGAGCAGCAGACTAGGGGGGAAACAATTTATGGGACAAAAATGTAAATGTATTCTTGGCAGTGAGGGAGAGAAAGGAGAAAGAATGCACAAATTACATTGACAGTCTTGAGAAAATGTGAATAAATAAAACAAGCAAGTCCAAGGCTAAACAACCGAGGATGGGAAGGGACCAGGGTGGCATGTGGGAAAACAATGTCCATGAGCCAACGCGCTTAATTTCCTCTTCAATTATTTGAATAATTTATCAAGCAGCATCAGCACCGTTTATGACGCACCGTCAAACCTAAGCCACCATGAAGAGTCTTCAGCTTTACAAAACATGTCATATTTACCTTGAAAAAGCCATGGGCGCTGTTCCGCTGCCCTAACCAGAAGGTTGTGTCCTCAGGGATGTCCATGAACGGGATCTCCACCACCCTCTCATAGATCCTGCAGAGCAATATAGACAGGAACGGGTCAGCAAAACATGATTACTGCTCATCATAAAACATACTGTATTTGCCAACCACACCACACCTTCTAATACTACTACCACTAAACCTTGTAACAGTAATAATATGTGACCCGTTTCAGGAAACTAGGCATATGTCGCAAGTCATGACTTCTTAGGAGAGCCATTCTTTTTTTCTTTTCTTTTTATCAAAATGCGTTTTTTGGTAGAAATGCCTTCTGGAACATGTGAACTTTCATGTGCCTTAATAAGAAACATATATGCCATTTGTAAATACAAATAAAACTTTACAGTTATGAGCTTTGTTGGTTAAGCCACAGAAAAAGTCAGCAACCTTCCCACTAGCCATAATTGGCTGAGATAATGAGTGTCCTAGACATGCCGAAAGAGGAGTTTGGATTGGTCTGCCATATAGAGGGCTTCTGTCTATTTGAGCTGGTCAGTCTGTGTTGGTAATCTTGTGGAATGCGGCTTTTAAATTTCTTTATTGTGTAGTGGAGCTGCGTAAGTGTTGCTCTCCACTTTCTGGAGGATTGAGTATTGAAATCAGTGGAATTGGAGTATGATAGCTAAAGAGATGGAGAAAACACCTGTCTCCAGATTACATCTTCAAACTAAGGGCAACCGTGGCATGGTGCATGCATGATGATGTATACGGGTAAGATAGTCTAGCTAGTTACATTTTCAGATATTATACGTTTTAATAATTTTGTTAGAAAGTGTTTTCATTTCAAGCTAAAGTGTACTGTTAGCTAGCTAGCTAACGTTAGCTGGCTGGCTCCCGGCTAACGCTACGTGTATGACGTTATTATTCGTATCCCAGAGTCGTTTGCTTTGCTAGTTAGAGCCTAATGTTAGCTAGCTAACATTGAAACTGGTTGGTTAGCTCCCAGCAGATTCATGCAGGGTACTAGCGACATGATTTGGCACTTTGTTCATTGTTGTTTAACTAGTTAACGTTAGCTGGCTGGCTCGTTAGCTAACGTTACGTAACGTGTGTGATTTTACATGTTGTTTACCTAGCTAGGTTCATTGTTTACCTAGCTAGCTAGCTACATGTCTTAAGCTAAAGTGTACAACACCCATTGAATATGGCCGTTGTCAGTAAACGTCGGCAAAAAAGCGTAATGAAATTGTTGCCAGCGGAGCTGGTTAGGCCGTTTCCATGCTATCCAGAGGTAAACAAATCGTCCAGAGCGTCAAGTGTGCGCTCTAAACGCTCCGAGAGCGAAACGAGATGGGTGGGGCTAAAGCTTAAGAGGGTGTGAACGATCCTGAATGGGTGTAGACAAAGAAGAGCTCTTCACTAGATACCAAAACAATCAGAAAACATTCTCAAAAGTGAGTTTACAAGTTGATCAACTTTCAAAGCAGAATTACTTTCCCATTGTTCCTCAGAAATTCAGTGTATGATATACCATTTTGTAGCTCTGAGTCTCTACTTTCATCCAACGTAAAAAATAACACAATTTCAAATTTTGCTACATAAGACCAAATGCAGGTGGTGAGTCAAATATTTGATTAAATTGATTGGTAATAATTCCTCTAACACTAAAATACACCCTCTTCAGTCCACCTATTCCCTACTTATTATAGGTAGTTTATACTGGGAATAATACTGGATTAAATGAAACATGGTTATATCTCAGTACATTTAGCCTACCTGTTGCAGTCAACGTGCAGTATGATGTGGGAGGCACTGACAGCCACAGAAACCTTGTGCCACTGTCCGTCTGCCAGGCTGTAGGGAAACACCTCGGTGTGGGCCTTCTGACCCTTGGTGCGGTAGTGGAGACGCACCTCACTGCGCTGCCCACTGCTCTCCAACTCCAGGAACCTGAAGGGACGAGCAGACAATATGGATGGAGAGAGGAATTGATATGGACACAAGTTTGTCTAGAGTGGAACCTGAAAGAATGAGCAGATAGGATATATGGAGAGGGAAAATGCTACGCACAGACAGTACATGGCTAAAAGTATGTTGACAACTGTTCGTCGAACATCTCATTCCAAAATCATGGGCATTAATATGGAGTTGGTCCCCCCTTTGCTGATATAACAGCATCCACTCTTCTGGGAAGGTTTTCCAGTAGATAGACAATTTTTACGTACCACGTGCTTCAGCACTCGCCGGTCCCCTTCTGTGAACTTGGGTGGCCTACCTATTCGCGGCTGAGCAGTTGTTGTTCCTAGACATTTTCACTTCACAATAACAGCACTTACAGTTGACCGGGGCAGCTCTAGTAGGGCAGAAATTTGACGAACTGACTTGTTGGAAAGGCGGCATCCTATGACGGTGCCACGTTGAAAGTCACTGAGCTCTTCAGTATAGGCCATTCTACTGCCAATGTTGGTCTATGGCAATTGCATGGCTGTGTGCTCGATTTTATACACCTGTCAGCAACGGCTGTGGCTGAAGTAGCCAAATCCACCAATTTGAAGGGGTGTCCACATACTTTTGCATGTGCACACACACACTACCCAATTCAACTACAACATCACTAACAGAGGTAAAAAGTCTGTAAAATTGAGGACAGACCACACCCATAACTCTACAGATAGCTGAACAGTTCCTGTTCATTCCCTGAATCAGAATCCTTCCAATAAAGTGGATTGTGCACCGCACTCACCCCATGGTAAATTATAAGTGCTTCACCCTGTTTCAAAGAATCATGACACATTCCTCTGTAGATCTGCAAACCCTTTCAAGATCCAATCACTTGAAGTGCAAGCTTAATGCTACTCAACGACTGTCAAGGACAGCTTCAGCGAGACAACACTAATGCATATGTGTAATGTGAGTGAGAGGAGTAAACTCATGGGGACATTGGTACATTGGTATTCCAGGAAACCCCTGCCTTCCTTCTGTCTAGTCCGTTGAGATTCCCCATGTGAAGTAGCGACACTAATGGAAAGAGCTGACAGAGTTGCCAATACAGATTCATCAGCTCTGGCTTTAAAGACTTCTACTCACTTCAAAGCATTATTCAAAAGAAAAACAGCCATTTAGAAGAACTGTAGCGGTGGAGTGGATTTATCTACAAACCGAATCTAATGAGTTATTGTCCTCCAGCCATGCACAATATACCAGCTGCACAAATCCAGTAACACTGCCTGCCGAGATCACCCAACAACCCATTTCTAAACCAAATGAAACAATGGTTCTGTAGAATGTGAACACACATTCTGCACACAGTCTGGCTCAGCTAATCAGAGCTGGGGAAAGTCATTAACGTCGCTATGAGGTCTTTACTCTGTGCTGACTTTAATATACACAGTTCAATCAACACATTATGTGGCGTCCTGACTGGAAAACAGATCAGCATACCAGCTAACTAACTGTTCACAATCCCCACGGTTGTGTGTTTAGTTTGGTGATGTACTAAGAATAAAGTGTTGGTGTAATTAGCTTCTTCTGTTCAGCATTGTTTAGTCTGTTTTGTCATCGGATTCCTGCAGCACTAACAGATTTACAAAACACAAAAATACTGTATGTACCATCAACACATTTTACGCACAGATGACAATCCCATATATATTTTTTTAAAGGACTTCACTGCAAAGGTGAGCCATTCATACTCTGACCAGTGTGTTTTATGAGGACTCTGGCATTGTGGTCAGTGGGTATTGTGAGGACTCAAGCATTGTATTCAGTACGTATTTGTAATGGCTCTGGCCGTACCTCTGTTCAGAGTGGTGGATGGAGAGAATGACCCCAGAGTTGAAGTGCTCCTGTTTCAGGGTGACCACAACGGTGAACTCCCTCCGGCCCCTCAGCTTCTGGAGCATCTGCTCAGACACATCCTCAGGAGCCTTCACCTCCCTGGACGAACCTGGGGAAAGAGGGGTCGGCAGTTTGGTCATTAAAAAGGCAATATTGTAGTAGCACTTGAGCATTCAAATACATTAGCATTATTTATGTAGGCATTTCATTTCCATGTGTTTTCATTCATTACAGGTTATCATTGTTGCAAAATACAAAGGATATTCATGATTGTTCAACAATAGTGCCATATTAGAAATTAAGGATTATTTCAACTAGTATAATGTGTTTAGATTAATAACAGAGAGATCAGTGTTACACCATGGCTTTGGATAAGAGTGTCTGCTAAATTACTAAAATGTAAATGTGTCTCAACTGAAGCCAAACAGAGCCAGAACAGAGAAACAAACCCACGTTAGCGTGATTCACAAATGCCTCAGTTGTTGGTACAGACAGTTAAAATAAGTATTTCAACACAACTTGAAACTATCCACTCTTGAAATTACAGCAGAACACATCTGGCTGTTTTAGAAAATACAAACAAAAGACGTCAGCTCCTCTGAAGCTGAACAATCTCCGACAAGCAGCTTCAGAGCTGCACCTTTTGATCTCAGCTTGAAGAAGAAAGAAAAAGGAAGGAAGAAATAAGAAGAAGAAGAAGGATTAAAGAAGAAGAAGAAAGAAGGAAGAAGTGCAGTGGACATTCAGATCTCTGTGTAGCCTGGCTAGTCTGTAGCTACTGTTCTGTAGCTAGTCTTCTGTAGCTAGTCTTCTGTTCTCCAGTCCCACTAGTGTGCCACCTTCTCCCCCTGACTCCACCCAGACATCTATGCTACTTTAATGGAAGCATCAATAAATGATGATGTTTCTCAGAAGCAAATCACATCAAAGGGTTCACTCCCAACCAGGGGATGCATGCACGATGCCATGGCACACTTTAGAGCTACAGGAAGCTAAGCTAGCATCGCTGCCTCTTCTCCTCAGCGCATAAACATTTTCCTTCCAGCTGGTGGGAGTAGCCAATTAACACAATGTAGTACAAAAATGCTAAAAAGGCCATGATGAAGCCTGGCACTGTGCAGGGTGAGCACACAGAGTAGAGGCTTCAATGCATGTGATTGGAGAGAAGCACGTTATACAGTCTTCAGGGAAGGAGTTTATTTTTCACCTTTATTTAACTTCTTTGGGAGCAGCGCACGAGGTGACCGTTTTGGAGAGCCTGGCGTGTCCAAAGTAAAATGCCTCCCATTCAGGCCCAGAAAATAGGATATGCACATATTTAGTACCATTAGATAGGAAACACTCTGCATTTTCTAAAAGTGTTAACATTTTGTCTGTGAGTATAACAGAACAGATATGGCGAAAACCCGAGGAATTTCTGTCCTGGAAAAAGTGGTTTTGACAGTTTAGCCTCATTTAGAACCCCTCCCTTATGAAAATGCCCATATAAGGGCATATGAATGCAGTACCTATTGCTTCCTCTGGATGTCAACAGTCTCGAGAAAGTGTTCTGATTCTTTTTAGATGCTTTTAGAGCAGAGAAGAAGACGAATAAGGAAGTGTCCACACAGATGTCAATACAAGTAAATGCGCGCTCCCGGCTGGCGCGTTCTTTGGTTTTTTCCTTTCTTATTGCCCAGTTTATATTCCGGTTGAAATATTATACTATTTTTACATAAAAGTGTTCCTAAGGATACATTTAAAATTATGTTTGATTGTTCTTGGACAAGTTTATAGGTATAAGTTGAACGAGTTCTCTTCACGTTTCAATGGACGATTGGAGGCTCTATTTTCTCATTATAACGCGCCAACCAAACTGAGATTTAAGGATATAATACATTACTTTTTCTAACAAAAGAACCATGGATTGTCTTCGTTGGACACTTGGGAAGCCCTCAGCAGAAGTTCATCAACAGGTAAATGATTTGTTTTCGCTGTGAAATGTGTTTTCTGTGAACCGTGAAGGCTTATGAATTCATGGTAATGGGAAAAATATGTTAGGTGCTACCCTCAAACAATCAAATGTGGTGCTTTCGCCGTTGAAATCTGACAACGCTGTGATATTGCCAAGAAGCAGAGCTTTTGATGACTATGAAACACTTGTATATTGATGCATGTTTAATAATTCAACTTTTGGATTTTGAATTTGGCGCCTTGCATTTCACCTGGTAGTGTCGGGAGTGGGTAGCGCCCCACCGCTCCCTAAGAAGTTAACCGGTTAGGCTAGTTGAGAACAAGTTCTCACTTACAACTGCGACCTGGCCAAGATAAAGCACAGCAGTTCGACACATACAACAACAAAGAGTTACACATGGAATAAACAAACATACAGTCAATAATAAAGTAGAAAAAATTAAAAAATTAGTCTATATACAGTGAGTGCAAATGAGGTAAGATAAGGGAGGTAGGGCAATAAATAGGCCATGGTGGCGAGGTAATTACAATTTAGCAATTTAACACTGGAATGGTAGATGTGCAGAAGTTGAATGTGCAAGTAGAGATACTGGGGTGCAAAGGAGCAAGGATGCGGTTATGGTGACCAGTGAGCTGAGATAAGGCGGGGCTTTACCTAGCAAAGACTTGTAGATGACCTGGAGCCAATGGGTTTGGCGACAAGTATAAAGCGAGGGCCAGCCAACGAGAGCGTACAGGTCGCAGTGGTGGGGAGTATATGGGGCTTTGGTGACAAAACGGATGGCACTGTGATAGACTGCATCCAATTTGTTGAGTAGAGTGTTGGAGGCTATTTTATAAATGACAAGTCAAGGATCGGTAGGTCAGTTTTACGAGGGTATGTTTGGCAGCATGCGTGAAGGATGCTTTGTTGCGAAATAGGAAGCCAATTCTAGATTTTATTTTGGATTGGAGATGCTTAATGTGAGTCTGGAAGAAGAGTTTAGTCTAACCAGACACCTAGGTATTTGTAGTTGTCCACATATCCTAAGTCAGAACCGTCCATTGTAGTGATCCTGGACGGGCGGTCAGGTGCGGGCAGTGATCGGTTGAAGAGCATGCATTTAGTTTTACTAGCATTTAAGAGCAGTTGGAGGCCACGGAAGGAGAGTTGTATGGCCTTGAAGCTCGTCTGGAGGTAAGTTAACACAGTGTCCAAAGAAGGGCCAGAAGTATACAGAATGGTGTCGTCTGCGTAGAGGTGGATCAGAGAATCACCAGCAGCAAGAGCGACATCATTGATGTATACAGAGAAGAGAGTCGGCCTGAGAATTGAACCCTGTGGCACCCCCATAGAGACTGCCAGAGGTCCGGACAACAAGCCCTCCAATTTGACACACTGAACTCTATCAGAGAAGTAGTTGGTGAACCAGGCGAGGCAATCATTTGAGAAACCAAGGCTGTTGAGTCTGCCAATAAGAATGTGGTGATTGACAGAGTCAAAAGCCTTGGCCAGGCCAATGAATACGGCTGCACGGTAATGTCTCTTATCGATGGCGGTTATGATATCGTTTAGAACCTTGAGCGTGGCTGAGGTGCACCCATGACCAGCTCTGAAACCAGATTGCATAGCAGAGAAGGTATGGTGTGATTGGCTTTCGAAGACCTTAGAAAGGCAGGGTAGGATAGATATAGGTCCGTAACAGTTTGGGTCTAGAGTGTCTCCCCTATTGAAGAGGGGGATGACCGTGGCAGATTTCCAATATTTGGGAATCTCAGACGATACGAAAGAGAGGTTGAACAGGCTAGTAATAGGGGTTGCAACAATTTCGGCAGATAATTTTAGAAAGGGAGGGTCCAGATTGTCTAGCCCGGCTGATTTGTAGGGGTACAGATTTTGCAGCTCTTTCAGAACATCAGCTATCTGGATTTGGGTGAAGGAGAAATGGGAGGCTTGGGCGAGTTGTCGTGGGGAGTGCAGGGCTGTTGACCGGGTTAGGGGTAGCCAGGTGGAAAGCATGGCGAGCCGTAGAAAAATGCTTATTGAAGTTCTCAATTATAGTGGATTTGTCGGTGGTGACAGTATTTCCAAGCCTCAGTGCAGTGGGCAGCTGGGAGGAGGTGCTCGTATTCTCCATGGACTTTACAGTGTCCCAGAACTTTTTTTCAGTTTGTGCTACAGGATGCACATTTCGGATAAATATTTTTTTATTATTATATATATTTTTTTCACTGTTGGTTAGAACCTGTAAGTAAGCATTTCACTGTAAGGTCTACACCTGTTGTATTCGGCGCACGTGACAAATAAACTGATTTGATTTGATTTATATCTGTTCCTGGTTCTACATTTTTTGAAAGGGGCATGCTTATTTAAGATGGTGAGGAAGGCACTTTTAAAGAATGACCAGGCATCCTCTACTGGGGATGAGGTCAATATCCTTCCAGGATACCCGGGCCAGGTCGATTAGAAAGGTCTGCTCGCTGAAGTGTTTTAGGGGAGCGTTTGACAGTGATGAGGGGTGGTCGTTTTACCGCAGGCCCATTACGGATGCAGGCAATGTGGCAGTGATCGAAAACAGCAGAAGTGTATTTGGAGGGAAAGGTGGATTTTTAAGAGTAGAAGCTCGAATTGTTTGGGTACAGACCTGGATAGTAAGACAGAACTCTGCAGGCTAACACCGCCCCCTTTAGCAGTTCTATCTTGTCAGAAAATGTTATAGTTAGGGATGGAAATCCAGGATTTAGACACGGCTAGGACATCCGGGTTGGCAGAGTGTGCTAGGGCAGTGATTAAAACAAACTTAGGGAGGAGGCTTCTAATGTTAACATGCATGAAACCAAAGCTTTTACGGTTACAGAAGTCAACAAATGATAGCGCCTGGGGTATGGGAGTGGAGCTAGGCACTGCAGGGCCTGGATTAATCTCCACATCACCAGAGGAAAAGAGGAGGAGTAAAAGGAGAGTAAAAGGAGCAGATTTCTGGGTACGGTAGAATAGATTCAAGGCATAATGTACAGACAAAGGTATGGTAGGATGTGAATACAGTGGGGGTGAACCTGTGCATAGAGTGACGATGAAAGAGATATTGTCTCTAGAAATATCATTTAAACCAGGTGATGTCACCGCATGTGTGGGAGGTGGAACTAAAGTGTTAACTAAGGCGTATTGAGCAGGAATAGAGGCTCTACAGTGACATAAGGCAATAATTACTAACCAAAATGGCAACGGACAAAGCATATTGACGTTAGCGAGAGGCATGCGTAGCTGAGTGGTCATAGGAGTCTAGTGAGTGGCTTCAACAAGCTAGCGGGCCGGGGCTAGTTAAGCTAGCAGAAAGGCCTTGGAGGGACGTCGTGACGGAAGAAAGTCTGTTGTGGCCCCCTTGTGCTGTTCCGTCGGCATATGGATCAGCAGGGCTGCGTATAGTAAACCAGGCCAATTGGCAAAATAGATATAGTGGCCAAAGAGTTTGTCCGATGGGCCTCTTAAGCTAACAGCAGGCTGCAGCATTTAGGGGACGTTGCGACGGCGGAGCCAGTTGAGAAAAAAACTAAAATACAACTCGGGCGAATCACGTCGGTGGTCCAGTCGTGATGGGTCGGCGGGGTCCAGGCCAGTTGGCAAAATAGGTATTGTAGCCCAAGGAGTGGCTGATGGACCTCTACGGCTAGCCGGGAGATGGACCTAGTAAGGCTGGCTCCAGGCTAATTGGTTCTTGCTTTGGGACAAAGACGTTAGCCAGGAGTGGCCACTCGGATAGCAGCTAGCTAGCTGCGATGAACCAGGTGAAAAAGGTTCAGGGCTTGCGGTAGGAATCTGGAGATATGGAGAAAAACAAGTCAGATTTGCTCTGGTTTGAGTCGTGCTGTGCAGACTGGCTTGAGTTGTCCGTGCTAGAGGTGGCTGATGACCGCTAGCAGTGGCTGGCTGACTACTAGCTAGTAGCTAGTTAGCTGGCTAGCTGTTGTTGGGGTTCCGGCTCAGAAGACGGATCAGCAGGGCTCCGTATGGTAAACCAGGCCAATTGGCAGAATAGGTATAGTGGCCAAAGAAATTTCCCGATAGGCCTCTTAGGCTAACAGTCCGATGTGCTCTAGACAGTTAGCGGGCCGCGGCTAGCTAGTAGCCAATTAGCAGGTAGCCAGTTAGCTGGCTAGCTTTTGATGGGGTTCCAGTTCTTAAGTATAAAAATAGTAGATCCGTACCACATTGGGTGAGGCGGGTTGCAGGAGAGTATATTCAGTCCGTAGATGGAAAGTGATATTAAAATATATACGAAAAATAAATACGAAAAAAACAAGGAAAACGATGTTTAGACGAGTGTAGAGTGTGCTGCTAGCATTAGCATCTGTCTGATCCTGGCTAGGCTACTCCATGGGGAGGCCATGTTTTGAGTCGATTCTGTCAAAACAAAAAGGTTGTCTGGTTTTTAGGTCAACTAGACAGATACAGGGCTTGAGTACATCCTTAACAGAGCTACTATCATTGAAGTGTTATTGGCTGAGGTGGGCCAGATGGTGCAATGACATGTACCAGATTAGTCTGTAAACCAATCACCTGCACTGCAAAAAGGGAAATCTAAGCAAGCCTAAATATGTTATATTGTTATAATTCACTTAGTGTCTATTACCAAGCTAAATTACCTAACGTCATTGGTAGATACTTGTGATTATTTTAACTCTCCCCCCAAAGGCTTAATACAAGTAAGTTATCTTATTTCAAGATAATTTTTTCGATATATTTTACCCATTTTTGCCAATGATATTAGATAATTTAGCTTGGTATGGATTTTTTTTAAAGTGAATTATCACTCAAAATATATTTAGGCTTGTCTAGATTACACTTTTTGAAGTTACGATGGTAGCAACAGAAAGCCTCTGAATGAATAATTAAATATATGTGACCAGTTTTCAAAATAATGTAGGACATTGGTGGAAATGATTAATGCTTTGAAGTGTCTTTGTAGACCGCCTCATTGAATCACAATTACAGATCAAATAGAGTGACCCATAAAGGGTTGGTGCATTTTTCCCTTTGGAAATATTATACATTTGCAGTCAGACGCTGTGAAATTCTCTACAACAGAAATACATTAAGCCATTTGTCAGACTTGAAACAAAACTAAACTCAAGCAAAAGACTCCAGCCCGAAGATGGTAGAGTGCCGTGTTTGTCAGTCATGTGCCAGACATAAGCATGGCGGGTGCGACTGGGCAAGGCAAGGGGAGGACCACAGTGATACCTCAATCCCAGACACAATGGGCTGCATGGGTTAGGGGACAGTTTGGGCCGAGGGGCCTTGGGACTGAGCCCCACCACAGGGCTCCACAGAAAGCCATCAGCCTTTGATCTGTTAGTAGCTTCTCTTCTCCAGGACACAGCCTGCCTCCCCACGGGGGATGGGGAGATGCCCAAGTGGGGGGAGGGGAAGGTTGGGGCTCGCCGGACCCCTTTCTAGGATTTACTGATAAGCACGGCTGTCCTTGGAGAAGCCTGCATTTAAAGCACAGAGACAGGACCCCTGCATCAGTGCTGCTCACTCATGGCACAAGATTACCACCAGACAGTACCCTACCACTATACCTACCGAGATGTAAACAGCCTCTCAAGGATAATATGAATTCACTGGAAAACATTTATATTTATTTGGGACCTGGTTTCAAATTATGAAGATGCCTGACTTTACCCATAACAAAGCAACAACAGCAAGTAAAAGATCACAGTGGTGTTCTTATCTAAATAACACTGCTCATGTTTATAACATTTCATGTCATCTCTGCAGGTTTCAAAATTCAACTGTGTGTAACCCAGGTCAAAACAATGGGTGAAATATTTGTGTAAATGTGAGCAATCAGAAGTGTGAAAATCCTTTAGGTCCCACCATTGACAGTTCAATCGTTGCAATCTCGAACAAGCCATATAGAGGAAGCGCCATTTATGGCACATTCTCTCCTATTAGTGAAGTCAG
This sequence comes from Brachymystax lenok tsinlingensis, assembly GCA_030435695.1. Taxonomy (NCBI): domain Eukaryota; kingdom Metazoa; phylum Chordata; class Actinopteri; order Salmoniformes; family Salmonidae; genus Brachymystax; species Brachymystax lenok. The sequence goes on along the minus strand of CM059793.1, from coordinate 19,706,246 downwards.
AAAAATTCTCTAAAGCAGAATTATCAGTAAAACATGGATATATCTTCAGAAAAACGCTGATAATTGATGCTCTATTCATTGCAACATCTTGAGAAGTGGTTGAATGCGTTTGTGGACCATTTACTTTATGATTTTTATTTTCATTAATGAAGCTAGTGTATTAGCGGCACGTTAGCGGGCCAATGCTAACTCTTCTATATGTTAGTGAATGTAAATGGTGTAACTTATGCTAATTGCTAAGCAAACTTTTGTAGCAGTAATTATACTTTTCCCAAGTGAAAAATATATCAAACAGATGCATTTGGTATCAGTAATAGTCAACTTATTGGTACTTTGTTCAAAGTTATTTGTTAGTTGAGTGGCACATTAACCGTACATAGCACTAGCTAATGCAGGCTGTCAGATGCCATTTCATGGTATATTTTAAGATGCACATGTTGTGTAACCATAGAGAAGATGTTTTAATAGCAGTTTATTCTATTTGTACATTTATTTCCTTGTTATTATTGTGGAAAACTCGATCCAAAGATTGAGGCAGAGACTATTTAATTGTATAATAGAAAAATCTTTAATGCATACGAGCAGCTGCAAGGTAGATCAGTCTCTGATCGCAGTCAGGAAAGGAGCTCGAAGAATAAATCAAATATAATTTTATTGGTCACATGCACATTTTTAGAAGATGTTATTGAGGGTATAGCGAAATGCTTGCTTCCCTAGCTCCAACAGTGCAGTAGTATCTAACAATTCACAAAAATACACACTAATTAAAAGTAAAAGAATGGAATTAAGAAATACATAAATATTAGGTTCAACAAAGTCAGAGTGGCATTGACTAAAATACAGAACAAAAGAATATATATATACACATATGAGATGAGTAAAGCAGTATGTTAACATTATTAAAGTGACTAGTGTTCCATTAATAAAGTGGCCAGTGATTCCATATCTATGTATATAGGGCAGCAGCCTCTAAGGTGCAGGGTTGAGTAACGGGTGGTAAATGGTTACATGTCCCTTATATAGTGGGAGGTGATAATGCAATCATATTGTTTACACAACAGTTATTTTATACAAGCAACAGTTCCGGAACAGAATGGCATTGTGTTTAGGGTGCAGAGATACCAGGAGTCTATGAAAGGCATAACATCACAGTCCAACACAGAACAAATTCCTTGAGAAGTTACAACAGCTCACCCCAAATTCTGATACCACATTATGTAATGTAAACCTAAGAGTATAAGACTACTATTTGAGATGCTCTTTTTTTTTAAATAAAAGATAAGACAGTTGAACAACAAATGTTAAATATATATACACACAAACACACACACCTTTTGCTATTGGGTTACTACAGACCCGGTGCCATGATAAAGTGACTAAGGTGACAGTTGAAATCAGCGAGGGGGCACATTTTTGGAATTACACTCACAGGCCAGTTTATTAAGTACACCACCCCATTCACAAAAATGGATCGCTCCTACAGACAGTGAGTCACGTGGCCGTGGCTTTTTATATAAAGCAGGCAGACATCGAGGCATTCAGTTACTGCTTGATTGAATTGGCAAAATGAGTGACCTGAGCAACTTTGAGAGTGGTGTGATCATCGATTCCAGTATCTCAGAAAGGGCCGCCTTCCTGGGCATCGCATCGCACGCGCGCACGCACACCTAGAGTTTACAGACAATGGTGCAAAAAACTAAAAACATAGTCACTGGCAGTCCTGTGGGCGAAAACAGCTAGTTGATAAGAGAGGTTCGAAGGAGAATGGCAAGAATCGTGTGAGCTAATAGGCGGGCCACAAATAGACAAACAACATTGCAAAAATAACGTCGCAGTACAATAATGTTGTGCAGAACGGCATCTCGGAAAGCACAACTCGTTGATCCTTGTCATGGATTGGCTATTACAGCAGACGACCACACCGGGTTCCTCTCCTATCAGCTAAAAATAAGAAGCAGCTCCAGTGGGTACGCGATCACCAACACTGGACAATTGAGGAGTGGAAAAACATTGCCTGGAACATGACAGCAAGTTCAGTTTACTTGAGTGGCCTGTGCAGTCCCCAGACCTCAACCCAATAGAGCATCTTTGTGATGAGATGGAACAGGCTGTTCGCAGCATGAATGTACCACCGTCCAATCTGCAGCCACTGCGTGATGCCATTGTGTTAGCATGGACCAAAATCCCTGTGGATCCTTTCCAACACTTTTTATAATACCCCAAACAATTCTGCATATATCACGCTATACAGCAATAAACAAAATACAAATGCAGACACTCCGAGATCATTGAGTCCTTTTAAAGTGACAGGTTGGCGCAAAATCTATAGCCTTTGTCTCCACTGCACTGTATCAGCATAAAATAGGGGCTTCCTAGCAGTCGTAAGGACTAAGATTCAGCAGGAGGCAGGCAGAGGTGCAAAAGTGTATTGGATATATTTACACAGTGCTGTTGTTTCAAATATGATTGTGATAATTACAAATATACACCAAGTGTACAAAATATTAAGAACACCTTCCTAATATTGAGTTGTAATATATAGTGCGTCTTCACCACACACTCCTCCCCTTATACTGGTCTCAACATTTTTTATTAAGCTCGAGACACATTCCTCACACATAATCAGTAACCTCAAAACATTGTCAGGATGTAGCAGTTGTCATTTTCCCTTCAACTGAAATCCTCAAGGTTCAGTATTTCTAACCACCCCCCTTAAAAAACACACACTACCCAAACTAATGAACATGCGACAGCAAGGCAATATGTCACATTCCAAACAAGCACTGGGTACATGATACATATTGACCAACATGTTATGTATATTTGATGAATGTAGATCGCTGAAGCAAATTAAGGAGCATTCAAGCAGTTGCCCCAAGACAGATTAACACTTTTGCCCATGCCCTAAAACACTGTCCACTAAACTTTGGCAATGCAAAAGGCACAAACTTCCCTTATTGGGCCTTTGTTGAAGCAGGTAAGGGAGCATTCTCTCCCAAACATTGCACAGTGTACACTAGGGTTGTCTCCAGAACCCCCAGCAGTGACAACTTCCGAGCCACACCCAGGAACATTTTGCGGTGCAGTTATTTTCTCTCCAAGCCCAGGGAAAGGGTCAGAGAACACCCTCTCCTCTCCAGACTCCGGAGAGAGCTCTGTCATATTCATTTCAGTGTCAGTCAATGTCGGGATGAAAACCTCACACCCAATCATAGGGCAGACAATCCTGCAGAGCGCCCCCCATAGGAACAGCAGAGGAGCAGGAAGGAGACAGTTCAGCCGCCAACACGTCATCCTCACCAGGCCCCGACTGGTAAACTTGACTCCTCCCTTCCGGCGGAGGTGTATCACTTTAATCTAGTGATGCGCCGATATTACATTTTTGGCCGAACTGATATCCGATATTTTCCTTGCCAAAAAATAAAATGATACAGATAACCGATATTTACAATTTTAGTGGCCTTTTAAGCATTCTAGTACAATTAAATAATTAAACACACACACAGACGCAGCGGTCTAAGGCACTCGATCTCAGTGCAAGAGGCATCACTACAGTCCGTGGTTCGAATCCAGGCTGTATTACATCCGGCCGTGATTGGAAGTCCCATAGGACGGCGCCCAATTGGCCCAGCATCGTCCGGGCTGTCATTGTAAATAAGAATTTGTTCTTAACTGACTTACCTAGTTAAATAAAAGGTTACACACACACACTGACCAAAAAGTTATTTTGTTGGCATTTACATATGTCCCCATTTCCAGTAAAAAAATCTAAACCTATTTCTTTCACTTACTTGCTGTGCTGTTTCGTTGTTCATTTGTTCAGTGGTTTCATTCTCAACCAAGATTTCTATGGAATGCCATTTGGGTCTTTGCGTGTCAAATAAGCTTGTTAACCAATCAGGACCTGAACATGACTGCATGTCACACACACACACACAACGCGCTCTGTCCATTGTGCTGACACAGCGCCATGAAGATAGAGATCTTTTTGGTGCCAACCTGTCACATAATCATTTAATTTTTTGCTATTTTTATATAGGGACATAAAACTAAAACTGAGGGCACAAGTTTCAACTGATGGGGTGAAGCCCCCTTTTGGAGCCAGGTACAGGTTATTAATCCATAGTATGCATGAGTGTAAGTTTTGGCCTGCATATTCAAACCTACAGGTCAGTTTTTTTTATGGAGTTTGAGTCTTCTTGGATGGCGAGCCAACCCAGAGAGAACGACATCTTCCATTGCATGCAGAAGAAGGAAGAACTCTGAAGACATCTTTTCAAGAGGACCTTTTCTTGAAGTACACTATTCTCCACAGCTCTACTGTGTTTGTCTCCTTCGAACTTTTCTCATCAACTAACTTTCTAGCCCACAGGACTGCCGGTGACTAGATGTTTTTTGTTTGTTGGTCCATTCTATGTAAACCCTAGACACTGTTGTGTGTGTGAAAAGCCCAGGAAGGCAGCTGTTTCTGAGTTACCGGATCTGGCGTGCCTGGCACGGCGATCATACCACAGTCAAATTCACTTAAGTCACTTTAGCCCATTCTAACGTTCAATTGAACAGTAACTAATCACCCCATGTTATGTGGTAAGACTGAAATACTGTATCTATATTTGAATGTCATTTTCTGAATTGAACTATACTGGTGATAATTGATAGTAAAGAAGGGGGAACGTGATTTTACCTGAGGTACTGAAATAGACCCATAGATTATTTAACCCATGGTATTTGAATATTGATGAATTTGTTTATTAAGAAATGCTATTATTGTGAATTGCATAAATATCCTTGGCACAGAATGACCAAGTGGGACCAGTCAGTCCAAACATGAAAAAATACTAAATGGCCATATTAGAGAACAAATAATATACCACAGATTAGAGCTCTGCATGGGCATACATTTTTTGCCCGACCCCTACCCATGCCTGCGACATTCAGGCCCTACCCTACCCTACCCAGGTCCGATTGCTTCTGCCAAATTTAAAGTCCAGCCCTGTCCGAAATCAAAAATAACTTCCTCAGTTAGTAAATACAAATCATGGCTAGAAGGGATCCAGCTTTTGTAAAATGATCGTCAAAAGTTAAATTGTTTAGCCAATAATAACCCTAAGCCTTTTTCTAACCTTAACCTAATTCACGTAACCTGCTACATTAATTCTCCTAACCTGCTACGAAAAGTAAAATCTGAAGGTAATTTGACAAAAGATGGATTCCTTCTAGCCATGACCGTAAATCCATTAGCCGCTCCTCTCTGTTGGTCAACCACTCCCTGTGCGCAGGAGGCTCGCTCTGCTAGCATTCTGCCCAATGGCGGCTCTGAGTCTGTGAGTAACCATAGCAACAGCTCCGCTTGGGCCTCTCTGCTCAATGACGAGACAGAGCAGTGAGCTGATAACTACTTTTTGTCACTCTAAACCCCGACAAAACTCAAGGAACATTATTATTTTCTGTGAAATAATCTCTCCTGTTGTCACGCCCTGGCCATAGAGAACCCAAGAGGGCTCTCTATGGTGTGTTAGGTCAGGGCGTGACTAGGGGTTTCTAGTTTTTTCTATGTTGAGTTTGTGTGTGGTTCCCAATTAGAGGCAGCTGTTTGTCGTTGCCTCTAATTGGGAATCCTATTTAGTTTGTTCATTCCCCCACCTGTGTTGTGGGATATTGAATGTGTTTTGAGTTGACCGTATGTCAGATCATTGTTTGTTTGTTTGTTTGTTTGTTTGTTTGTTTGTTTGTTTGTTTGTTTGTTTGTTTGTTTGTTTGTTTGTTTGTTTGTTTGTTTGTTTGTTTGTTTGTTTGTTTGTTTGTTTATTTATTTTTGTCAGTTTCACTTAATTAAAGAATATGTGGAACTACACTCACGCTGCGCTTTGGTCCGTTACTCCTGATGATCGTGACACCTGTCTTATATTTGACGAGGTTAAAGAATTTCTGACACCATGTTATGATCTTAGTAAGATATGACTGTACTGGCTCAGCTTCAAAATGTTAGTGATCAATTTAATGAGGCCCGAGCCCTACCTATACCCTAGTTATTGATGGAGAAAAACAGGCCCTACCCAATGTATAATGTCAGGGCCCGTCAGGTTCGGCTCAGGTAGCAGAGCTCTACCACAGGTAGACAATTAATACATTCATGACTCACTCAACATTGCGTAACACTGCCAGTTAGAAAATGGCATAGAATTTTTTCAAAACACTTTAAACATCGGTGCTGAGGCTGAGGCATCTGCGTGGGAAGGTTGGGATTGAGAACGTCTCTCTAGGGGGATTACAATATTAATAAACTCAACAGCAACTCCAAACCCTCAAGTAGCCCCCTTTTGGCTAGCCTACACCCTGAATATTCCCATACCATCTACAGCTCCGGCTGGCTCAGAAAATCTGCATTTGGAGGATGGTCTCTCCCTCAACTGTGTGTCCGCTCTACTGGAACAAATACCAAACTGAGCCAAGGGCACCTCCAGGACTGCCGGGGCAGCACTTTCTCCCAAATTCTCTGATTGACTCTGCACTGACCGTGAGCCACTGGCTGTCTGACATTCAGAGTCTTTGAGCTGGTGTCAGCCACTAGTCATATCTATTGTGGTGGCAAGTAGCCTAGTGGTTAGAGTGTTGGGCCAGTAACTGAAAAGTTGCTAGATCAAATCCCTGAGCGGACAAGGTTAAAAATCTGTTGTTCTGTCTCTGAACAAGGCAGTTAACCCACTGTTCCTAAGCTGTCATTGTAAATACAAATTTGCTCTTAACTGACTTGCTTAGTTAAGTGTAAACACTTTATTTATGGTGGCCCAGAGATGACACAAAAATCACCAAACCACCATTAGCAATTCTGGAATAAAGGATCTGGTTGGACTAAGAGGGTTAATACCTGGATTCCAAGTTACTGTTACAAGTCCTACCACAGAATCAGTCAGATAGGAATGCAGTGTTTTTGCCAGAATAGCTTTGGTAGCTGGCATTGGTGGCTGTAGCCCCAGAGGTTATCCCATTAGTTGCCTCCTGTTTGGTTGACACACACACAGGGAGCGCTGCTGTATAACAAATGAGTCTCTTCCATCCTGCTACCCTCCAGTGCAGTTGCAGTTAGGAGCATAACCACCACCAGATACACAGAAACACTTCACCGGCAGTGCTGCTCAGTGCTCAAACACTCAACAAGAACGAATGAAGTTCTAAAATGTAATCCCCACCTTTCCAGCTCTCTCACTAACACACACACACACACAAATAGTTCATGTAAGCCAGTGCACACACACACCACTCTTCTCCCCCCTCCTAGAGATACCAGCCATCCCCATGGGCAGACTGGCACCCAGCTAACAACAAACGTTCCCACAACTTTAAGAATGAAACAACTTTAGAGAATGTTCTCTTAAGAGTCTCATTAGGTCATTACCTAACGTTTTCATAGGAATGTTCCAGTGACGTGCAGGGACTGTTTCCAAGAGACCATTCCCTTAATGTCAAACATAACTTACCCAGAACGTGGGTAAGGACGTATATTCAATATTAATGTTCTAGACACATTTCATGGGAATGTTGCAAGAACATTCCTGTGTATCAGTGTTCAGGATGTTGCCTGATGGTCCCCAAAAATGTCTGTTTCATCATTACACATCACCCCTTGTTACTGTGGCCAAGCCCATCAAGGGTGATTGATGAACCACAGCTCTTTGTTTGTTGGCAGGTTTAGGTACACTCAAACAATGCTTCTAACAGTCTATTCAACTAACATTTGACATAAATTATTATATTGCACATGTTCATTTGTACAGTAATTATTATTCAATATATCCAGAACTGGGATTTGAACTCTTGACTTTTAGGTTGACTGCATTTTGATCTTCCTGCTACGCCACCATGTCTGTATCAGTTAACGAGCAGCATCTCATCATTGATTTTATTTACTTATTTCAGCAATTTTAGGGCTTTTTGTATAGTTGTATAATGTTAGTGGGGCATGTTAACCTGTTTTAATGTTACTCCTGAATCACTATGATCAATAAAATCGATTTTCTTGTGTACTTTTAACAGAGCTGAGATTTAATTCAAAGTTAATTTGCCCTATTGCTTATACCTACCCAGTTTCAGATCTACACAAGTGTCTAGGGAGAAGGAGTTAGGGTTGGCTTCAGGACAGGCCCAATAAGAACATGCAGTACATTCCAGGGACATCCCTTTGGGACAGTGGTTAGGGTGTTCTTCATTGGTGCTGGTGGCCTGGGTTTGAGACCTGCAACGGGTGTAACACGACTCTCACTTTCTAGGCAATGTATTTAAATGCAATGTAAACATTTACAACACCCCTAACTGATCTAATTCAAATCAGTTTATCATTGAAAGAAGGGAATCTGTAAGATTACCCTTTGAGCACTAATGACATTTCCACTGCCTCTCATAATTTCGGAGTATTTATTAATATTATATAGCTGAGCATCGCTCCGGCATCTTCTTGAAATGCACTTTGAAGTAAATCTCAGCTCTGTTTAAAAGTACACAAATGAAAAACTATTTTATTGATCATAGTGAATGAGGAGTAACATTAAAACAGGGTAAAATGCCCCACCAACACTAAATTGCTGAAATAAGAAAATCAAATCAATGAGAAATTAACTGATAACTGACAGACATGGTGGCAGAGCAGACAGATCGGCATGCTGTGAACCAAGAGGTTCTGAGTTCAAATCCAAGTTGAGGACATACTGAACAATAATTACTTTAAATGAATATGAGCAATGTAGTCATGATGTTTTGGGGAGAACGTTTCTTTGGGACAATCAGGTGATGTTCTAACAACTGATACACAGAAATGTTCTTGCAACATTCCCATGAAATGTGTCTAGAACAATATCTCATGTTCTGAGAACATGGCAACAATGGTCTGTGTATGTTTGGTGGGACGTTGATGGAATATTCTCCTAACCCTCAGAAAACTGAACACAGGAATGTTCTTGCAATGTTCCCATGAAACGTGTCTAGAACATTAATATCGTATATTCTGAGAACATGGCAACCACGTTCTGGGTAATTTCTGTTTGACATTTAGGGGAATGTTCTCCTGACTCAGATAGCTCCCCTCGCTCCAGACAGCCTGCTCAGTGACTAGCAGGTTTGACTGCCACTCCGCACCGCGCCTCCACCCAGCATTACTTACTTAACAGAGACATCCTAAATGAAATAGGGGGCCACGCTGAAGAATGTACGGGGATGTCCGAGTCATGTTTCCATTTTGTGACATTAATGGCAAACTGGAGGAGAGAGGGTAGGTGGAACCCCCGCCTGGGTGGAACGCATAAGCGTTGGAGTAGAGGACAGGACATGTCCCCCTGTCTTCAAAGAGGAAGAGGGGCTCCAGCTGCACTATACATACAGTAACTGTGCTGGCGTCGCTACAGAGAAGTAAATGTGAGGATAGGCAGGAGAAGATACGAGGTACATGTAGAAGGATTTGGAAACTAGGTATTCCTATAACAATGTTATTTACTTTTATATAGGATGATGTGCTATAAGATGGCAAATGTTCCTTTTGAAGCCATAACTCATTATTTTTGTATACATTGATCTGGATGCTTACATCTTCAGGTGCCAATTTGTCCAGGTTGAAATTTTTCTCCAGAGAATTTATCCATGGAAACACTATGTTTCATGTACTGATATTCTGAGAGGTGCTTGTCCGAGGGCAGAGCAGTAGGACGTACAACTAGAGCAAAGAATTACATTTTACTAGACTCTCTCGTCCAGAGCGATTTACAGTAGTGAGTGCATACATTTTCATACTGTTCCTCCGTAAGAATCGCCTACAACAGGTTCAGGCTAGACAACCCATAGACCTCAGACACAGGGGGGTAATTAAAGGTCCAGTCTGGCTGGGGCCTGTAGAGTGGCTCATTCAACATCAACCACACTCCATACATCGCCATGAGCCTGGGATTTTGTTGCTGACTTCTCATTATGCCCACTCTCTTATGGGAACACTGTTCTTTGTTTTGGGCAGGTGGCATCCCAGGGCCCCTGGCCTCATTCAGAGAGAAAATGACAACACTAGGATAAGTATGTCAAAATAAATGGTGTGCAAACAGGTTGTATTGTGGACAATATGTATAAATGGAATGTTTTCCTTTTATTTGAGAGCTTCCAAAAGCATCAACACCCATTCACCATGCATGACAGTCAATCTAATATTATATGGAAAGAAACACGTTTTTCCCTTGCCATGAGTTTTTGAACTCATAATGCCTGCTGTTTTGTTGTCTCATTCTGACGAGGAAAAAACTGCAACTAACCATTGTTGCACTCCCGCCTTCAACATACCACATCGCATAGCCAATTAGGTTTCTTTTTGGGAGCATCTTACCTTGAAAGTGGAACGCCCGAGACTCGCTGTGGTAGCCCTGGACTTGAGTAACTCCATCAAAACCCTCTCCAAGCGTCAATTCATCGAAAACATTGATGCATAGAGCAGGATCAACCCCGAAACCTAAAACTTAAGTGAAAGAAACAAACACAATACGCATGGACACAATTCATAGCATCAATTCAGTGACCTGTTTCTGAACGGTTATTGGTGCTAGGTAGATGCGCATCAAAGTGTACAGAATTCCAGCTGATATTTAAACCGGCAATTTGGAATAATAGGTGACAATGGGTAGGATAAACACTAAACTACAGGACAATAACAATACCGGTTTATGAAAGCTTATACCATACTTTGTTGTAAACAGGGTGTCTCAAGTCATTTACATTATCTACAAGACATTATGATCAATGGCAAATGTGTGTCCTACCTGAGGTGACGCAGAATAAACCGAGGAAAATAAATAGTTTTAATCCCATTGTGAATAAAAATTAACAGTGGTCCATGTTTTGTCCACTTCCAAGAGTCAATTCTGCTCAATCGGTTCACATGCGAACGATGTCACACCAGCGCAGTGTTACAATTCCCACACTTGTGAAAACCGCATTCGATTCAGAACTTGCACGCCAGAGATATTATTCCATTCAGTACAAACTCCGTTACAGGTCTGTTACACAGGCATCGGTCCGTCGGCAACACAAGTGGGTAGGAAATAGCCTAGATGTTGTAACAAAACAAGTTTCACCAGTCCCCGAGACGCTCTGTTCAGCAGTCTGCACGAGCGCGGCGGAGGAGAGCGAGGGTACTCGCTTGCAGGGTGGGAAGGAAAGGAGAAATTGCCAATGAAATAGGACCAATAAGCCCCCTTGTGGTCTTCGGCTGAAAATGCCTTGAACTGGCCTTAATCCAAAACGCGCATTAAAGTTCACAAAACATCAGGAGCACCTTCCTAATATTTAGTTGCATCCCCTTTGCCATCAGTACAGCCTCGATTCGTCGGGTATTGACTCTACAAGGTGATGAAAGCGTTCCACAGGGATGCTGGCCCATGTTGACTCCAATGCTTCCCACCCAGCAGCAATTCATTTCTTGAGACACTCAAACCAGTGTGCATGGCACCTACAGTACTACCATACCCCATTCAAAGGCACTTAAATATGTAGTTTTGCCCAGTCACCCTCTGAATGGCACACATACGTAATCTATGTCTCTTCTCCTTCTTTGGGATTTGGTTGGAGGATCGCATCCTAATTTTAGGTGCATTCACCGTCACCTACTGTACTGGAGTGTGAGGCCAGCCACGGCCTACCTTCATTCAATTCCGGTAATAGAAAATGAGAAAAAATGGGAAAGGAAAATGAACCTTCCCACTAATAGCCCTCACTAAAAAAAACACCACCCATTCCACTATTTAACTCTGTCTAATCCTACTCAAGACCAACTGTCTGGGAGGACAGAACACTACCCCTCAACACCCCCTGCAACTGTTCTGCAGTAAAACCTCGCAATCCCAAGTACTCTCTGCAGCTGCCTCTGCTACCTCTGTTTTCTGTGACTTACGTTCCATTTCTGCAGTAAATTGACAACCATGACTATGAATGCTAAGACACCCACCTTGCTGAATCACATATTATTCCCATCCCTCTATATTGGTCTCTGCCTACTCACAGGAATCCTCTCAGGATCCCTCACCCCATCTTTCTCTACCACTCTCTTCACTCCTTCAGCATACGACCCTTTCTGTACTACTCTGACCCTGGTAACCACAACCTGCCTTTCTCTCATCGGACACCTCCGATCTCCAGCCCCATGGGCACTCCCACAGCTAACACACAACTTTCTCCACCAATACTACACATTCCTTTGTCTCATTCCCTCCTGTACACTCACATCTAGGAATCCCCCTCCTACACACTGCTGCAACATGACCATAAGCTTGGCATCTAAAGCACTGTATTATTATTGGAACAAAAGCTCTCACGACATAACTGGCAAAGCCTAACTTGACCTTGTCGGGGAAAGACTCTGCATCAAAACTCAGCAAGACAGACAATGTCTTCTCCCTTTCACCACGCTCTCCATCTGGTCTGCGTCGCACCAAATGGCGGGCATCACAGACACCAGGAATCTTCCATTTCAGCTGATCCTCCTCAACATTTAATGCCACTCCCGTTATCACTCCTTTCAAAGGCGCCCTTCTCTGGAGAGAAAAGCAAGTAAATTCTTGTCCCTAGTCGCGTGGTTCGGAGCACTCTGGATGGAAGACCCAGAATAAATCACCACAAGTCCACTTCGCGTTACTTTCAACAACTCAACAGTCCCCAAACTCTTCTCCACTCAATCTGACATCACATATGGATCAGCCAGAATACAAGGATCCATTCTCTCCACAAAGCTTACTCACACTAGGCCAGAATCCTTCTTATCATTGGGATGAGGATTGAACTCGGTGGTCCGCAACGCAGGTACTTCTTCCTCACTCTCGTCAGGTTCCATCTCTGAGCTACTGGAGCACGTATCCCTCTTTTTGTACTTGACACCAACCTTCCTCACCACACATCCTTTTTTACCTTGTCCGCCATCTTCTCCTTCATTAGATCTTCCAAAAGTCTTGTGCAATCCAACACTCCACATTTACTCATCTTCATCTTTTCTTTTTATTGGCCAGTCTGAGATATGACTTTTTCTTTGCAACTCTGCCTAGAAGGCCAGCATCCCGGAGTCACCTCTTCACTGTTGACGTTGAGACTGGTGTTTTGCAGGTACTGTTTAATGAAGCTGCCAGTTGAGGACTTGTGAGGTGTCTGTTTCTCAAACTAGACACTCTAATGTACTTGTCCTCTTGCTCAGTTGGTCACTGGAGCCTCCCCCTCTTCTTTATATTCTGGTTAGAGCCGGTTAGCGCTGTTCTGTGAAGGGAGTAGTACACAGCGTTGTACCAGATCTTCAGTTTCTTTGCAATTTCTCGCATGGAATAGCCTTCATTTTTCGGAAGTTCTTTGTTTCTGGACATTTTGAGCCTGTAATCGAACCCACAAATGCTGATGCTCCAGATATTCAACTAGTCTAAAGAAGGCCAGTTTTATTGATACTTTAATCAGAACAAGAGTTTTCAGCTGTGCTAAAATAATTGCAAAAGGGTTTTCTAATGATCAATTAGCCTTTTAAAATGCTAAACTTGGATTAGCTAACACGTTGGAATAGAGGAGTGATGGTTGCTGATAATGGGCCTCTGTACGCCTATGTAGATATTCCATTAAAAACCAATCAGCCGTTTCCAGCTACAATAGTCATTTACAACATTAACAATGTCTACACTGTATTTCTGATCAATTTGATGTTGTTTTAATGGACAAAAAATGTGCTTCTTTCAAAAACAAAAACATTTCTAAGCGACCCCAAACTTTTGAACAGTAGTGTATATACAGGACATATACACATACAGTGCATTCTGGAAAGTATTCAGACCCCTTGACATTTTCCACATTTTGTTACGTTACAGCTTTATTCCAAAATGTATTATTTCAGACACTTAGCTATGAGACTCGAAATTGAGCTCATGTGCATCATGTTTCCATTGATCATCCTTGAGATATTTCTACAACTTGATTGGATTCCACCTGTGGTAAATTCAATTGATTGGACATGATATGGAAAGGCACACACCTGTCTATTTAAGGTCCCACAGTTGACAGGGCATGTCAGAGCAAAAACCAAGCCATGAGGTCAAAGGAATTGTCCGTAGAGCTACGAGACAGGATTGTGTCGGGAAACAGATCTGGGGAAGGGTATCAAAAAAATGTCTGCAAAATTGAAGGTCCCCAAGAACAAAGTGGCCTCCATCCTTCTTAAATGGAAGAAGTTTGGAACCACCAATAATCTTCCTAGTGCTGGCCGCCCAGCCAAACTGAGCAATCGGGGGAGAAGGGCCTTGGTCAGGGGAGGTGACCAAGAACCCGATGGTCACTCTGACAGAGCTCCAGAGTTCTTCTGTGAAGATGGGAGAATCTTCCAGAAAGACAACCATCTCTGCAGCACTCCACCAATCAGGCCTTTATAGTAGAGTGGCCAGACGGAAGCCACTCCTCAGTAAGAGGCACATGACTGGTCTGATTAAACCAAGACTGAACTGTTTGGCCTGAATGCCAAGCGTCACGTGTGGAGGAAACCTGGCACCATCCCTACGGTGAAGCAGGGTGGTGGCAGCATCATGCTGTGGGGATGTTTTTCAGTGGTAGGTACTGGGAGACTAGTCAGGATCGAGGCAAAGATGAATGGAGCAAAGTACAGAGAGAAAATATTCAGACTCCTTGACTTTTTCCACATTTTGTTACGTTACCTCTTTACCAAAAAAGTGTTAAACAAATCAAAATATATTTTTTATTGAGATTCTTCAAAGTAGCCACCGTTTGACTTGATGACAGCTTTGCACACTCTTGGCATTCTCTCAACCAGCTTCATGAGGTAGTCACCCGGAATGCATTTCAATTAACAGGTGTGCCTTGTTAAAAGTTAATTTGTGGAATTTCTTTCCTTCTTAGGGCATTTGAGCCAATCAGTTGTGTTGTGACAAGGTAGGGGTGGTAAACAGAAGATAGCCCTATTTGGTAAAAAACCAAGTCCATATTATGTCAAGAACAGCTTAAATAAGCAAAGAGAAATGACAGTCCATCATTACTTTAAGACATGAAGGTCAGTCAATACGGAAAATGTTAGTGCAGTCAAAAAAAACATCAATTGCTATGTTGAAACAGGCTCTCAGAGGACTGCCACAGGAAAGGAAGACCCAGAGTTACCTCTGCTGCAGAGGATAAGTTCATTAGAGTTACCAGCCTCGCAGCCCAAATAAATGCTTCACAGAGTTCAAGTGACAGACACATCTCAACATCAACTGTTCAGAGGAGACGGTGTGAATCAGGCCTTCATGGTCGAATTGCTGCAAAGAAACCACTACTAAAGGACACCAATGAGAAGAAGATACTTTTCTTAGGCCAAGAAACACGAGCAATGGCCACTAGACCGGTGGAAATGTGTCCTTTGGTCTGGAGTCCAAATTTGAACCACCATGTCTTTGTGAGACACGGTGTGGGTGAACGGATGATCTCTGCATTTCCCACAGTGAAGCATAGAAGGGGAGTGATGGAGTGCTGCATCAGATGACCTGGCCTCCACAATCCCCCGATGGTTTGGTGTGAGTCGGAAAGGAGAGTGAAGGAAAAGCAGCCCACAAGTGCTCAGCATATGTGGGAACTTCTTCAAGACTGTTGGAAAAGCATTCCAGGTGAAGCTGGTTGAGAGAATGCCAAATGTGTACAAAGCTGTCATCAAGGCAAAGGATGGCTATTTGAAGAATCTCAACTATAAAATATATTTTGATTTGTTTAACACTTTTTTGATTATTACATGATTCCATATGTGTTATTTTACAGTTTTGATGTCTTCACTACAATGTAGAAAATAGTACAAATAAAGAAAAACCCTTGAAAGAGAAGTTTTTCTAAAACTTTTGACCGGTAGTGTTTATTGTACTTCTGTTAAATGTAACATTTACAAATGTAGCCTATAGGCTTTAGTGTATGTAGGCTAATTATAGGGAACGATTTTCATTATAGTCAATATCAATTTCAATCTTGGACTTAGATCTTTAGGATATTTGTTGAGTGTTGTTGATTCTCCATCCATCCTTTCAAACTTTAGTTACCCAAGTTAGTTTCTCACTTGGCATTGAGCACGACACTTCTGCAGTCATCACTGAGTGGAGAATTGGAGTGCTTGGCTCTGACAGGAATATGTTGTTGACTCCCACAGATGCTTTGTGTTGCACATATTTGTTGATTCCTCTTGGCTCTTTGTACTCCATGGGAGCAACTACAATTTGAAACAGAACACTTTAGTTTAGAGAGAACTGTGCCATAAAATATATTTTGTCTCCCAAAAGCTGGATAAACACTGTATATAGGAGTTCCAAAGAATCCAAACAACTGTATGCCAGATGGGCATTAATATAATCATTTTCTTTTTTTCAACAGCCACACAGTAAATTAAGGACCGTTGAAATCACAGATTTTAACAAATTACAGTTAAAATTACTGGAGTTATCTTAACAGAGTGATACGCTGCCTGGAGTTAGTGTTGATTGGGAATGAGTACTTTTAACTCCATAAGAGTAAACTGTGATAGGGAGTTAAAACTATGCCGTATCCACAGATGTGGGAGCGGTGTTTTCACATTTACATAGATTTTGTTTTCTGATGCTACACAATGATATGTAGCATACATTTTTCTAAACAATTCTAATCTGTATTTATATATAACCCTAACCCTTGCTTCATACTCATCGCCAAACCCACTGGCTCCAGGTCATCTTCAAGTCTTTGCTAGGTAAAGCCCCTCCTTATCTCAGCTCACTGGTCACCATAGCAGCACCCACCCGTAGCACGCGCTCCAGCAGGTATATCTTATTGGTCATCCCCAAAGCCAATTCCTCCTTTGGCCGCCTTTCCTTCCAGTTCTCTGCTGCCAATGACTGGAACGAACTACAAAAATCGCTGAAGCTGGAGACTCATATTTCCCTCCCTAGCTTTAAGCACCAGCTGTCAGTGCAGCTCACAGATCTCTGCACCTGCACATAGCCTATCTGTAAACAGCCCATCCTACTACCTCATCCCCATACTGTATTTATCTTGCTCCTTTGCACCCCAGTATCTCTACTTGCACATTCAACTTCTGCACATCTACCATTCCAGTGTTTAATTGCTAAATTGTAATTACCTCGCCAGCATGGCCTATTTATTGCCCTACCTCCTTTATCTTACCTCATTTGCACTCACTGTATATAGACTTATTTTTTTTATACTGTATTATTGACTGTATATTTTTTTTATTCAATGTGTAACTTTTTGTTGTTGTATGTGTCGAACTGCTGTGCTTTATCTTGGTCAGGTCGCAGTTGTAAATGAGAACTTGTTCTCAACTAGCCTACCTGGTTAAATAAATAAAGATGAAATAAAATTTAAAAAATAAATAAAAATTTGGTTGGATTTATTGCGACCGTTACTGAGAAGGCTGTTCCAGTTGACATTATATAGATAGTCTCTAACAATAGTAATCTGGTCTCTGCACTGACATGCATTGTGAATGTACATTGTGGGTGATGTAAAATTGCTGGACATCCTCCCTCTTAAATGGATACTAATAGAGATTGATGTCACATTGCAAGACACCATAATATGACACAGTAAGATAGACTTTACACCTCATATCGAACCATGTAAACCCCCAAATAGTGTTGTTTGACTACATAGGAGCTGAATTAACTCTTGTGATTATATTTTGAGAGTAAACATTACTCTAATAACTAACTCTAAAATACTGAACAACACTGCAGAGTTAAAAAATAACAGTTATTTTTTCAATAATACTGGACAGAGTGAAACACAATGACGCAGAGTTAAATATCAACACTAAATTGAACATATACAACTCTGAAAAAATTACTGTTGGGAAAGAGCTTGCAAGTAACCATGTCACTGTTACTGTTTTACACCTGCTGTATCCTGTGCAGGTGACAAATAAACTTCGAAAAATTTTACTTGATCCAGCTCTTCCCAACATAGTGGCATCCTTATTTGGCTGAATTGAGTTTGCTGGGAAATTATTATTGAATAACAAACAACAATTGCAATGAATGCATTTTAGGTTAGTAAGGTTAATAAGATTAATAAGGTTAATAAGATGCTACGTACCATTCATCAAGCATCCATCATTTCCTGTTTGTAAAGAATATCACTCAACATATATATTCTAAGCTCCGTTGTGAATGACAAATATTCTACACACACAACAAGAAGTTGGTGTATCTTCAACTGATATATCTACTCTCCAACCTATCCCTGATAGCCCTGGGCAGCCATTGTCAATAAAACCAAGTTGTTGTTTCCTGTATGACTACTGTTCCAAGGAAGCACATCTGCTGTATGAGAGAGAGAGCCTCCAACTCTCAATTCATTATTAATGCTGAATCTCATCTGGGCCGAGGCACAAGAAATGTAATTACTTTGTATTGCCCACAAGTCATAATTTCCTAAAGTGCCATCAGGAAAATAAAGTCATTCAAACATGATATTCTCCCAAGTAGACAGATGGAGGATGCATACATAGCCTAACCATGCTCTTGGGAATTCCCCCCTCGCTATAATCTTGGCAACTAGCAATACTAATATCAAAGAGGCTACAGCATTAAGCAGTCATAGTCAGTGTTGGTAGCTACCTCGGGGTATTTGTGTCAAATTGGAAACTAGCTGGAGAAAATGGCTATTCTCTGTCCCCAGAGCTCCTCTCAGCTCCTATGAGATATTTAAGTGATAATGCTAGAGAAGCCTGTGTTTGGAGGATATATTGGCACGGGTGTTGTTAGGCCCGAGAAGAAAGTCGAGGGCCGGCAAACTGTACCAATATATCCTCAAAACATCGGCTTCAAGGGCATTATCCTATTTATACAATGGGTTACCAACATAATCAAATAATTGACATATTTTCATTAAAAACATTATTTTGATACATTTATTCATACTATTTAATCCTTCCACAAGATATAGTCCCAACACAATTCTAGGGTTGCTACCCAAGCCGGCTGGTCATTCGTTCTATCGGTTCGATTGCCAGAGACGCGACCGAGTCGTTCAGTCTTTTCTTCTGTATCTATGGGCGCTACCCATACTGGCTGGCAATGTTTTTATCTCTTGCTTGCTAGCTAGCCAACTACGGCTAACTTACGTCAAAAAGTGCAGCCAGAATAATAGCAAAGTAGCTGCATTTGCTTTTGTTTAATCTGTTTTCTAGTGACATTTATTTGGATACATCCATAACAAAGAGCTAATGACATGTACAGTTGATGTCGGAGGTTTACATACACTTAGGTTGGAGTCATTAAAACTCATTTTTTCAACCACTCCACAAATTTCTTGTTAACAAACTATAGTCGGTCAGGACATCTACTTTGTGCATGACACAAGTAATTTTTCCAACAATTGTTTACAGACAGATTATTTAGAATTCACTGTATCACAATTCCAGTGGGTCAGAAGTTCACATACACTAAGTTGACTGTGCCTTTAAACAGCTTGGAAAATTCCAGAAAATGATGTCATGGCTTTAGAAGTTTCATCATTTGAGTCAATTGGAGGTGTACCTGCGGATGTATTTCAAGGCCTACCTTCAAACTCAGTGCCTCTTGGTCACATACACATGGTTAGCAGCTGTTAATGCGAGTGTAGCGAAATTCTTGTGCTTCTAGTTCCGACCGTGCAGTAATATCTAACAAGTAATCTAACAATTTCACAACAACTACCTTATACACACAAGTGTAAAGGGATGATTAAGAATATGTACATATAAATATATGGATGAGCGATGGCCAAACAGCATAGGCAAGATGCACTAGATGGTATAGAGTACAGTATATACAGATGAGATGAGTAATGTAGGGCATGTAAACATTATATAGAGTTGCATTGTTTAAGAAACTAGTGATACATTTATTACATCCAATTACTAATTATTACAGTGGCAAGTGTTAGTGATGGCTGTTTAACAGTCTGATGGCCTTGAGAAAGAAGCTGTTTTTAGTCTCTCGGTCCCAGCTTGGATGCACCTGTACTGACCTCGCCTTCTAGATGATAGCGGGGTGAACAGGCAGTGGCTCGGGTGGTTGTTGTCCTTGATTATCTTTTTGGCCTTCCTGTGACATCGGGTGGTGTAGGTGTCTTGGAGGGCGGGTAGTTTGCCCCCGGTGATGCGTTGTGCAGACCTCACTATCCTCTGGAGAGCCTTACGGTTGTGGGCGGAGCAGTTTCCGTACCAGGCGGTGATACAGCCCGACAGGATGCACTCGATTGTGCATCTGTAAAAGTTTATGAGTGCTTTTGGTGACAAGCCAAATTTCTTCAGCCTCCTGAGGTTGAAGAGGCGCTGTTGCGCCTTCTTCACCACGCTGTCTGTGTGGGTGGACCATTTCAGTTGGTCCGTGAAGTGTACGCAGAGGAACATAACTGTCCCGTCGATGTGGATAGGGGGGTGCTCCCTCTGCTGTTTCCTGAAGTCCACGATCATCTCCTTCGTTTTGTTGACGTTGAGTGTGAGGTTACATTCCTGACACCACACTCTGAGGGCCCTCACCCCCTCCCCGTAGGCCGTCTCGTCGTTGTTGGTAATCAAGCCTACCACTGTAGTGTCGTCTGCAAACTTAATGATTGAGTTGGAGGCGTGCATGCCCACGCAGTCATGGGTGAACAGGGAGTACAGGAGAGGGTTGAGAACGCACTCTTGTGGGGCTTGAGGATCAGCGGGGTGGAGATGTTGCTTCCTACCCTCACCACCAGGGGGGGACCGTCAGAAAGTCCAGGACCCAGTTGCACAGGGCGGGGTCGAGACCCAGGGTCTCGAGCTTAATGACTGTCACGAATGTTGGAAGGATCAGACCAAAATGCAGCGCGATTGCTATTCCACATGTTTAATAATAATAAGTGGAACGTACAAAGATGCAATGAACCAAAATAAAGAAACACAACGATCGAAATATAACTGTGTAGACAAAACACATACACAGTCTAACTGACATACATACATTCAATAACCCACAACCAAAGTGGTGAAAAGAACAAACATATATATGGTTCCCAATTAAAGGTAACGACAATCAGCTGCCTCTAATTGGGAACCATCAAATCCAAACATAGAAATACAATACATAGAAACAAAAACCCCTCCTGACCTAAACACAAATGATAGCCAGCCGGCTATTCCCAGGCCAGGACGTGACAATGACACGTTCATCTGTACAAACAATAGTACATAAGTATAAACACCATGGGACCACGCAGCCGTCATAACGCTCAGGAAGGAGACACGTTCTGTTTCTTAGAGATCAACGTACTTTGGTGCGAAAAGTGCAAATCAATCCCTGAACAACAGCAAAGGACTGTGTGAAGATGCTGGAGGAAACAGGTACAAATATTGTACTTTTTGGAGAAATGTCCTCTGGTCTGATGAAACAAAAATATAATTACCATCGTTACGTGTGGAGGAAAAAGGGGGAGGCTTGCAAGCCGATGAACACCATCCCAACCGTGAAGTACGGGGGTGGCAGCCTCATGTTGTGGGGGTGCTTTGCTGCAGGAGGGACTGGTGCACTTCACAAAATAGATGACATCATGAAGATGGAAAATTATGTGGATATATTGAAGCAACATCTCAAGACATCAGTCAGGAAGTTAAAGCTTGGTCGTAAGTGGGTCTTCCAAATCAACAATGACCCCAAGCATACTTCCAAAGTTGTGGCAAAATGGCTTAAGGACAACAACGTCAATGTATTGGAGTGGCCATCACAAAGCCCTGACCTCAATCCTATAGAACATTTGTGGGCAGAACTGAAAAAGCATGTGCAAGCAAGGAGGCCTACAAACCTGACTCAGTTACACCAGCTCTGTCAGGAGGAATGGGCCAACATTCACCCAACTTATTGTTGGAAGCTTGTGTAAGGCTACCCGAAACGTTTGACCCAAGTTAAACAATTTAAAGGCAATGCTACCAAATACTAATTGAGTGTATGTAAACTTCTGACCCACTGGGAATGTGATGAAAGAAATAAAAGCTTAAATAAATCATTCTCTCTACTATTATTCTGACATTTCACATTCTTAAAATAAAGTGGTGATCCTAACTGACCTAAGACACTGACTTTTTACTAGGATTAAATGTCAGGAATTGTGAAAAACTGAGTTTAAATGTATTTGGCTAAGGTGTATGTAAACTTCTGACTTCAACTGTACATATTACCTCAATTACCTCGACTAACCGGTGCCCACGCACATTGACTCTGTACCGGTACCCCCTGTATATAGACTTGCTACTGTTATTTTAATGTCGCTTCTTAATTATTTCATATTTTTCTATTTTTCTTATTTATTTTTTATTTTATATATTTTTGACTTCAGTTTATTTTAGAAAATACTTTAACACTTTTTTTTCTTAAAACTGCACTGTTGGTTAAGGGCTTGTAAGCATTTCACTGTAAGGTCTACACCGGTTGAATTTGGCATGTGACAAATCAAATTTGATTTGATGCACAATTTCGCCTGGCATAGAAAATGTTCTCTCTTGTCAGGACTCAGTTGTTCAGAGGAGCTAGCCAACAACTCAACAAACACTATAATTTCAAACTTAAGCTGGAAAGCTGGCAAGCACTTGATATTGATTAGATTTATTTTTCTTGGTGCCATCTAGTGAGCATGGTTAGAAATTACAGTGATTTGACCAATATATTAGTAGCAGTACTAAATCAGAACAAGTGGTGTAGCTGTGGTTCCACTGTATGGAGGCTGGGGAGACAGTTGACACTGCTATCAGTATAAGTATATTTATACGTTCAGCAATATATTTTTCATGACGCCTAGTTTTTCAGTTTGGAGAGATTATAAACCGAAGAATAAAAGTGTTTGATTCATAAACCTCACTCAAGACAGTATTTAATTTGTCTGATCCACAAAAGCTGTGTTCACACTGCACTAAGCCTAGGGCTAACATGTAGAGGCTTTATAGAGATAAAGAGAGAACATCAAATAAATAAAAAGTTAACTTCTCCCACAACTTTTTGCAGCGTCAGGAACTTAGAGACATAGTGGAACAGAAAATAGAGCTGAGCAACATGGAGGCCAGACTGAAAGACGGTGACGAGCAACGGTTTGACCAGGCAGACCAAGAAGAAGAAGGAGGAGCTGAAGTCCGAGAATACAGCCCAAGCAGCTGAATTATCAGGCATGGGGGCCAAAGTGACAGCCAGTGAGAAGTAGACAGAGGAAAAGAAAAAGGAGGTGAACATCACTAAGATTGAACTGCAGTTCCAAAATAACAAAGTGGATGAGCTGGAGAGAGAGAATGCAGCCCTGAAAGCCAGAGTGACAGCCTGTGAGAGAAAGTTGGAGGAGCTGAAGACCGAGAACAGAGCCAGACCAAAGGTGGCCTTCTTCTGCTAGTTTGGCTAATTTAGGGTATGTAGCAGTTGCGTAGACAGAAATCCGTTGATGGCATGTCCAGCAAAGATTTAGGTGGGACAAAATTTAGACATTTAAATTATCATTAAGTTCTTTTTTAAAAGCATAACCTACCCTATACCATACTATAATCGATCGCACACAACAAACCACCTAATGGGATTTCGCATGAAAGACCAAAATAGTCGTAAGCCTACGTAAATCCAATACTGTTGCATTTAACATTCAACTCAAGTAGACCTATACATAATGAACCATAGGCCGATATACACCGTGTACAAAACATTAGGAACACCTTCCTAATATTGAGTTGCACCCCCTTTTGCCCTCAAAACAGCCTCAATTCGTCGAGGCGTGGACTACAAGGTGTCGAAAGCATTTCACAAGGATGTTGGCCCATGTTGACTCCAATGTTTCTCACGGTTGTGGCTGGATGTCTTTTGACTGGTGGACCATTTTTGATAGACATGGGAAACTGTTGAGCGTGAAAAACCCAACAGCGTTGCAGTTCTTGACACTCTCAAACCGGTGTGCCTGGCACCTACTACCATACCCTGTTCAAAGGCACTTAAAACTTTTGTCTTGCCCATTCACCCTAAGAATGGGACACATACACAATCTACGTCTCAATTGTCTCAAGGTTTAAAAATCATTCTTTAACCTGTCTCTTCCCCTTCATATATACTGATTGAAGTGGATTTAACAGGTGACATCAATAAGGGATCATAGCTTTCACCTGGATTCACCAAGTCATTCTATGTCATGGAAAGAGCAGGTGTTCCTAATGTTTTGTACACTTAGTGTATCTTAATTAATAGAACATAATGCCCTGATATGACAGTATTAATCACAATACTGGACTGCTTTGCTAGCGCTGACTCCACCGATAACATCGACGAGTTAACCACCTCTGTCACCGGCTTCATAAGGAAATGCATCGGCAACGTTGTCCCAACAGTGAAGATTCGCAACTTCCCCAATCAAAGGCCCTGGATTAACAATGTTGGCAGCGGCACTAAGCTAAAGGACTACCGCACACAGGGCTATCGCAGACAATCCTCAGGCTACAGCTGAGGACGACCTCCACAGTCATCAAACGAGCAAAAGGACAATATAGGAATAAGGTGCAATCATCTTACACAGGCTCCACTGCCCGCTGCATATGGCAGGGGCTACTGTCCATTACTGATTACAAAGGAAGACCCAGCCGTGATCTGCCCAATGATGCCTCTCTTCCAGACAAACAATGCATTTCCTGCACGCTTTGACAATAACAACACCGTACCATGCATGAGGTCCCCCTCCGACCCAGAGGACTGGGTGATCAGGCTCTCTGAGGCCAACGTTTTTTAAATATTTTTTATTTCACCTTTATTTAAACAAGTAGGCCGGTTGAGAACAAGTTCTCATTTACTACTGCGACCTGGCCAAGATAAATCAAAGCAGTGCGACACGAACAACAAAGAGTTACATATGGGATAAACAAACAGTCAATAACACAACAGAAAATCTATACACAGTGTGTGCAAATGTAGCAAGATTAGGGAGGTAAGGCAATAAATAGGCCATAGTGGTGAAATAATTAAAATGTAGCAATTTAACACTGGAGTGGTAGATGTGCAGAAGATTAATGTGCAAGAAGAGTTACTAAATAAATAACAATAAGGGGATGAGTTAGTTAGGTGGGCCATTTACAGATGGGCTGTGTACAGGTGCAATGATTGGTAAGCTGCTCTGACAGCTGATGCTTAAGTTATTGAGGGAGATATAAGACTCCAGCTTCAGTGATTGTTGCAATTCGTTCCAGTTATTGGCAGCAGAGAACTGGAAGGAAAGGTGGCCAAAGAGGAGTTGGCTTTGGGGATGACCAGTGAAATTGACATGCTGGAGCGCGTGCTATGGGTGGGTGCTGCTATGGTGACCAGTGAGCTGAGATAAGGCCGGGCTTTACCTAGCAAAGACTTATAGATGACCTGGAGCCAGTGGGTTTGGCGACGAATATGAAGCGAGGGCCAGCCAACGAGAGCATACAGGTCGCAGTGGTGGGTAGTATATGGGGCTTTGGTGACAAAATGGATGGCACTGTGATAGACTATATCCAATTTGCTGAGTAGAGTGTTGAAGGCTATTTTGTAAATGACATCACCGAAGTCAAGGATCGGTAGGATATTCATTTTTATAAGGGTATGTTTGGCAGCATGAGTGAAGGATGCTTTGTTGCGAAATAGGAAGCCGATTCTAGATTTAATTTTGGATTGGAGATGCTTAATGTGAGTCTAACCAGACACCTAGGTATTTATAGTTGTCCACATATTCTAAGTCATAAGAGGTGAATAAGATCTTTATTCAGATCAACACTCGCAAGGCCGCGGGGCCAGACGGTATTCCAGGGCGTGTTCTCAGAGTATGCGCGCAGATCAGCAGATAACATGCACACACATTTATACTGAATCTACACACACTCACATACAGTCATAATTTATCCTGCTGATACTCTATTTCTCACATGTCCTGGCGCCTGGTTACCTTACCCCTATACATATCTACTTATATCACTCCAGTACACTAGGTGAGCCGAGAGCACCATATTGACTCAAATGAATGTACCTTTTTAATTTCTCTGCCATTTCTAAATGTAGTCATTTTTTCCCCATGCGGCCTCTTGCGCAGCTGATGATGGCCCATCTAAACCTCACCCAACCTATATCGAAACTATACTGAACAAGCCTATTCTTAATGTAAGAAATGTGAAATTATCCATACTTTATATTTTACTTTTGATACTTAAGTATATTTTAGCAATTACATTTACTTTTGATATTTAAGTATATTTAAAACCAAATACTTTGACCTTTACTCAATAAGTAGTTTACTGGGTACCTTTATTTGAGTAATTTTCGATTAAGGTATCTTTATTTTTACTCAAGTATGACAATTGGGTCATTTTTCCACCACTGGGTGAAAACTATGATCCCTTATTAATGTCACTTGTTAAATCCACTTCAATCAATGTAGATGAAGGGGAGGAGACAGGTTAAAAAATGATTTTAAAGTCTTGAGACAATTGAGACATGAATTGTGTATGTGTGCCATTCAGGGGGTGAATGGGCAAGACAAAAGATTTAAGTCCCTTTGAACGGGGTATGGTAGTAGGTGCCAGGCCCAACAGTTTGTGTTAAGAAATGCAATGCTGTTGGGTTTTTCACGCTCAACAGAATTATCCACCACCCAAAGGACATCCAGCCAACTTGACACAACTGTGGGAAGCATTGGAGTCAACATGGGCCAGCATCCCTGTAGAACGCTTTTGACACCTAGTAAAGGGGGGCTGCAACTCAATATTTGGAAGGTGTTCATAATATTTGATATACTGTCTGATGAACAGCACAGCTTGGAATTGACACAGAGGCAGGGATAGATTTTGAATGTCAAAAGTGACTTTTGCTAATTCTCCTACAGAATCACAAGCAGGTTAGTGAAACATTATTAAAGTTTTGATAAAACTATTCTAAATATATTCACGTCACCAAATACCTGATTAAAACAGCCTTAACAGCACTCTGTAGGTTAGAACCATAGTGTAGAAGTAGGACAGGTATTTTCTGTCCTCCTCTGGGTACATTCACCACAAAACTTAGGAGGTTCATGATTCTCACCCCCTTCCAAAGACTTTCACAGAAATTACGACGACCTCCGGAGGACATCCTCCAATTTATCAGAGCTCTTGCAGCATGAACTGACATGTTGTCCATCCAATCAAAGGATCAGAGAATGAATCTAGTACTGAAAGCATAAGCTACAGCTAGCTAGCACTGCAGTGTATAAAATGTGATGAGCAGTTGACTCAAAGAGAAAGATAACAGTTTTGAACAAATTAATTTATTCTAGATTTAAGGAGAACTAGCAGTGTGACAGTTCTCATTCCTGTCACCATCTCTTAGATATGATCACAAATGACAAGGTACTATTTAATTGTTTATTGAGCACTGGTGTGTAAGGTGCAGCATACTGCCGTATGCACAAGGTGTTGGGAGCCAGGGGAAGACATAGTGGGCACACAGCAATCTGTAACAGAACAAACAGACAACACATTTTAGCGATCTCTTATGTTGTGCTCTGTATATGAATATCTGTTCGCTAACTGAGTTTGCATTTCAGAAGCTGAGCTGTGTACTGTTATAGAAATTTCGTTCTCAATGTTCATAAACTGAACTCCAATTAAACAAACTCTGTCTGTTACCCAGTATATGTAAGATACTGGTTGAAATGAGACAAACAGAGGCCCAATCTATAATGGTGAAATGTAGATTATTTATTCACGGGGGAGCTCTGAGCTCTAAAAGGTTTACACAGTCTTTTATATGGTACAATGTTGAAATACAAAGATACAAAATTCCCACCTCTTCCCCCACCCTCTCCAAGAACATAGTGGTTCCCACAGCCTTATCACAATCTTTGCAAATAAGTCAAACTTGGGAGGTGTTGGGAGGTTCTTCTCAAGGACGGGCCTCTCGCATGTGTCTGGTAGAATCAAAGAATCCTTTGTTCACACAGACACCCCCTAAATGAAGTCATACTTCTGCACACCAAGTTAATATCTAGACACACACACATATTAATTGGACTGCCATTTGTCTTGTAACCCTCTCTATTGCATACATTTTCAGAATGGAATGTTCTTAGATGTACAAACATTTAGTCATAACCATAAAATCTATAACATGTACTTACAGTGCTGTGCCTTCCTTTCGCTTCGTCCAATCTTGTGTTTTTTAAGGAAGACAATTGTTATGAATGGGTTCCCGCCACTGTTGACGGTGGACTAGTCCAAGTCAGTTGTGAAATGTGATCATGTGTATTTCTAGACTTAATTGATAGTCATGAAAAGGATAATGAGGTAACATGTAAACTGGTGAATGTTGAAGTTAATGGATATGTTGCTTTGTTCCACATCGTCATGGTATAAAGAGCCTGACCGGCAGGACCAGTCAGAACTGGAGTGCCAAGAGAGCAAGCCGGCCTGCCTCCCAGCTATGCTAGTCTAATGCTAAGCTAACGCAGTGCAAGGGTTCTGTTTTTATTTGAGTTTATTATATTTATGCTTGGACAAGTTATTTGAAGTTTATAAAAAAAAAACATTTGTCATGTTATAGTTTTTTCTTATTTTTGGGACTCTAGCACTTTAAGCCATTCACCTTTGCTTGAAAATAAAAATAAAATCTTGTCCAGTCCTTTGACACCTTAGACACCTCTCCAGCCGGTCCACCTCCTTACAAGCAGAAAGCGAGAGAGAGAATTAGCTAGCTAATAAAGCTAATTTAGCCTACTCAACAACCTGACACAAACAAAGTGGAATGCTATTTATGTTCGCTAGCTGCTAAGGCTATCCAACACTCCAACACTTCCAAGTCACTTCCAACTTTCAGTTGTATTAATTTATTGCCACCGGGGCCGCCGTGTGTAACTGTTAACTACATTGCTTGCTGTACAATGTAATGAGCGATTGTACACATGGATAGGATTGTGGGATATACCAAAGATATGTTGACTATGACGTTATCTAATATGGTGACAACGATGTAGCGGTTATGATACGATGGTTTGGCTTGGAGAGTTTTTCGCCTGGTCACATACAGCTGTTGTGTTGTGCACTGAAGTCCACAAGCAAAGGGAAAATGTCGGAAGAGGAGAGCGCTCAGATGTGACGATGCTGTTTGTATGTCTGCTATTGTTAGAGTTGCGAAAATCAAATCTGGTATCAGGACAAAAGGTGACACAGAGTCACCAAGTAAGTTCTAAGTCTTTTTATTCACTCAAGCAATACATGGTAAATGCAATCTTCGTATATACGGGTTCACTGTAACACCACGCAGGGCAGAACAGAGAACTGACCAGCGCCTTACAATATCTTCTTTTAATACTCTGACGGAAGTAGTTCCGCTTCTGAGCTGGCCTGTCAGAGTAGAGACTGGGCGTGGTTTTAGACTTGCCCAGTCTATCGTAGGCGCACAGGCTGGTCCCAGCCCCCAGGCGCTTGTTGTCCGGGGCTACTGAAGCCACAGGCTCAGTCCTGTTTGTGTCTCAACATCTTTCTATTCATGTGTTCCTAGCTCAACATCCTGTTATCTCCCAAGGTTAAACACAGCCCTTTAGCCAGTCAGACACCAGGTGTTCCACAACTTATCAGCCTTAGCTCAAACACATTCCTGTGTAGCAAAGAAACATATTCTCAAACCTAACACTATCAAAGTGAACTGTGTGTGCAGGTGATCAGGGGTGTATTCATTCTGTCGATTCCATTGCAAAACTCTTCTTAAAAGGAAGGAAATTGAACGAAACGGGGCTGTACCTATATGAATTTGTCCAATATAAACTCTCGGCTAATATAAACTGTTTGGACGAATTATTACACATTAAATCAGCTAGATGCAGACAAGAGTGTGCAAGGCAGTATTGAAAGTGTCACTGACTGCGTTTTGAACACGGTCCATAAGTTGCCTGATGACTCAAAATGAATTATTCTGTTCCTCTACGGGGCAGATTCTGACTTAGGAAATGTATGCCTTTCCCACAAACTTCTCAGTATTTGGTATTCATACTTACCTTATTCAGTCATGGAAGGCGCTTTGTGGGTGTGGCTACCTTGCGCTCTGAATGAATGTAATTCAACCCTGAAAACCCTCCCACTTGCTAGCCAACAGATTTCTCCTGGAGTTTTAATTCAATAGACTTTTCTGTACATTTATCGTAAGCCATCCCTTTAAATACGGTGTACCTTTAAGTTAGAATTGTTTTGACAGACTCACTAGAATATATCGATAGAACGGGTTCAGAGTGCAGTAGGGGTCAATGTAAGAAAGCCATCTAAATATATGCATATTTTCTTCCATTTCAGCACCAATTTGTAGATTAAAAGAAATACTCTGATCTTGCAAATTATTTAGGAAAAGTCTTTATGAATCATAAAAAATAGGTTTGGAGAGCCTTTATGCACAAAATATATTGCTGAATAAAATAAATACAGTGGTTTGATTCATTCTAAAAATTGCCGAATTCAGTTATTTGACCCATGGAAATGTTGGAAGGTTAGTGTACATCAAATTATAATAGGGAGAATAGTGTACAATAGTAGGCTATACCTTCGTCTATTACCTGCACTAACTATGGAACTGTGTGATGAAACGACCAAGTATTGCGCCATGCATCGTGCAGCTTGGTCTGCACTCTGCTTTATAACTATTGAATTAGCCTTAAAATATTATCAACTGTTGTTAATGATCCTCAACAACAACCACACAGCCGTGATGGCGTTAACAGCGGAAGCAAATTAAGGTAAATGGAATTAAATGGACTGGTAATGTAGGCAATACCAACTAAAAGGAACTAACAGTAAATTGGCAGTTGAATATGTGTGGTTATTAGGCCGACTGATGGTTGATACTGATGGTGGCTAATATATATAAATATATAACATCATAGAAATAGAAAACAGTCCGGGTAGTCTATAATTAAGACAAGTTAAAAGACTGTACAAATTAAATTCTGCATAATGGCACAGCATTTCATAAACTTTTCTGTGGGAAAGTTTCTATGTTGATACAGAATGCATCAGTTTGCCGACATATGACTGGTTTCACATTTGTCTCTATTTACAATTCCGTTCTTCAAACGGATTACTCATTTACCTAGCGCTTATCAATAGCTCTTATAAGTTTGTAAATTACAGTGCATGGAGAATTATGTTATTTCTAGTGAAAAACTTTAAATAGATGCTTTTTCCACTGGGAACCGGTAGGTTCGCTAGACCTTATTCATGGTTTCCTAGAGTGTAAAGGTGGTGGAATTATTAGGGAATAAGTCAAGGTCAGATACTGTGTATCTGTAGACACACCTCCGCCACACCTTCATTTATTTGATCTCCACCCCAAACAAATAGCTGATGAATTATGTTCCATTTAGGCATGATTACCTCAAATTTTCGCTTTACCCACGTGTTCTGGCTCTGGCCCAACCCATTGGTTTCTGTGACCAATCAGAAAGGTTAGAATGTGTTTGTGTTTTAGAAATTGCCGGGGAGGTACTCTGAGGAAGAGGCGAAGCAAAATCTGGTCTTCTCCAGCAGGTGGTGTTTTTTTCGCTCACCAAGCGAAGAGCTTTTGTATGAAGGTCATTGAGAGAGTGTCGAATTTTATTAACAAAACATGGTATTGGCTACGTGTGGCTTATTTGATCGAATAGAAGTTTCGTAATGCTTAGTTTGTTACGAGTGTACTGGCATAAGTGGGACACGTGACATCCCGGCAACTTTGAGAAAAACTGTTTATATTGGAGAAGAAGGCAGACATTTTACATGCCCAGAGGTGGCACTCCTAGTAGCCGGGGACATTAATGCAGGGAAACTAAATTTCTACCAGCATGTTAAATTTCTACCAGCATGTTATATTTCTATCAGCATGTTAAATGTGGAACCAGAGGGAAAAAAAGACGCATACAAAGCTCTCCCCCGCCCTCCATTTGGCAAATCTGACCATAATTCTATCCTCCTGATTCCTGCTTACAAAGCAGGAAGCACCAGTGACTAGATCAATAAAAAGGTGGTCAGATGAAGCAGATGCTAAACTACAGGACTGTTTTGCTAGCACAGACTGGAATATGTTCCGGGATTCCTCTGATGGCATTGAGGAGTACACCACATCAGTCATTGGCTTCATCAATAAGTGCATCGATGACGTCGTCCCCACAGTGACCGTACGTACATACCCCAACCAGAAGCCATGGATTACAGGCAACATCTGAAATGAGCTAAAGGCTAGAGCTGCCACTTTCAAGGAGCGGGACTCTAACCCAGAAGCTTATTAGAAATCCTGCTACGCCCTCAAACAAACCATCAAACAGACAAAGCATCAATACAGGACTAAGATAGAATCGTACTACACCGGCTCTGACGCTCGTCGGATGTGGCAGGGCTTGCAAACCATTACAGACTACAAAGGGAAGCACAACTGAGAGCTGCCCAGTGACACGAGCCTACCAGACAAGCTAAACTACTTCTATGCTCGCTTCGAGGCAAATAACACTGAAACATGCATGAGAGCATCAGCTGTTCTGGAAGACTGTGTGATTACGCTCTCCACAGCCAGTGTGAGTAAAACTTTTAAACAGGTCAACATTCACAAGGCCGCAGAGACAGACGGATTACCAGGACGTGTACTCCGAGCATGCGCTGACCAACTGGCAAGTGTCTTCACTGACATTTTCAACCTCTCCCTGTCCGAGTCTGTAATACCAACATGTTTTAAGCAGACCACCATAGTGCTTGTGCCCAAGAACACTAAGGTAACCTGCCTAAATGACTACCGACCCGTAGCACTCATGTCTGTAGCAAAGAAGGGCTTCGAAAGGCTGGTCATGGCTCACATCAACACCATTATCCCAGAAACCCTAGACTCACTCCAATTTGCATACCGCCCAAACAGATCCACAGATGATGCAATCTCTATTGCACTCCACACTGCCCTTTCCCACCTGGACAAAAGGAACACTTATGTGAGAATGCTATTCATTGACTACAGCTCAGCGTTCAACACCATAGTGCCCGCAAAGCTCATCAATAAGCTAAGGACCCTGGGACTAAACACCTCCCTCTACAACTGTATCCTGGACTTCCTGACGGGCCGCCCCCAGGTGGTAAGAGTTAGCTAACAACACATCTGCCACGCTCTCAACACAGGGGCCCCTCAGGGGTGCGTGCACAGTCCCCTCCTGTACTCCCTGTTCACTCATGACTGCACGGCCAGGCACGACTCCAACACCATCATTTAGTTTGCCGACACAACACTGGTAGGCCTGATCACCGACAACAACGAGACAGCCTATAGGGAGGAGGTCAGAGACCTGGCCGTGTGATGCCAGGACAACAACCTCTCCCTCAACGTGATCAAGACAAAGGAGATGATTGTGGACTACAGGAAAAAGAGGACCGAGCACACCCCCATTCTCATTGGCGGGGCTGCAGTGGAGCAGTTTGAGAGCTTCAAGTTCCTTGGTGTCCACATCACCAATAAACAGACAGTCGTGAAGAGGGCATGACAAAACCTATTACCCCTCAGGAGACTAAAAAGACTTGGCATGGGTCCCCAGATCGTCAAAAGGTTCTACAGCTGCACCATCGAGAGCATCCTGACGAGTTGCATCACTGCCTGGTATGGCAACTGCTCGGCCTCTGACCGCAAGGCACTACAGAGGGTAGTGCCAACGGCCCAGTACATTACTGGGTCCAAGCTACCTGCCATCCAGGACCTCTATCCAGGCGGTCAGAGGAAGGGCCTAAAAAATTGTCAAAGACTCCAGCCACCCTAGTCATAGACTGTTCTCTCTTCTACCGCATGGCAAGCGGTACCGGAGCGCCAAGTCTAGGTCCAAGAGGCCTTACCTCAACTAACCGGTGTCCCTGCACATTGACTCTGTACCGGTACCCCCTTGTATATAGTCTCGCTATTGTTATTTTACTGCTCTTTAATTACTTGTCACTTTTATTTCTTATTCTTATCCATATTTTTTTTTTTAACTGCATTGTTGGTTAGGGGCTCATAAGTAAGCATTTCACTGTAAGGTCTACACATGTTGTATTCGGCAAATGTGACTAATACAATTTTATTTTATTTGATTTTGGTCAATATAATGATTCTACTTCATACCTCTCAGACCGTCAGTACGTTTGAAAGTATGGATCATATCCCTTGCGCTCCGTGCAGGTGGAGTAATAACTACAAAGTCACTGCCAGTTATTTCTTCTTTCAAAGTTAGCTTTGCCGTATTGGTATCGGGCAAGTTGACTGCTCCGCTTCTCCATTTCTCGGATTGCATCTTCCCAGGTCCAGGTAGGGTGAACTAAACTCTAGGGTAAACTAAACTCTGAGTGAGTTGTGTATATTGTCAGTCTGTTAGCAACAGCCTGTGACCTGTGGGTGCGAAATTCGCCCTCCAAGGCTGTGTGACAGCTCTCCCCTACCAATCCTTTTTATCTGAGGATATCGGTCTTCCTTGTCCTGTGCTGACTTATCCCACCAGCTAGTGTGTATTGGCCACCATACTTCGGTGCTAAACTTGTCAAGATATCCTCCGCTGCCGTGCTCGTTATCGAGGCCACCGGGCACTAGTCTCGAACTAGTCACTTTCCCTATAACTGCCTCTCTGAGAGCGCATGCCACCTAGGAAGGTTGTTAGCCTAGCCAGCTATACTATGTGAGATTCGGACTGCCTCCCCAGGCATCACTCTCTCCTGCTATTACTAGCAAGGTACAAGATACTGTAGCTAGCGTACAAACTCAACCTAGATGCCACTGTGTGTGCCACTCAGCTTGCTTTACCAAATGGCAGCCATTCATGTGTGTTTCGCATAAATAAGCCTACTTTAAACATCGTATCTCTCCTGCTCCAGCCCTGTGGTAGTACCTAGGCTCACCAGCAGTAGCAACCCATAGGGAGCGGCAGCAGTGGTGGGAGTTTTGGAGAGTCTGGCGTGCCTATAGTAAAATGCCTGCCACTCAGGCACTGAAACTAGGATATGCATATAATTAGTACTATTTGATAGAAAACACTCTGAAGTTTCTAAAACTGCTAAAATAATGTCTGTGAGTATAACAGAACTGACATGGCAGGTGAAAACCAGAGGAAAATCAGTCCGGAAAAATGAATGCCTCCTTTTCCAATGTGTTTCTATGGGATCTGCTTAATTCCAGCTCCCAGCTTGCAGTACCTATGGCTTCCACTAGATGTCAACAGTATTTAGACAAGGTTTGATGAGTTTACCTTGAAAAACAGCCGAATAGAAGAGGATTATGTAAGTGGAGTGAGGAAGTGCCTTTTGTGTTTTGTGCGCGAGACAGGCAGAACTTTTTTTTGCCTGTTTTGCATGTTATTTTGGTATTAATACATGTCACATATCAGTTTGCAAACAATGTAAAAAAAATTAAAAAGTGAGTTAATAAAGCTGCATACAAACATGGTCTCTTTATTGCTTTCTTGAGAAAGGCAACTTTCTTGAGTAAGGCAACTCAAATGCAGGTGTTTCAGCCTAGCTCAGTGCTTTCTATGGTGGTGGGGCAGCCAGCGGTAAATACGGAGCATAGGGGTTGGTAATGTTCTCTAGCTGATTGGTGATTGATTGGCTCAGTGTTCTGTCACTCATGGGGACACTAACGTCACCGCAAAATCTACGGGTAGAGCTCGAAAATTCAAGCCCCTTGGGTGCTGCCATAGATTTACATTACAAGTGCCCATCCAAAGGCCTCAGCGGTCTAAGGCACTGCACCACAGTGCATGAGGCGTCATTACAGACCCAGGTTTGATCATAGGCTGTGTCACAACCGGCCGTGACCGGGAGTCCCATAGTGCGGCGCACAATTGGCCCAGTGTCGTCCAGGTAAAGGGAAGGTTTTTTTCCCGGGGGGGGGCTTTACTTGGCTCATTGCGCTCTAGCGACTCCTTGTGGCGGGCCGGGGCGCCTGCAGGCTTACTTTGGTTGTCAGTTGAAAGGTGTTTCCTCTGACACATTTGTGCAGCTGTCTTCCGGGTTAAGTGGACGGGTGTTAAGAAGCACGGTTTGGTTGGTCGGAGGATGCATGACTTGACCTTCGCCTCTCCCGAGCCCGTTGGGGAGTTGCAGCGATGAGACAAGATCGTAATTTGATATCACGAAATTGGGGAGGAAAAAACTGTAGCAATATTGATGTTGCACATATTGATGTTACACAGGAAACAGAAACCAGTTGGGGCTTACGTTATTAAAGTGCTGAAACCTCCGGGTAAAATAGATTTTGATGATTGTAATTTAGCACTGACCTGGAAAAGATGGAAAGAGGAATTCAATTTGTACATGGCTCTTACAATGACAGAAAAACCTGATGACTACAAAGTGAAGCTACTGTATTATCTCATTAGGGAAAAAGGCAGAGAAATTTGTGAGACCCTGTGTGTGGGCAGTACAAAAGACAATCTCTCTGTTGAGGAAGTAATTGCAGCACTAGATGCGTTTTGTGATCACAAGAAAAACGAAACAATTGAGAGATAACTTTTTCATGTGAAGTCAGGGTCAAGATGAGGTTTTAGACAAATATCTCACTGAATTGAGGACTCTATTGGCCACCTGCAACTTTGGAGTAATCACAGACTCTCTTATCAGGGACAGGATTGTGTGTGGCACATGTGACCCACACTTAAGAGAGCGCTTACTCAGAGAGACTGATCTCAGTTTAGAGAAATGATACCGATTGGAAGAGCTGCAGAACTGTCCAGACAGAGAGCTAAAGTAATAAATGTGCAGGGCCCTGTAGCAGTGCATGCAGTAACACAGAAAGAGAGACCGAGAGGGAGAGGATACCCTACAGAGGGATAGAGCATTATACAATGCAGATATTGTGGACGGACACAGGAAAAAATGCCCTGCATATGGACAAAAATATAAATCCTGTGGAAAAAACAATCACTTCTCTACAGTTTGCAAAAGTGCAGGGGCCAGCAAGAGAAACAGAGTCCTGGCAATGGAAAATGCGTCAGCTGACTCAGAGAGCAGTGAGGATGTTCTGTGCATCACACTAGGGCCAAAGTCAGAGAGCATCAACGTGGCGCAGGAGAAAACCACAGACCCCAATGCAGTTCTCTTTGCAACCATGCTGGTCAACAAAAGGTCTGTCAGATTTCAGCTAGATTGTGGTGCTAGTTGTAATGTTATCCCTGTAAACCTCATAAAAGCCGGTCACCTAGAGCCCTGCAGTCAGGTATTGGTGATGTATAACAAGAGTACTCTGACGCCACTGGGGAAGTGCACACTTAAAGTGATCAATCCACGCAATAAGAAAACCTACCGAGTTGAGTTCATCGTAGTCAACAAGAATGTGCACAGGCCCATTCTAGGCAGTAAGGCTATCCAGGCAATGGAGTTGATTACTGTGCAGCATCACAACATCCTAGCCATCGAGAAAACAACGGGATCCTGGACGAAAGAGCAAATCAAACAAGAGTACTCTGATGTATTCCAGGGAGATGGATGCTTACCCGGCAAACTGAAGCTGGAAGTGGATGAGCGAGTGGAGCCCGTCCAGCTGCCAAAGAGAAGAGTGCCAGTAGCACTATATAAACCACTCAAATAGGAGCTCAGTGGTCTAGAGAAAAGAAGGATGATAAAAGCAGTTGACAAAAGCACAGATTGGATTAGCAGCCTGATCGTAGTGAAGAAACCGTCTGGAAAACTAAGAGTGTGCATTGATCCGAAACCTTTCAACAAGGCACTCAAGAGGAGCCATTACCCACTTCCCACTATTGAAGACGTGCTGCCAGATCTGAACAGAGCACGCGTGTTCTCTGTTTGTGATGTAAAAAACGGATTTTGGCATGTGGAACTGGAGGAGGAATCTCACCACGCTCTCTACTCCCATGGGACGCTACAGGTGGCTGCACAGGCCAATGGGAATCAGTCCAGCCCCAGAGATCTTTCAGAGGAAGTTGACCCAGGCAATGGAAGGTCTTCCAGGAGTCAAAATCATTGCAGATGACATCCTGATTGTGGGAGAAGGAGACAATGATGAAGTGGCGACTCTGGACCATGACAAAAACCTGAAAATGCTCCTGGACAGATGCAGGAAGCTCAATATCAAGCTGAATCTGGAGAAGCTGCAGCTCATGCTGAAGGAAGTGCCCTACATTGGCCAGCTACTAACATCAGAGGGGTTGAAAGTGGACCCAGGAAAAGTGACAGCCATCAAACAGATGCCTAGGCCTACAGATGTGCAGGGGGTGCAGCGCTTCCTGGGCATGGTAAACTACCTAGCCAAGTTCGGCAGCCACGCCACGGAGCTCTGCGAGCCACTACGACAGCTAACGCACAATAACTCTGTGGGAGTGGTCAGAGAGACATGCTTTCAATAAAATCAGGGATACCATTGCACAGGCCCCTGTGCTGAAATACTACAACCCAACAGAGCAGCTTGTACTACAGTGGGATGCTTCAGAGAGTGGGTTAGGAGCAGCCTTGGTGCAGGGAGGACAACCAATAGCATACGCCAGCAGAGCACTGACAGAGACAGAAAAAGGTTATGCACAGATAGAGAAGGAGCTGCTTGCAGTTGTGTTTGGTATGGAGAGGTTCCACCAATTCACATATGGACGAACTGTGGAAGTGCAGTCAGATCACAAGCCTCTAGAGAGCATCATGACAAAGCCTCTCCTCAGCGCACCAAAAAGACTACAACGCATGCTCATGAGACTCCAAAACTACGAGGTCAGTCTCCGATACGTTCCTGGAAAACATGTGGTGCTGGCCGACACCCTGAGCAGGGCATACCTCACAGAACAAGATAACAGAGGCCCTGTGGAGATCGAAGTGGAATCAATCAATATGATACACTACCTCCCTGTGTCAAGCGAGAGACTAAAGCACATCCAGAGAGCCACTGAGCTGGACCGGGAGCTCCAGACACTGAAAAATGTGATCCTGCAGGGGTCGCCTGAAGTGAAAGGACATGTACCCTTGGAAGTAGCCATGCATTTTTACAAAGAAATAAATAAACGTTGAGGCCACACGAAGCACCAAAGCGTCCCTGGGAAAAAATAGGGACTGACCTGTTCCAGTTCAACGACAGAGACTACATGGTCACAGTTGATTATCTCTCCAACTTCTGGGAAGTGGACCATTTGGAGAACACACAGTTGAATACGGTCATTCGAAAACTGAAGACACACTTTGCTCGCTATGGGATACCTGACATCCTTTACTCAGACAATGGTCCCCAGTACTCTTCAGACGAGTTCCGAAGTTTCAGCAAGTCTTGGGCCTTTACACACAAAACGTTGTCTCCAGGATACCCGCAAAGTAATGGGAAAGTGGAATCGGCAGTGAAAACAGCCAAAAGACTGATGGCAAAAGCAAAGAGAGCAGGTGCTGACCCATACCTGGCCATGCTGGATCACAGAAATAACCCGTCACAAGGGACAGACAGCAGCCCTGCAATGGTGCTCATGGGAAGACGTACAAAGACACTACTTATAATGAGTGAAAATCTTCTGAGACCGGGGATGGCAAACTGTCAGCTGGAGAAGTTCAAGGAAAGACAACAGAAACAAGCAAAGTACTACGACAGCTCTGCTAAGGATCTCACAGAGCTGCAACGAGATGACAGGGTGAGAGTTCAGCCACTCACAGGACAGAAACAGTGGTGGCAGAGGGCCACAGTAGTCAGACCTGTGGAGCAAAGGTCCTACGAGGTGAAGACAGAACAGGGACAAGTCTTCAGGAAGAACAGGAGACACCTGAGGAAGAGCAGAGAAATAGAGGAGGATTTCCCCACTGTTGAGGAGCCTGTCACAGAGCCAGCAAACAGAGCACCAGCGGACGCCAAGCAGGGTGCTGAACAAAACCTAGAGGTGAATGCTGCAGCTCAACAAGAAGATCCAAACATCTCAGGTCAAGCACCTCCTGATGTAATCAACACTCCCCACACAAGGTCTGGTAGGGCCATCCAAAGACCTATACACCTGAAAGACTTTGTGGGAAGGTAAAAGTAATAATAAGTAATGGACAGTCAGAGACAGTAAACAAACATTCAGTTCACATTCCAGTTTATTGCAGACATGGACTACAAGCCAAAGTTAGGCAGAGTCTGCCTTTGTTATTACATTTTTTTAGAGAACATGTAGCAATATTGATGTTGCACATATTGATGTTACACAGGAAATGGAAACCAGTTGGGGCTTACGTTATTAAAGTGCTGGTTGACAACTTGCCTAGTAAAGTTTGCTTAACGTTATATCTTTGTTTGTCGTGATTACAACACAAAGCATATTGAAACAAAAACAACAACATGTAATTAAGAAGTGCCCATCCAAGAAGGCTCAAGGTCATTGGCCACAGATAAAAGGATGTCAAATCATGTTATATCTACCGTAGCTTTGATTGGACTGATCATGTCAACATCATACTTCAAAATCTTAGCTAGCAAGCTAATAGTCATCATGAATCAAGTTGACAATCTACTGGCAAATCCTATTCAATCCTTGTCATATGAAATTAAATTATGAACTTAAAATATAGATAAAACGTATCGGTGCTCATCGGCCATTGGACATAAACATTACACAACAAGTTGGAAATTGTAAATTCATCAATGAGGGGTTTGGAAGGAATCAGTGGCTAACTGCAAGCATGGCAAAGCAATCATTAGCCTGCTATTCAGTGGAATGGGTGTGTGGTACAAGTCTAGGTTTAAGGGTCGCTTTTCCAAGTTTTAAAATGGTAAACATTAAACATTGGCCATGTTGTCAATCCAGCATGACTTCTGCCGCGTTCAAAACAACTGGAAACTCGGAACTGGGAAATCTCAGACTTCAGTGAGTTCAAGACAACTGAGAACTCTGGAAAAAAGTTTTGACTGGGAAAATACTTTTTGAACGGTCATCCAACTTTCTAAAGCTCAGACATAAAGATCACTGATGTCATGATTCGACCTTGTTTTCGCCTGGGCTATTGTAAATAAGATTTTGTTCTTAACTGGCTTGGCTAGTTAAATAATAGCTAAATAGATGTTTTATTGAATTATGGATTGCCTTTTATCCGCTTGTCATCCCTTTATGCCATAGTTTGTACATCTCAATTGTCAGTAGAAACCACATTTGTTTAAGAAAGTCAGCCATATCAGCTCAGTTTTTTTTTAAAGGCAGTAAATGAGGCTGAATGAACTGCCAGACAAGGCTCCGCTGATAGCCAGGTGTAGCAGTGGTAAGGTGTTGGGACTGCTGTTGGGACAGCTTTATGTAGGCTCTAACAGTTTGTGGGCACCGTTTGTCACCGTTATAGTGTAATTCAAGTATTGTTTAGTGTTGTGTTGTGTAGTGGCTTTGCTGGCATGCATCTAAAATATTTTTTGGTTTGTTTGCCCCATCAAGATTTACTTGATAAAATCGCCACTGCTCACCAGAAATGATTTTGTGGTTGCTGTACAACTCCCGCCATATTATTGTAGCTCTCTACCTTTACTTTGTATTGTCATAGCTGTTACAATAGTCTCTGGTTACTATTGTATTAGTTAATTAGATTAATTAGTATAATTAGCATAAGAGAATACACTGAGTGTACAAAACATTAGGAACATCTGCTCTTTCCATTAAATAGACTGACCAGGTGAATCCAGGTAAAAGATATGATCCCTTATTGATGTCAAATCCACTTTAATCAGTGTAGATGAAGGATTTTTAAACCTTGAGACATGGATTATGTATGTGTGCCATTCAAAGGGTGAATGGGCAAGACAAAAGATTCAAGTGCCTTTGAACGGAGTATGGTAGTAGGTGCCAATTGCATTGGTCGGAGTGTGTCAAAAACTTCAACGCTGCTAGGTTTATCATTCAACAATTTCCCGTCTGTATCAAGAATGGTCCACCACCCAAAGGACATCCAGCCAACTTAACACCGGGGGAAGCATTGGAGTCAACATGGGCCAGTAACCCTGTGGAACGCTTTTGACACCTTGTAGTCCATGCCCCAACGAACTGAGGCTGTTCTGAGGGACAAAGGGGGTGCGACTTAATATTAAGGTTTTCCTAATGTTTTATACACTCAGTGTATAAGACATGTAAAATCTGTCAAATTGCTGCTATTTTTTCTCTCTCTGCCAACAATAGGGGTGTACATCGTTTGGGTTTGCATGGGTTGTGAGGTGGGGGTTTGTTTCAACGCCGATAAGTGACAATATCCATCCGGACCTTTGCCCCCTACAAAATGTGTGTGACTTGACCTTCTCAAATAGTATTTGAGTACCCCTGACCTACTGTATTACGGTAACACAGTAGAGAAATCCTTCCTCTATTGTCCCCCCCGGGTGTGTATCAGTGTCAGTCGGTGCCTTTAAGAAAGGAGGAGAGCGCGTAGATGCGAGAAGGAATTATACAACGATCTGGCTGCTATGAAAATTAACTGTGTTTGCATGTGATCAGGAGTGTATTTATTCTGCCAATTCTGTTTAAAAACCTTTCTTAAATGGAACAAATGGAACGAAACAGGGATAAACATACCTGAATTTGTCCAATAGAAACTCTTGTTTGCACCTGTTGGTCTAATGATTACACCCTAGATCAGCTAGATGCAGGCAAGATTGTGCAAGGTGGTATTGAATGTGTCAATATCTGTCACCTTGATTACTCAAATTTATCTCGACCTGTGCACCTACGTTGTAAACTTTAATTCATAGGCTAGGTTGTAGGAACCTCATGATGATTTTTTTGTATCATGTAATAACATAAACCTATTGCTGTTACATTGAGCTGGGTGATTGGAATATGACATTCATCCAATATGCTGCACTATACACACCATACACACATAGCGAGAACAATACAGGAAGGTTTTCTCTACTGTTTTCAATTACCATAATACAGTACAAATACTATTTGAGAAGGTCAGGTCACACACATTTTCTGGATGGATGGATGTTGTCATTTATCGGCATAGTAACAAACCCCCACCTTGCAAACCATGCAAACCCAAAATGGTTACACCCCTCTTGTTGGCAGAGAGGAAAAAACATCAGTTTTAAAGCTCATTTCCTGCAATTAGTCTTCTAACCCCCCTTGTTGCGAAATAGAAAGCCGATTCTAGATTTCATTTTGGATTGGAGATGCTTAATGTGAGTCTGGATGGAGAGATTACAGTCTAACCAGACACCTAGGTATTTGTAATTGTCCACATATTCTAAGTCAGAACCGTCCAGAGTAGTGATGCTGGACGGGCGAGCAGGTGCGGGCAGCGATTGGTTGAAGAGCATGCATTTAGTTTTACTGGCATTTAAGAGCAGTTGGGGGCCACAGAAGGAGAGTTGTAATGGCATTGAAGCTCGTCTGGAGGTTAGTTAACACAGTGTCCAAAGAAGGGCCAGAAGTATACAGAATGGTGTCGTCTGCGTAGAGGTGGTTCAGAGAATCCCCAGCACCAAGAGCGACATCAAT
This sequence comes from Brachymystax lenok tsinlingensis, assembly GCA_030435695.1. Lineage (NCBI taxonomy): Eukaryota > Metazoa > Chordata > Actinopteri > Salmoniformes > Salmonidae > Brachymystax > Brachymystax lenok. Next base: position 19,662,851 of record CM059793.1, on the reverse strand, counting down.
GATATATACAGAGAAAAGAGTCTGCCCTTAGAATTGAACGCTGTGGCACCCCCATAGAGATTGCCAGAGGTCCGGACAACAGGCCCGGACATCTGAATAGATAACCCTTCAGCGCATGGTCAGCATTTTTCATCTTCTGCAACAATTCCAGTTGAACGTGTTGGTGAAAGTACGAACGTTCCAACAACTGATCTGCATGCTCGCGGCGGCCTCCTCGTGACACCGTTAAACTGCTATTATTAAGACCACTAAAAGAAGAGAGGACTGAGGTGCCCAAGGTGGGACAGACTATTAGTAAGGGAGCAGGACAGACTGGTAAAGGAAGGGGCAAAGATGCTTCAGCCTCCAAATCCCGCTGGATGGAGACACTGAGTCAGGAATAGAAAACTAAAACAAAGACACTGAAGCAGAAATTAGACACAGTTTAAACTGTGAAACCAGCAAACCGATGTTACCAGGTACCTCACATAAAGCCATATTGACAAAAGAAATACAGGATCAACGGCTAAAAAGAGCAAGACTGAAAAACCAAGCGCCAACTTTGGCAGCTGCAAACAAAAAGCACGCTATACCAGGTGCACCGGATGCTGCTGCTCCTGTGCCTATTAAAGGGAAGGGGAAAACCTCGAAGGAGCCGGTTCCTGAGTTGTAAGAGGCCGAGGCCAGGGCCCAGGAGCTGGCTGAGCTGAAGGAGCGGGAGAGGAAGGCCGAGGCCAAGGCTAGGGAGCTGGCTGAGGCGGACAAGCTAGAGACAAACGGAAGGGGAAAGCCTCGAAGGAGCCGGCTCCTGAGATGTAAGAGGCAGAGACCAGGGCCCAGGAGCTGGCTGAGCTGAAGGAGTGGGAGAGGAAGGGCAAGGCCCGGGAGCTCGCTGAGCTGAAGGAGCGGGAGAGGAAGGCCGAGGCCTGGGACCTGGCTGAGGCGTAGGAGCTAGAGACAAAGCTCAACCAGTGGCCTGTGTTGGCCAACCCTGAGCATGTGAAGGACAACAGCGAGGCCAGGGTGTACGGGGACGTCCAGCGTAGTGTGTGCTGCTACCTAGAGGTCTGTGTGTGCTGTGAGAACATCGACCGAGCCCATCGCTTCCAGTTCAGCCACCACCGCATGATTAGCCGGCGCAAGCTGCTCAACATAGGTTTCTACAACATCATGATAAGGGTCTGGGCCAAGAAAGTAAGTGCTGCTCACTCTTGTATTTCTATGGCATGTAGAACTATCCTAGAATGATGTGGTATTTTAGAGACGTGTGTAGAAATTATGCATGACCTCCTTATTCTCCATCTAAGGCCTATCTGTCATGTGGCGTGTTCACTAATGCATTACTCATAATAGAGAATAAGATAGATAATTGTCCTGAGTATATCTCTTCTTGTTGTATTGTAGGGCTCTTTGAACCAGATCGGGTGAATCTTGTAGAAGAGGCAGGTCTGAGGTCTAACTTTGGCTCCGACTGGGCTGCTCTAGAGTGTATGGGCCAGACCTCTAATTGTTCTTCAAAGCTAATCAACAGGTAGGCTAACCAACAGACAGCCATTTACAGCTTGGAAATCATACTGTAACGCTAGGTAAAAATGTATGAGTTTTACATGGGTAGCCTGAGTTTGCCACTAGATGTCAGGCTCCTAGTAGCTTTGCTGTTCTTGTTTCTCTGTATATTCATTCTAGCCACTTCTGGGATTCGGTGTTAGAGTAGGTCTAGACAAGCTGCCGGGATTCACCAAAGCCTGCATTTAATTGTAGTATTCAGATGCCTTGAAGCATTTAGCCCACGTAAACAACAACATAACCTTGACCAAACTGTAAACAGATCTCCTCAGATGTTTTCACTTTTGGTAGATTGGCCTATTTTAATGATACTCTGATTCTGAAAGAAGACCATTTATGAATACTGTAGCAGAGTAGCTATGGAGAAGCTAGTTGATGTGTATCAGGATAGCAGTTTGCCTAGTGTCAATAAAGGACACAGTTACTGACTCATTCCAACCTTTTCTCCTCAAGGACACAGTCACACAGCAGAATGGATGGTGATCAGTAAGTAGGGCATCCTGGTTGAGAAATCACCATTGAGTGACATTAATTGAATTTAAGCCAGTGACTGCATGCTGCCTCCAGACATAGATTTATTGCATGACATTTAGCATGGATCCACACATTAAGCATCGCGACACTGTTCACCTCTAGCTCTCCTAGGACAAAATCTATCATAATGAATGTCTCTGATGTAGGCCAGGCCAGTCTGCTGACTGACTATACAGAGACCGGGCCAAATAGATTGTTATTGATACTGTATGTTTTTTGTTTCTTAACAACCTGCTGTTAGTAATTTGATTGTGCTCATTGGACAAGTAAATTATACAGATTGTTTGGAAGCTTGGTGAATCTCAATTTGTCAATGTCAATATGCTGACTAGAATGTTATGCTGACTAGAACTTCAGGCTAATTGACTCAAAACGTGAGGGAGGGGGTATGAGGTATGAGTATTCATAATAACACACAAATGTAGTTTTTAGTTTTGTTGAACGTCAGAACTGCAACTTGCTTGAATACAGAGACCCTTTGTCAATCTGCGGTTGTGGTGAGTGGTCTTTCAGACTATCAGGCTGACCCTCTTGTCTCCAGCTATCCCTCCCTACTCTATATTGTCCCCTGAGGATGTCACCTTATGCAGTGTGGCCAATGACAGGTTGTAGAGCATTGATCACTGTGTAAGGTGATACCAATGACATTGTTGTTCTGCGGTGGTGCTCTCTTGCTCACTCTTCAGCCAGTACATATTTTTCTCACACTCTATTCTTCCTCCCCTTTCCCCAGGCCTAATCCCCTCTTTGTTCAAGTGACACTCACATTGCTCTGAGAAAATGACAGTACAGAGAGAAGACTTTAAATCCTATCCAATATGTCGTTCCCGTCTAGAATATTTTTAACGATACCCAACACATGCAAAGAAATAGGGTGACGTAAAATTGGAGGATTCCGTTTGGGTCTGTGAATGCCTAAAGAATTGAACTGGAGTGGTGGCAGTGTGGGCAACTGCTAATTGTGTTAGTCTGATGAGGGACTGCCTGGTGTTTAAGCAGGATTTTCAGCAGAAGGTAATTAGGTTCTGTTATTTAAAAATCACTGTCTTGCAGAAAGGTATGGAGAGTAAAGGAACGCTCCCTCATTGTCAGAGACTGATGACAAATCTTACCCCTTCCCACCCCTTTGTCTTGGGTACAGTATTCTGTCTTACTCCACTAGAGGGGAGTGCTAACACATAAGCCCACCAGGGCTCTCGGTCTCTGGGTTACGACGAGGTGTTACACATCACATGCCACAGCCTACGCTGTGGATACCACTAACTTCCTGTGTCATTCATACTGTGCTCTCAAAAGACACATATAGGAGTTTAAGAGCAGACATACAGGTTGACTTAGGTTTGTCTCTTGTTTGGTTCACAAAGGCTCCATCAGTTATCCAAGGGTCTGCTTTAAAATAGCCAGGCCTTAGTTTCCTCCCTTGCAAGTCAAATCAAATTGTATTTGTCACATGCTTTGTAAACAACAGGGGTAGACAAACAGGGAAATGCTTACGGGTCCTTTTCCAACAATGCAGAGTTAAAGATAAAAATAGTGACACAAGGAAAAAATACACAGTGAAAAACGAATAACAATGATGAGTAAAAATAGCATGGCTATATGCAAGGAGTACCAATACCAAGTCGTTGTGCAGGGGTACGAGGTAATTGAGGTAGCTATGTACATATAGGTAGGGTTAAATTGACTAGGCAACAGGATAGATAATAGACTGTAGCAGTAGCAGGTAGCCATTTGATTAGCTATTTATCAATCTTGTTTAGCAGTCTTATGGCTTGGGGTAGAAGCTGTTCAGGGTCTTGTTGGTTCCAGACTTGGTGCACTGGTACTGCTTGCCATGCGGTATCAGAGAGAACAGTCTATGGCTTGGCTGGCTGGAGTCTTTGACAATTTTCTTTGCCTTCCTCTGACACTGCTTGGTACAGAGGTCCTGACAGAGGTCCTGGCTCGGGCCCAGTGATTTACTGGGTCGTACTCACCACCCTTTGTAGCACCTTGCGGTCAGGTGCCTTGCAGTTGTCTTTTTTAGCTTCAGTTGTTGCTCCATTCACTACTATCTGTATTCCGCTGGCTGTGTGCACATTGCTATCTCCTGCATTGAGCAGTCCAGTAATGGCAGGTGTGGAGTCTGGATGATATCATTTGAATAAACATAACATTGACGTGCTCCGTGACCATCTGTCTGTGGACTGCCTGATTTTTCCAATAAGTCTGAAAGCACAGTATCAATGCAAATATTATGTTTGTTATGCTGGCATTGTCATTCAGCATAATAATGCCATGCATAATGAAATCGGAGGTGCTTTTCATTTATTTAAGTCAACATGGGGTTGACTTCTATGTTTTTAAACTGATGAAAAGGAATTCCTAACTTTTTACTTCAAGCAAATAAGATAATATTACCTACAAATTGTTATCAACACTTGTAATCAGTCCATTGCCTGAATCAATCCATTGTAATCAATCCATTGCCTGAAGTAATGGATATTTGAAAGAAATATGGCAAAATTCTACTTTTAAGGGAATACGAAGATATTTTCTATCTTGTCACTGACACTGTGTTTCCTGTTCTTTTCTTTAGGGTCCTGCATCAGATGGAAGAGCACGGCCTGCCTGTGGAAGAGCTGTTCAGTCTCTGTGTGTTCAGGCAGGATGAGCAGGACATGGTGCTCAGGGCCATCCACACCATGGAAACAGACTTTCATCCCAGCACCAACACTGTCCTGCTTACCTGCTCCTCACCACTGGTCAAATACTACAGAGGTAGGACACACATCAACCTATGAGAAGAGTAGAGTAAAGTAGAGTAGACACCTCAACGCATGAGTAGAGTAGATACACTACTTGACCAAAAGTATGTGGACACCTGCTCGTCGAACATACAGCCTCCATTCTTCTGGAAAGGCTTTCCACTAGATGTTGGAACACTTCTAAAGGGACTTGCTTCCAATCAGCAACAAGAGCATTAGTGAGGTCGGGTACTGATGTTGGGCGATTAGAACTGGCTAGCAGTCAGCATTCCAATTTATCCCAAAGGTGTTCGATGGGGTTGAGGTCAGGGCTCTGTGCAGGCCAGTCAAGTTCTTCCACACCAATCTCGACAAACCATTTCTGTATGGTCCTAGCTTTGTGCCACAGAATTGTCTAGAATGTTGTTGTATGCTGTAGCATTAAGATTCCCCTTCACTGGAACTAAGGGGCCTTGCCCAAACCATGAAAAACAGCCCCAGACCATTATTCCTACTCCACCAAACTTTACAGTTGGCACTATGTATTGGGGCAGGTAGCGTTCTCCTGGCATCCGCCAAACCCAGATTCATCCGTCGGACTGCCAGATTGGGAAGCGCGATTCATCACTTCAGTGAAGGTGATTCCACTGCTCCAGAGGCCAATGGTGGCAAGCTTTACACCACTCCAGCCGATGCTTGACATTGTGCATGGTGATCTTAGGCCTGTGTACGGCTGCTCGGCCATGGAAACCCATTTCATGAAGCTCCCGACGAACAGTTATTGTGCTGACATTGCTTCCAGAGGCAGTTTGGAACTCGGTAGTGAGTGTTGCAACCGAGGACAGACGATTGTTACACGCTACGCGCTTCAGCACTCGGCAGTCCATTTCTGTGAGCTTGTGTGGCCTACAACTTCGAGGCTGAGCCGTTGTTTCTCATAGATGTTTCCACTTCACAATAAGAGCACTTACAGTTGACTGGGGCACCACTAGCAGGGCAGAAATTTGACAAACTGACTTGTTGGAAAGACGGCATCCTATGACGGTGCCACGTTGAAAGTCACTGAGCTCTATGGTAAGGACATTCTGCTGCCAATGTTTGTCTATGGAGATTGTATAGCTGTGTGTCATTGTATGGCTATGTACCAGTAGAGTAGACACCTCAACCACTCGGTAGAGTAGAGAGGACACCTCAACCCATGAGTAGAGTGGATACTTCAACCACTTTGTAGAGTAGACACCTCAACCACTGGGTAGAGAAGAGTAGACACCTCATCCCATAAGTAGACACCTCAACCCATGAGAAGATTAGACACCTCAACCCATGGGTAGAGTAGAGTAGATACCACAACCCATGCGTAAAGTAGAGCAGAGTAGACGACTCAACCCGTGAGTAGAGTAGACACCTCAACCCATGGGTAGAGTAGAGTAGATACCTCAACCCATGCGTAGAGTAGACACCTCAACCCATGAGTTGAGTAGTCACCTCAACCCATGAGTAAAGTGGACACCACAACCCATGAGTAAAGTAGACACCTCAACCCATGAGTAGAGTGAACATTTCAACCCATGAGTAGAGAGGAAATTTCAACCCATGAGTAGAGTGGACAACTCAACCCATGAGTAGAGTGGACACCTCAAACCATGAGCACCTCAACCCATGAGTAGAGTAGAGCAGAGAAGACTCCTCAACCAATGAGTAGAGTAGAGTAGACACCTCAACCCATGAGTAGAGTGGACACATCAACCCATGAGTAGTGCAGGGAAAACACCTCAACCAATGAGTAGAGTAAACACCTCAACCAATGAGTAGAGTAGAGTAGATAACTAAACCCATGAGTAAAGTAGAGCAGAGTAGACACTTCAACCTAAGAGTAGAGTAGACACCTCAACCCATGAGTAAAGTAGTCACCTCAAACCATGAGTAAAGTGGACACCTCATCCCATGAGAAGAGTGGACATTTCAACCCATGAGTAGAGTGGACATTTCAATCCATGAGTAGAGTGGACATTTCAACCCATGAGTAGAGTGGACATCTCCATCCATGAGTAGAGTTGACACCTCAAACCATGAGAAGAGAAGAGACCTCAACCCATGAGTTGAGTAGAGCACAGAATACTCCTCAACCAATGAGTAGAGTAGAGTAGAGTAGACACCTCAACCCATGAGTAGATTGGACACCTCAACCCATGAGTATAGTAGGGTAAACTCCTCAGCCCATGGGTAGAGTAGGGTAAACACGTCAACCCATGAGTAGAGTAGGATAAACACCTCAACCAATGAGTAGAGTAAACACCTCAACCAGTAAGTAGAGTGGACACCTCAACCCATAAGCAGAGCAGGGAAAACACCTCAACCAATGAGTAGAGAAAACACCTCAACCAATGAGTAGAGTAGAGTAGATACCTCAACCCATGAGTAAAGTAGAGCAGAGTAGACACTTGTAACCCAAGAGTAGAGTAGACACCTCAACCCATGAGTAGAGTAAGATAAACACCTCAACCAATGAATAGAGTAAACACCTCAACCAGTAAGTAGAGTGGACACCTCAACCCATGAGTAGAGCAGGGAAAACACTTCAACCCAAGAGTAGAGTATACACCTCAACCCATGAGTAAAGTAGTCACCTCAAACCATGAGTAAAGTGGACACCTCAACCCATGAGAAGAGTGGACATTTCAACCCATGAGTAGAGTGGACATTTCAACCCATGAGTAGAGTGGACATCTCCATCCATGAGTAGAGTGGACACCTCAAACCATGAGCAGAGAAGAGACCTCAACCCATGTGTAGAGTAGAGCACAGAAGACTCCTCAACCAATGAGTAGAGTTGAGTAGACACCTCAACCCATGAGTAGAGTGGACACCTCAACCCATGAGTCGAGTGGACACCTCAACCCATGAGTCGAGTGGACACCTCAACCCATGAGTCGAGTGGACACTACAACCCATGAGTCGAGTGGACACCTCAACTCATGAGTAGAGTGGACACCTCAACCCATGAGTAGAGAAATGTAGGCATCTCAACCCATGAGTAAACACCTCAGTCAATGAGTTGACTAGAGTAGACATTTCATTTAATGAGTAGAGTATATATCTCTACCCATGAGTAGACACCTCAACCCATGAGTAGAGTAGACACCTCAATCAATGAGTAGAGTAGACACCTCAACCCATGAGTAGAGTAGACACCTCAATGAGTAGAGTAGAGTAGAAACCTCAACCTGTGAGTAGAGTCCAACAGATCAGAGGCAGTAGGGATAACCATGTGTTTTCTTGTGCGAAAAGTGCGAGAATTTGACAATTTTCTGTCCTGCTAAGCATTCAAAATGTAACAAGTACTCTTTGGAGTCAGAGAAAATGTTCGGAGTAAAAAGTGAATTATTTTCTTTAGGAATGTAGTGAAGTAAAAATTGTCAAAAATATGAATTGAAAATTATAGATTCCCCACAAAACTACTTAAGTGCTTTAATGTATTTTTACTTAAGTACACCACTGCCTATAACAAGCTCAATCCTGGTGTTTTTTTGAACAAACAGTACATTCTTTCTTAGACCTCTTGTTGATGTCCTACAGAACAATGAAAACTTGATGAATTTATTAATGATGATGTTGTCCTAGAAAAACAACAACTGACAAAGTTGGATTCTAGGACTAATGATGAACTGGGTGTTAAATAAGTGCTTAGTTGGGCTGACTGTGTAGAATTGTTAATGTGGTGAAGTAAGGAGCAGCGTTGTGAAGGAGGAATGTGCCAGCCAGGAGGCACCAGCACTAGCAGCATGACTATGAATGATATTGTCACTCCTCCTTTCAGACCGGTATCCTGGTATCCATTTTTAGACATGATGGCAAACGCTGCTCTATAACCGGAGGTGTTGCTCTGCTCTGCTTCCTCACATGATTCATTTACAGCCTTTTTGCCTCACAGGGTTGTATTTTTAGCAGTGCTTGCACCACGTTCATTCTCTTTTTTTGTCAGGCTGACATATTGCAGGGTGCCATGTCACTGGTGATATGTCTGGCTCTCTCCCTGTGTAACTAACTGTGCTGTGTGGGTGTACCAGAAGCGAAAGGTATCCTAGTGGTTAAGAGCGTTGGGCCAGTAACCCAAATTGACACTGGTTCGAATCCCTGAGCCAGCAAGGTGGAAAAATCTGCTGTTCTGCCCTTGAGCAAGGCAGTTAACCCCCAACAACAACTGCCGATGATATTGCTTAAGGTAGCCCCGCACCTCTCTGATTCAGAGGGGTTGGGTTAAATGTGGAAGGCATATTTCAGTTGAATGCATTCAATGGACTAGGTTTACCCTTTCCCAGGAGAGCATCCTGGAAAGATCAACAGAACGCTGTGCAGCTGGCTACATGTAAACAGGCCAAATGAGATAGACTAAATGTACCAAATGGCACCCTATTCACGCTATAAGTAGTGCACCATATAGAGAATAGGCTCGAGTGCCATTGCAGACATACCCTAGATCTGCAGCATTTACAATCTGCTTTCATAACTGTTTACGCAGTGTCAGGGTCTCATGAGAAGTCTCCATTACCGACTGTCAGCACAAGCTCATTAGAATATTGTTTGCGAAAGTACTATTTGTAAATTTGATGAAGTTGTAAGAAATGCAGTTTGATCTAGTATTTGGAGATGTGTTATTTTTTCTTTCTTGCTTTACTTTTGATTTGATTAGACAGGACTTCCATGTGCAGTATGTACTGTGTTCTCTTGTGAGAGTGATATTTAATTTATATTTTTATGAGCATACAGCCGTCTTAGAGTGGTCATTCATTTTGGTGCCCTGTCCTGCCCTGGGCCACATTTTAGCTGACAGTTCTGCCTTCGCCAGGGGACCTAGAAGACAGAGATAGTGAGGATGAGGAGAGGAGAAGAACAGAAGGAAAGTGCGAGAGGCGTGGTAGTTGTCTGATAGCCGGGCATCGCATGGCACTGTTCCCTCTCTGGACAATCTCACAGCACCCCGGGCAGCAACAAGCATCTGACACACTTCTCTACACGCTAACAACAATACACATTAACAAATGATTATTATGTAGTCCCCTCTCATGCGGCCTATCCAAATAAATCAGTATACTGTAGTTACTCCACTGTAGTTCCTCAGCAGAAAAGCTTGCTAAGAGCCTATCTACTCCACAGAGAAAGTAGAATTGTGCCTGCATTGCCATGCTGTAGTGCAGTAGAGCCGATGCCCAAGTGATTTAACTGCTGCGTAACCTTTAGGTTTGTTTTGGCTGCTGTCCAATAGCGTCCACGCAGTCTCCTCTCCTTTGAGGACAGATTTAGTGTGTCTCTTCCTGTGTCTCCTGGGTTAATAAAGTGTCACACTGTACATCAAACCCTCTGTGATGTGTTTACTGATAATACCAAGATGTCCTTGCACAGGCCACGGACGCCCTCTTTCAATAATAAATTAATAATAATGTCTGTAGGCCTAATCAGTACACTTCCTGCTGGACCACTTAGCCAGCTGTGTATTTTTATAATGAGAAGTGATATTACACTGAGTGTACAAAACATTAAGAACGCCTACCTAATATTCAGTTGCACCCCCCGCCCTTTTGCCCTCAGAACAGCCTCAATACATCGGGGCATGGACTCTGCAAGGTGTCGAACCCGTTCCACAGGGATGCTGGCCGATGTTGACTCCAATGCTTCCCACAGTTGTGTCAAGTTGACTGGATGTCCTTTGGGTGGTGGATCATTCTTGATACACACGGGAAACTGTTGAGCGTAAAAAACCCAGCAGCATTGCAGTTCTTGACACAAACCGGTGCACCTGGCACTTACTACCATACCCCGTTCAAAGGCACTTAAATCTTTTGTCTTGCCCATTCACCCTAAGAATGGCACACATACACAATCTATCTCAATTGTCTCAAGGCTTAATATACTTCTTTAACCTGTCTCTTGCCCTTCATCTACACAGATTGAAGTGGATTTAACAAGTGACATCAATAAGGGATCATAGCTTTCACCTGGATTCCCTTGGTCAGTCCATGTCATGGAAAGAGCAGTTGTTCTCAATGTTTTGTACACTCAGTGTATATGCGCCGCCACTTTCTATAATCTTTTTAATTGGGTGCCAGTCAGAGCTTTGGTGCGGGTTAAGCTTAAAGCAGCAGCACGTAAAGATGTAAGCATATTTCTTTTTTAATTAGCCACAGGAGGGTGATGGGATGGAAGTTAATTTGCATATCTACTGGCTGATAATTGAGGCTGTGTGAGTTTAGTTTGTGCCCTCGTGTCCTCCGTATTTCTCTCTCAGTCAGGTGACTGCAGGCAAAGAGGGAATGGTGGCGTGGGCCTGCCTTAATTCATTTTGTGCCTTCACTGCAAACACACATACACACACAATCTCACAGAGAGAGAGAGTACTACACTGACCTTCAATGTGTTGCCATCCAATTATATATGTAAACATGAATATCCATACTCCTATGTAAAGACATATCATTCGATTTTCGGAAATGAAATGCCAATCGGTCAAGGTACCAGCCCACAGTAATACAATTTGATGGAGCACACAGGATGCGACTACACCTTATTACGCCGAGCCATTTGTTCGCTTTACAGTCTTGTGGAGCTGAGCATCTAGTGATTAAGGCTGGGTAATGCTCTGTCTGTTTACAGCAGACGAAGATCTGTCTGCTTCTCCCTCGATCAGCTCAGCACCCTGACCTCACAGAACCCTCCCCATCACCACTCATATTATTCAGAACACACACACAAACACCTGCTGTCTTTGACCAGGACTGTACACACACAGCCTGGACACACATGCTCGAATTTGCACACACGCATTCCAAAATGTATCAAAGCTATGTGTGTATTCTCCACAAGGAACCATTAATAGACCAGAATGTATCTAATATTGACTCTAAAAATATACATTAGGTTTAATGCATGCTTCTTTCCAGTGTGTCTCTCCTGTGATGCAGTATGCAAGGTAATAGTCTGTCCCTGGAGACCCCAGTCTGTTTATGGCCTCTCTAGACCCTTTGATCTGTGTGTTTGTGTTTCAGAGGGCGGATGCTAAATACCTCAAGCTGGCCTTCAGCCTAGAGGAGCTTCGGGAGAAATTCAGCCGTCAGCTGAGCATGGAGCAGGCCAGCACCATCACTTTTCACTCTGGGAGTCCATGAAGCCTGTCACATCACACATGGTCAAGACGGTAAACTGACTGACCACCTATAGTTGAAGTCGGAAGTTTACATACACTTAGGTTGAAGTCATTAAAACAAGTTTTTTTTCAAACCATTGTATTGTTGACAAACTATAGTTTTGGAAAGTCGGTTAGGACATACGCAAATATAAACACCATGGGACCACACAGCCGTCATACCGCCCAGGAAGGAGACGCGTTCTGTCTCCAAGAGATGAACGTACTGTGGTGCAAAAAGTGCAAATCAATCCCAGAACAACAGCAAAGGACCTTGTGAAGATGCTGGAGGAAACAGGTACAAAAGTATCTATATCCACAGTAAAACGAGTCCTATATCAACATAACCTGAAAGGCCGCTCAGCAAGGAAGAAGCCACTGCTCCAAAACCGTCATAAAGAAAGCCAGACTACGGTTTGGGGACAAAGATCGTACTTTTTGGAGACATGTCCTCTGGTCTGATGAAACAAAAATAGAACTGTTTGGGCATAATGACCATCTTTATGTTTGGAGGAAAAAGGGGGAGGCTTGCAAGCCGAAGAACACCATCCCAACCGTGAAGCACGGGGGTGGCAGCATCATGTTGTGGGGGTGCTTTGCTGCAGGAGGGACTGGTGCACTTCACAAAATAGATGGCATCATGAGGAAAGAAAATGATGTGGATATATTGAAGCAACATCTCAAGACATCAGTCAGGAAGTTAAAGTTAAATGGGTCTTCCAAATGGACAATGACCCCAAGCATACTTCCAAAGTTGTGGAAAAATGGCTTAAGGACAACAAAGTCAAGGTATTGGAGTGGCCATCACAAAGCCCTGACCTCAATCCCATAGAAAATGTGTGGGCAGAACTGAAAAACGTGTGCGAGGAAGGAGGCCTACAAACCTGACTCATTTACACCAGCTCTGTCAGGAGGAATGGGCCAAAATTCACCCAACTTATTGTGGGAAGATTGTGGAAGGCTTGTGGAAGGCATTCTTAAAATAAAGTGGTGATCCTAACTGACCTATGACAGGGAATTTTTACTAGGATTAAATTTCAGGAATTGTGACAAACTGAGTTGAAATGTATTTGGCTAAGGTGTATGTAAACTTCCGACTTCAACTGTACATGTATAGTCAGGCCATATCTGGAGTAACACCAACATTTACTACTATAGTAAAACAGTATGGAATAGTGACACACTGAAATATACTATAATAATACATTATGGAATAGTGACACACTGAAACATACTATATTAATACAGTATGGAATAGTGACACACTGAAATATACTATATTAATACAGTATGGAATAGTGACACACTGAAATATACTATAGTCAGTCAGTATGGAATAGTGGCACACTGAAATACACTATATTAATACACTTGTGATGCACTGAAATACAACCATGGTTTATTTTGTGATAAATGATACTGAAATTAAAATGGATTGGATTTGTACAGTGTTTTTTCTAGATCTCAAATCACTTTACATTGTATTGGGGCAATTTTATTTAATCCATTGCCAATGGGCGATTCAACTAAAATTGAAAAAACATAGTGTTGAATCAAGTATTGTTTTGTGTATCATTTCAAGCACCATGTGCCATGGAATTCCCAGTGATTTTGCAACCTGAATGGCGCAGCTTTCAAACGTTTTGTCCTCTAATGAAACTGGTGTATTTTTCTATTTATGCCTATCTTTTTCAGCCTGTTTTGGTCTATAATATATGGCAGACGAACAAGTTGCCTACCTTCTCCACTATCCACTTGCCTTCTCCATTTTTGCAGTACTGATCCAATCAGTTGGTTGTAACTTTTTTTATTATTTGATATGCAGTGCCTTAGACAGCTACGCCACTCGGGAGCCCGATTGAGCAAACATTCCCATATATTTTCGATAGCTGCATGTGTGACATAACGCAACCATTCTTATTCATAATATTATTCAAAAGAAAATAAAAAATGTATCCCCCCCTCCCCTAAATTATGTTTTTTGTATCAATCAGTATATTTGAGTTTAACCATAATATTTGTATTTTCTGGAGGATATTGAAATTGTAACCAGCTTTGTATAGCTTGTTTAAGAAAGGGTAATACTTTGAACAAGGTTTCATTTTCAGTTAACCGAAAATGAGAAGTTGTAATCTTTATGAAGTCAAAAAGGCAATTTTTTAACAAAGGATGAGTCTTTCTTAGTAATATACTGGAGAACCAGATTGGGTTTAAGTATAACTTATGTATGAGTGAAGCTTTTAGTGAGAGGTTTAATGCTTTAATATTTAATAATTTCAGCCCCACAAGCCCATATCATTATAAAAATAGGCACATTTAATTTTATCTGGAATAGTGTTCCAAATAAAGTGAAAATTGTTTTGCTCATATGATTTAAAAAATGAGTCATCTGGTGTAGGCTTCCTCTTTCAAAATATAATTTGGTGAATCATTGATGACTCCATCATTTTTAATGAGTTTCTGTAAAAACAAATTTGTAGCAAGACTATTTATTTATGCTTTTTTCTAACATTTTCATCCAGTTCGCTATATTTTAGTAATAAATTACACTTGATTGTTCTTGAATAAGTTCTTCCAGTTCTTTTAGTTTTTCCTTATTCTGTGCCTCTATAGTAAAAATTTGTTTTTGTTTTTGAGTATTGAATTGTAGGCCTGTAAAGGTACATTTGAAAGTGTCCCATACAATTAGGGGATCTGCTGTACCTATGCTGTGCTGGAAAAATTGTGATAAATGATTTTTTCTTAGATAAGAACAAATTGTCATCCAGTAGGTTTTGATTACATTTTCAATACCCCTGTCCACGTTGAAATTATGTAAAAGTTATGTGGAGGCCAATTAGATGGTGGTCCGATTGCATTGTCTCCTATCAACCCTTTTTTAATCTTTTGGTACCAGCGATAAGAAAATAGTCAGGACAGATAGCTTGATTGAGCCTCCTCCATATATATCTCACTAGGTCAGTTTTTTTTGCCTCCATATATCCACTAGTTTTAATGTGCCCATTATATTTGTGATCTCCTTAAGTGCATTATGGTGATTGTTTGGGATTTTGTTTACGGTCCATTGAAGTGATTAAAACCATGTTATAATCTCCCACCATAATAATAGGATCATTTGCTGCTTGTGAGCTCAATAGATTGTTCCAAAAAACGTAACCTATAGATGTAGAGGGAGTTTCTTGTACAGTGCATTTCGGAAAGTATTCAGAACTTTTTCCACCTTTTATTACGTTTTCCTTACTTTTTCCTGAATGTAAAATGGATTAAATAAAATCCTCATCAATCTACACACAATATCCCATAATGACAAAGCGAAAACAGGTTTTTAGACATTTTGAGGAAGGGTAACAAAAACTTTCTGCAGCATTGAAGGTCCCCAAGAACACAGTGGCCTCCATCATTCTTAAATGGAAAAAGTTTCGAACCAACAAGACTCTTCACAGAGCTGGCCGCCCGGCCAAACTGAGCAATCAGGGGAGAAGGGCCTTGGTCAGGGAGGTGACCAAGAACCCGATGGTCACTCTGACAGAGCTCCAGGGAGAGAGAACCTTCCAGAAGGACAACCATTTCTTCAGCACTCCACCAATCAGGCCTTTATGGTAGAGTGGCCACTCCTAAGTAAAATGCACATTACAGCTCGCTTGGAGTTTCCCAAAAGGCACCTAAAGGACTCTCAGACCATGAGAAACAAGATTCTCTGGTCTGATGAAACCAAAATTGAACACTTTGGCCTGAATGCCAAGCGTCACATCTGGAGGAAACCAGGCACTGCTCATCCCCTGGCCAATACTATCCCTACGGTGAAGCATGATGGTGACATCATCATGCTGTGGGGATGTTTTTCAGCAGCAGGGACTGGGAGACCAATCAGGATCGAGGGAAAGATTAACAGAGCAAAGTACAGAGAGATCCTTGATGAAAACCTGCTCCAGAGACTGGGGCGAAGGTCCACCTTCCAACAGGACAACGATCCTAAGCACGCAGCCAAGACAACACAGGAGCGGGTTTGGGACAAGTCTCTGAATGTCCTTGAGTGGCCCAGCCAGAGCCCGGACTTGAACCGATCGAACATATCTGGAGAGACCTGAAAATAGCTGTGCAGCAACGCTCCCCATCCAACCTGACAGAGCTTGAGAGGATCTGCAGAGAAGAATGGGATATACTCCCCAAATACAGGTGTGCCTATACCCAAGAAGACTCGAGGCTGTAATCGCTGCCAAAGGTGCTTCCACAAAGTACTGAATAAAGGGTCTGAATATTTATGTCATATTTCAGTCTTTTTTTATTTTTTTTTATTAGTTTTTTTAAAACCGGTTTTTGCTTTGTCATTATGGGGTATTGTGTGTAGATTAATGAGAAGAAAAAAATATATATTTAAAAATAAGGCTATAACTTAACAAAATATAGAAAAAGTCAAGGGGTCATAATATTTTCAGAATGCACTGTATTATAGATGTTATTTTCCTTCTCTTTTAGCCAGCTAAAGATTGATTGAGTTTTCTTATTATCTGCTAAACCATTACAATTATATCAAGCTATACTCTTTTCACCACTTCCCATAAATTTCAAGTATACTTACCATAATCCATGCCTGTAAAATTACTACCAAAAAGTACCATGATGATCAAGATGCTAGACATAGCTGTACCTGAGATTTACAAGGCAGAACTTGCTTCTGGAACATAGTTCATCAAGTTTTCATACAACAGAAACACACAGTACACTCTTAGGAAAAAGGGTTATTCGGTTGTCTCCATAGTAGAACCCTTTTTGGGTCCAGGTAAAACCCTTTTTGGTTTCAGGTAGAACTCTATTGGGTTCCATGTAGAACACATTTGTTGGTTTAAATCTTACCTTTCTGAGAGCTATCAATCTCAATGTTCCAAAATTGAATTTGGCTTTCCACAAGGTTCTGGTTAAACCAGATTAAACCCACTGAATCCTAGCAGTATCTATGACCTTAGGTCCTATAGACATCTGTTGTATTTACAGTTCAGGGTTGAGGTTTATTTAGTCACTTTGTAGTGTGACATACTTAAAATAAGCTTAAACGACATGTAAAAAATTATAGAAAAAGATGATGAACCTAATACATGGATCCTCTAAGACTGGGTTTAACATTGATGTTTGTCTGTGATCAGAATCTGTCCAACCTGTCTCCCAGTGGGGAGTCTTTCCACATCCTGACTAAGGAGCTGAGCAAGAGGGTCCACAGCAAGTTCTGCATCTGCATGAAGGGACACAACCAGATGGTGGACAAGCTTAGCTATATCTACAATGAATATGCTGAGCTACTGACCAAAGATACTAAGATATGACACTCTTCCACACACATCTGGTCTTTACCTGGTTCTTACCTGGTCTTTACCTGGTCTTTATCTACATGCAATTAGAAGACATATTAAATAATTTCCCTACTGTTTGACTTAAAGAAAACCTCATTTTCTGTACATTGCAGGAGTTTGAAGTATTGCCTAGGGAGCAGTGGTGGACGCTGGAGGCGGAGCATAGCCCTGGCCCCTCCCTGCTGGAGGACGAGATGCACTGGCCCTAAACGGTGGTGGTGGAGCTGGGGACCTACATATTGGACCTCATGGTTAAGCACATGAAGGTGAACAGTGACATCCTTAAGCCTGACAAAAGTTAATCCCCATGCTCTACCACATGTACACCTTCCGCAGTAACAAACAGGTAAATAGTATATTACAGTTGAAGTGATTTATGTCAGCTATTTTCTCCCAATTTGTTTACCCAATTTCCCAGGCTTAGGTTTGATTCCTCTCTTCTTGCACTATCTGGGCTCAGAAGCATATGAATAATAAAACTGCTTTTCCTGCAAGAGTGGACAGCGGTGCAGTTGAGTAAGACGAATGGCTTCCAAACTAATCCGCTTTTTACTGTCCCCTTAATTGGCTGGCTGATTTGGGATAACTGGGATAACTGACAAGGAAATTAAGGCACTTTCTATTTTGTCCTCCAAGCTTTGTTTCTGGTGGAAAAGAAGCGCCTGCCGCCGTCTCAACCCAGTGGACTTGATGTGCTTTGACAGTGGAGTCCGCTGTGGGTTTCAAAGCTTGGCCACCCTTCGCTCTGCTGTGCTGGCTCAGGGAGGTAGAGGGTAGGCCAGCAGGGGTGCAGCCTAATGATTTTAAAGCACGCAGTTGTTAGGCTGCATAATGCTTCTCTCAGGAGCTTTTCATGGAATCGCTGCCTGATTGATGGACTGGACTGGACTGGACTGGACTGAATCTCTCTCTCTCTCTCTCTCTCTCTCTCTCTCTCTCTCAAGGTTCCTGTAATCGTCTCCAGCACTTTGCAGCCCTGGGTCGGGATGTGATTGGTGCCACCTGTGTGAGCCTACTGGCCTGCGATTTGCCCCAGGATGTCAACAGCGGGGTGGCACAGCAGGTCAGTCAGCCTGGGCGCCAGTGCACAGTGGTGCTGATGCCGGGGTGGTCATATTGCCCTGCCCCCTTTTCTTGCCCAGTGATCGCTGCCCAAGCAAACTGGCCACCCAGGGTCCCCCCATCATATGTGAGCTCCCCACATCAAAAAAAATATATAAAACAAATTCACGTCTTGTCTTTTTAAAAATGTTTATACTGCAGATTGTAGCATCCATCAATGTAATTGTCTGCATCATTTACAATCCCCAATACACACTCATATATATATATATATATATATATATATATATATATATATATATATATATATATATATATATATATATATATATATATATATATATGTAAACCTATATATATATACAGTATCAGTCAAAAGTTTAGACACACCTACTCATTCAAGGGTTTTTCTTTATTTTTTACTGTTCTACATTAAAGAATAATAGTGAAGACATCAAAACTATGAAATAACACATATGGAATCAAGTAGTAACCAAAAAAGGGTTAAACAAATCAAAATAGATTTTATATTTGAGATCCTTCAAAGTAGCCACCCTTTGCCTTGATGACAGCTTTGCACACTCTTGGCATTCTCTCAACCAGATTCATGAGGTAGTCACCTGGAATGCATTTCAATTAACAGGTGTGCCTTGTTAAAAGGGAATTTTTGGAATTTCTTTCCTTCTCAATGCAGTTGTGTTATGTCCACTTAGGGGTGGTATTCAGAAGATAGCCCTATTTGGTAAAATACCATATTATGGCAAGAACAGCTCAAATAAGCAAAGAGAAATGACATTTCATCAATACTTTAAGACATGAAGGCCAGTCAATGCAGAACATTTAAGGAACTTTTATAAGTTTCTTCAAGTGCAGTCACAAAAACCATCAAGCGCTATGATGAAACTGGCTCTCATGAGGACCACCGCAGAAAGGAAGACCCAGAGTTACCTCTGCTGCAGAGGATCAGTTCATTAGAGTTACCAGCCTTAGAAATTGCAGCCCAAATAAATGCTTCACAGAGTTCAAGTAACAGACACATCTCAACATCAACTGTTCAGAGAAAGCTGTGTGAATCAGGCCTTCATGGTCATATTGCTGCATAGAAACCACCACTAAAGGACACCAATAACCAGCATGGCTACCACAGCATTCTGCAGCGATACGCCATCCCATATGATTTGGGCTTAGTGGGTCTATCATTTGTTTTTCAGCAGGACAATAACCCAACACACCTCCAAGTTGTGTAAGGGCTATTTGACTAAGAAGGAGAGTGATGGAGTGCTGCATCAGATGACCTGGCCACCACAATCACCCAACCTCAACCCAATTGAGATGGTTTGGGATGAGTTGGGCCGCACAGTGAAGGAAAAGCAGCCAACAAGTGCTCAGCATATGTGGGAACTCCTTCAAGACTGTTGGAAAAGCATTCCAGGGGAAGCTGGTTGAGAGTGCCAAGAGAACAACAACCTGAAAATAGCTGTGCAGCGATGCTCCCCATCCAACCTGACAGAGCTTGAGAGGATCTGCAGAGGAATGGGAGAAACACACCAAATACAGGTGTGCAAAGTTTGTAGAGTTCCTGAGTGGCGCAGCGGTCTAAGGCACTATATTTTGAGGCGTCACTACAGACACCCTGGTTTGAATCCAGGCTGTATCACAACCGGCCGTGATTGGGAGTCCCATAGGGCGGAGCACAATTGTCCCAGCGTCATTAGGGTTTGGCTGGTGTAGGCCTTCATCGTAAATAACAATTTGTTCTTAACTGACCTTCCTAGTTAAATAAAGGTTAAATAAAAAAAACACTGAGACTCAAGGCTGTAATCGCTGCCAAAGCTTTTTCAACAAAGTACTGAGTAAAGGGTCTGAATACTTATATCAATGTGATTTTTTAGTTATTATGGGGTATGGTATTGTATGGGGAATTGTGTGTAAATTGATGAGGGAAAAAAAACAATTTAATCAATTTTAGAATAAGGCTGTAATATAACAAAATGTGGAAAAAGTCAAGGGGTCTAAATACTTTCCGAATGCACTGTAGGCTTCTACTTCCAGATTTTTACGGACACAATGTATTTCTACAATTTGTTTGTTTTAATCCCATACTTAAACTACCCTCAACCCATCCCATCTCTTAATAACACCATAATTTTTTTTTTTATATTTGCCATCTATTTTCAACTGTGCTGTTATGTTTCACAAAACTTCTGAACCTTTCTATTCTCATAGATTATACAGATTGTAAATTAAAGATAAACATATTTTCAAAAATAATTATTACATTATTGATTGATTGATTGATTGAGTATGACTTGTCAAATCACCCAGCAGTGCTATTTGCAGAGTTACTAGCTCCAGGTGAATATTGCAATTCTTCAGCCATTCCTGGACCTGTGACCAAAAACAAGTTAATTAGGGATAGGCATCCCGCTAGCGGGACACCTGTCGACAACTTCCGGTAAAATTGGAGGGCGCGCAATTCAAATAAATAATAATAAAAAATATGGATATTAAACATTTAGGTACATACAAGTGTCTTATATCGGTTAAAAGATTAATTTCTTGTTAATCTAACTACATTGTCTGATTTACAATAGGCTTTACAGCAAAAGCATGCCATGTGATTGTTTGAGGACAGCGCCCCAAATCAAAACATTTTTCAACCAGCACAGGTTTCATAAATTCACAAATATCGATGAAATATTTACTTACTTTTTGAAAATCTTCCTCTGATTTGCACTCCAAAGTGTCTCAGCTACAACATGTAGTGTCGTTTTGTTAGATAAAATCCTTCTTTATATCCCAATAAGTCAGTTTAGTTGGCACCATCGATTTGAGTAATCCACTCGTTCAACATGCAGAGAAAGGAATCCAAAAAGCTACCCTTAAACTTTGTTAAAACAAGTCAAAGTACATTTCTATTTAACCCTTAGGTACCCTAAAATGTAATTAAACTATAATATTTCATACAGAAAGAAGTATGTTCAATAGGAAAGCGATGTTAGCAGGTGCGCATCTTTATCAGACGAGCACAGATGGATTTCCAACTCTGAGTCCCAGTACTAAAACTCATAATTCTTCCTCGTTTGTGAAGAAACAAGCCTGAAACCTTGAACAAAGACTACTGACATTGGAAGCCATATGAAGTGCATACTGGGAGCTGGATTGAACTTTTTCCCTGGAAGAGCATGGGCTCTCAAAAAAAAAATGTTTGGTTGGTTTTTCTTTGGATTTTCTCCTACCATATCTATTGTGTTATAGTCTCCTACATTATTTAAATCTTTCCACAAACTTCAGAGTGTTTTCTTTCCAATGGTACCAAGTATATGCATATCCTGGCTTCAGGGCCTGAGCAACAGGCAGTTTACTTTAAGCACGTCAGTCAGGCGGAAATGGAGAAAAATAGACCCTAGCCCTAACAAGATTTATAAATATGGACAGTACCAAAACAAATGATCTAATGATTCTGTCTTTTCGCAGCAAAATCTGCAGAGTTGGGATGTATCCCCCCATACATATAACATTCTATTGGTTTAAAGAATTTTGTATAATCATTTAAATTGAAAAATTCAAAGTTTTGAATCCAGCAATGTTTGCGTACAAGTTCATAAACCATGTGTCATGGAATTGGTACATCGAACATCTCTTCCCAACTATTTTGCAATCTATATGGCACAGCTGTACATTTTTTTTGGTTCATAAATGAAACTGGTATACTTTATTTATCACACATTTCTTTAACCAATTTTAGTCTTTATGCAAGGCCGACAGACAAGTTTCTTACTTTTTACCCGTTCCACTTGTCTCTTCCATTTTTGTGATAATGCTGCAATTAGTTGGTTGTAACTTTGGGTAAAGCAGACATTCCATATAGTTTTGTTGTCTGCATATGTAACATAACTCCACCAGTCCTATTTATGATATAAGTTACACAGTTTACAGTGGCAAGAAAAAGTATGTGAACCCTTTGGAAATACCTGGATTTCTGCATAAATTGATCCTACAATTTGATCTGATTTTCATCTAGGTCACAACAATGGACATACAAAGTCTGCTTAAACTAATAACACACAAACAATTATACGTGTTCATGTCTTTATTGAACACACCGTGTAAACATTCACAGTGCAGGGTGGAAAAAGTATGTGAACCCCTGGATTTAATAACTGGTTGACCTTCCTTTGGCAGCAATAACCTCAACCAAACGTTTTCTGTAGTTGCGGATCAGACCTGCACAACGGGTCAGGAGGAAATTTGAACCATTCCTCTTCACAAAACTGTTTCAGTTCAGCAATATTCTTGGGATGTCTGGTGTGAACTGCTCTCTTGAGGTCATGCCAGAGCATTTCCATCGGGTTGAGGTCAGGACTCTGACTGGGCCGCTCCAGAAGGCGTATTTTCTTCTGTTTAAGCCATTCTGTTTTTGGTTTACTTCTGTGTTTTGGGTCGTTGACCTGTTGCACCACCCAACTTCTGTTGAGCTTCAATTGGTGGACAGATAGCCTAACATTCTCCTGCAAAATGTCTTGATTAACTTGGGAATTCATTTTTCTGTCGATGATAGCAAGCTGTCCAGGCCCTGAGGCAGGAAAGCAGCTCCAAACCATGATGCTCCCTCCACCATACTTTACAGTTGGGATGAGGTTTTGATGTTGGTGTGCTGTACCTTTTCTTCTCCACACATAGTGTTGTGTGTTCCTTCCAAACAACTCAACTGTAGTTTCATCTGTCCACAGAATTTTTTTGCCAGTAACGCTGTGGAACATCCAGGTGCACTTTTGCAAACTTCAGACGTGTAGCAATGTTTCTTTTGACAGCAGTGGCTTCTTCCGTGGTGTCCTCCTATGAACACCATTCTTGGTTAGTGTTTTACGTTATTGTAGACTCGTCATCAGAGATGTTAGCATGTTCCAGAGATTTCTGTAAGTCTTTAGCTGACACTCTAGGATTCTTCTTAATCTCATTGAGCAGTCTGTGCTGTGCTCTTGCAGTCATCTTTGCAGGACGGCCACTCCTAGGGAGAGTAGCAACAGTGATGAACTTTCTCCATGTATAGACAATTAGTCTTACCATGGACTGATGAACATCAAGGCTTTTAGAGATACTTGTGGAACCCTTTCCAGCTTCATGCAAGTCAACAATTCTTAATCTTTGGTCTTCTGAAATCTTATTGTTCGAGGCATGGTTCACATCAGGTAATGCTTCTTGTGAGTAGCAAACTCAAACTTTGTGAGTGTTTTTTATAGGGCAAGGCAGCTCTAACCAACATCTCCCATCTCATCTCATTGATTGGACTCCAAGTTAGCTGACTCTTGCCTCTAATTAGCTTTTGGAAAAGTCATTAGCCTAGGGGTTCACATACTTTTTCCGACCTACACTGTAAATATTTAAATGATGTATTCAATATAGCCAAGAAAATACAATAATTTGTGTGTTATTAGTTTAAGCACACTATGTTTATCTATTGTTGTGACTTGGATGAAGATAAGATCAAATTTGATGACAAATATATGCGGAAATCCAGGTAATTACAAAGGGTTTCACATACTTTTTCTTGACAATGTATACTTTCTTTAAAAAAATGTGTACCAACTTTCTATGGCTTGTTTGAAAAATGCAGATATTTTGGAGATTATTTCATTTTCAAATATCCGAAAGTGAGAGGTTGTAATCTGAATAAAGGGTAAAAGGCAATTCTTGAACATGGGGTGAGACATTCTTACTAATCTGCTAGAGAACCTGTTCAGATTTAAGTATAACTTTTGTATGACTGAAGCCTTTAGTGAGAGGTCTAATGCTTTAATATTTAATCATTTATGCCCTCTGAATTAATATTAATTACATAAATAGTCCTGTTTAATTTCGTCTGGCTTGCCGTTCCAAATAAATTTGAATATATTTTGCTTTTATAAATAAAAAAAGATGTAGGCAAGGACATAAGCAAGTAGGTAAACTGGGATATGACTAAATAGTTAATAAGGGTAATCTTTCCACAAATAGACAGGTATTGTCCTTTCCATGGTAGCAAGATCTTATCTAATTTTGCTAAATTTCTTTTAAAATGTATAGTAGTGAGATTATTTATTTATTTGGGGATATGAATACAGAGTATGTCCACATCACCTTCAGATGATTTTATTGGTAAACTACACGGTAATGTAAAAGTTGTATTTTTTTGTAATCCAATACGTATTATAAACTGGGTGGTTCGAGCCCTAAAAGCTGATTGGCTGACAGCCGTGGTATATCAGGGGAAGGACAAAACGTGTATTTTTACTACTTGAATTACGTTGGTAACCAGTTTATAATAGCAATAAGGCACCTCTGGAGTTTGTGAAATATGGCCAATATACCACGGCTAAGGGCTGTATCCAGGTACTCCATGTTGCATCATGTGTAAGAACAGCCCTAAGCCGTGGTATACTGACCTTATCCCACACCTCCTCTGGCCTTATTGCTTAAATATAGTACACTTATCATTATTTGGTTGTAATCCAGAGTTGTTAGAAAAAGTATGTAGATCTTCTATGAGGCTGTGGAGGGATCCAAATTGTGGATTTAAAAGAAAACATGAATTATCAGTGTACAATAACACAGTTGTTTTTAACTTCTTAGGGAGCAGCTCCCGGGGTGACGGTTTTGGAGAGCCTGGCGTGCCCAAAGTAAAATGCCTCCCACTCAGGCCCAGAAAATAGGATATGCACATAATTAGTACTATTGGATAGGAAACACTCTGAAGTTTCTAAGAGTGTTAAAATACTGTGTGTGAGTATAACAGAACGGATATGGCAGGCAAAAACCCGAGGACTTTCTGTCCTGGAAAAAGTGATTTTGACACATTGCCGCATTTTGAACCCCTCCCTTATAAAAATGCCCATATAAGGGAGTAAGATTTCAGTACCTATTGCTTCCACTGCATGTCAACAGTCTCTAGACAGTGTTTTGATTCTATTTAGTTGATCTGGATGGTAATAGAAGAAGAATTAGGAAGTGGTCACAGAGAAGTAAACAGAAGAGGATACGCGTTCACAAGCTTGCGCGCGCTGTGGTTTTTTCCTTTCCTATCGCCCAGTTTATATTCCGGTTGAAATATTATACTAAATATACACAAAAGTGTTCCTAAGGATACATTATCAATGATGTTTGATTGTTCTTGGACAAGTTTATAGGTATAGGTTGAACGAGTTCTCTTCACGGTTCAATGGGCGAGTGGACGCTGTATTTTCTCATCATAACGCACCAACCAAACAGAGATTTATGGATATAATACATGACTTTTTCTAAAAAAAGAACCATGGATTGTCTTCGTTGGACACTTGGGAAGCCCTCAGCAGAAGTTCTTCAAAAGAGAATTGATTTGTTTTCACTGTGAAGTGTTTTTTGTGAACCGCGATGGTTTATGAATTTATGGTAATTGGAGGTGCTACCCTCAAACAATCAAATGTAGTGCTTTTGCCGTAAAGCCTTTTTGAAATCTGACAACTGTGATATTGCAAAAAAGCAGAGCTTTTGATGACTATGCAACACTTGTATATTGATGAATGTTTAATAATTCAACTTTTGGATTTTGAATATTGCGCCTTGCATTTCACCGGGTAGTGTCGGGAGTGGGGCGCTAGCGCTCCTTAAGAGGTTTTAAGCCCTGGATTTCTAGCCCCTTGATAATATTGTTGGATCTGATTTTAATAGCGTTTCGATGGCCATAATAAATAGATATGCCGATAGTGGACAACCTTGTTTTACTCTTCTTGACAGTTTAACCTCTTAGCGCACGGATCCCTTTAGCGGGATCGTTTTCAGAGCAAACATAACGCGCCAAATTCAAAATACATATTCGTAATACATATTCGTAATATTTAACTTCGATATACAAGTGTTGCATAGTGTTGCATAGCCATCAAAAGCTCTGCTTCTTGGCAATATCACTGCGTTGTCAGATTTTAAAAAGGCTTTACGGCGAAAGCACTACATTTGATTGTTTGAGGCTAGTACCTCACATATTTTCCACATTAGCATAAATTCATATCCAGCTCGGTTCTCAAAATGTCCATATCACAGCTAATATAAATCGCTTACCTTTCAAATAACTTCTTCTGAGGTCTTCCCAAGTGTCCAAACAAGATAATCCATGGTTCTTTTGTTAGAAAAAGTAAATAATTATATCCATAAATATCCGTTGTTTTTGGCACGCTACGCTCAGCTACTCCACCAAGCATTGTCAGTCTACTCGCCCGCTTTACAGTGAAGGGATCGCTCAAATGATACCTCTCATCTTTTCACAAACAAATCAAATATCATTAATAATGCATCCTTATGTATTCTTTTATGAATAATAGCGATCATATTTTACAAGAACGGTAAGTGAAACGTTAAAAGACTAAAAGAAAGTTGGTCGCGCTGGCGCGTTTCACGCTCGTGAACGCCCACGCTTGTTTACCTTTTTCCCTACCGGTAGTAATTCTCTCTCTAAGGATCTGGTCAGAGCTTTTTCCTCCAGACCCTTTCCAGAGACTGTTGACATCTAGTGGAAGCCATAAGTACTGCAACCTCGGTCCTATTCCCCATAGAAAAATATTACATGGGCTTCAAAATGAGAGGAGAGCAACAGAAAAATAAATTCCGGACAGAAATTTCTCTGGTTTTTGCCTGCTAAATCTGTTCTGGAATAGCCACAGACTATATCTTAATGGTTTTATAAACTTCAGAGTGTTTCCTATCCAATAGTACTAAATATGTAAATATCCTAGTTTCTGGCCATGAGTGGTAGGCATTTAACTTTGGGCACGTCAGACAGGCGAAAATTCGGAAAATGGGACCCTAGCTGGAAGAGGTTAATACTCTCTAAGAAGTAGATATTATTTACTATTTTACACCTACAGTAGGTTGCTATACGTAACTTAAACCTATTGTATAAGAGATTCTCCGAAATTAAAATATTATATATAAATTCCAGTCGTACTTTATCAAAGCCTTTTCAAAGTCAGCTATGAATACCAGGCCTGGTTTCCCAGATTTTTCATAGTGTTCTATTGTTTCCAGTACTTGTCTAATATTATCTCCAATGTATCGTCCATATAAAAAAAAAACATGTCTGATTAGGATGAATAATATCCGACAATACCTTTTTAATTCTATTTAATTCTAACTCTAGCATATCCTATTAGATAGGAAGGTAATTTCAAACACATTTTTGCTAAAAGTATCTGTTTAGCTGGTTAAACAAAGGTTAGCCATGTGTTGGTGAAAAAGAATACGTCAAGAGAGCTTGCCAGCAGCACTTTTCAAAGCCTATGTCAGCTACTCCAGTGAGTGTATTTAGCTCCAATGAGTATAATTGACCCAATATTAGGAGTTTAGAAATTGACAAGTTGGTATCATTAGAAATAACATATTCTCCTCTTTTCTTCTGTAGGTATGTCATTAAAAATGTGTTTATTATTTTGTTTCTGGCGATATTCATAATAACATTGAAATAATAAAAAAAAATAAAAAATCACCCTGCAGTACTTCTAGGGCCGAGTATCCCTGGTTGAATACCTTTGGTTTAGCTGTATGCTGAAATGCATTGGTTTTTATCAATGAATAAATAATGTTCTTGAAGAGTGTCTCTCCCATTATCGAGCTTGCTCCTTTATTCACCTGGGTGGTTGATTCTTAGGGAACGACAGTCTATTTTTTCCTTTGCACTTAGCACAGTCTAAAATAACAGCACCTGCTCTCCTCCACCTTACATCAGCTCCCATAGATAGACTAGTCCAAGTAGGCTTTGCTCTCTTTGAGCCCCACTCCCTGCAGCACAGAAGGCACAGCCAAAGGATTCTGCTCTGACCTAGCTGCATATTTTAGTGGGGAAATTATTTGAGGCTAATAGTGAGCCTATTGTTTTTAGCAACGGTGGGAGCAGAGAGTGTTTACGCTGTGGAAAAAAAGCACAGTGGCCGTGCCAAAAACATAAAGTCAGATTTAGTTGGAGCCGCAGAATACATTGAGGAGTTCTCAATGAGCTGGGCTGCCCATCAGAATAGTGCTGTGTCATGCTCTCTGCTTCCTGCTCCCTCCCTCCTCATTGTCCAGCCACCCCTGGGGAGCTCTGATTAAAAACCAGCTGATGAAATTAGCTCCGCTCTGAGTGCTAGGGAGGACAAACACCTACAGTACAAACAGGACAGTGGCGGTCAGTGACGTTAATGATGAGGGAGGACACATTTATTTTTCATGAGCATGGCCTTATTTCTATTTCTATTGTTGGATGACTGTCATTCATATTCCATTCACCCAGTTCAATGTAACATTGATAGGTTTAGGCTGATGCATGATACTCACATTTCCCCTTTACCCATCATGAGGTTGCTACAACCTAGCCTATGGATTAAAGTTTACATCATAGGTGCACACAGGTCGAGATAAACATTTGAGATGACAGACAGTGACACATGGACAGACAGTGAGACTGTAAATGTCACTGTCAGTACCGCCTTACACACTCTTGCCTGCATCTAGTTTATCTAGGGTGTTAATCCAACAGTTGCAAACAAGAGTTTCTATTGGACAAATTCAGGTATTTTTATCCCGTTTCGTTTGCTTCCGTTTAAGAATCGTTTTTCAACAGAATCGGTTAAATGAATACCACCCAGATCACGCATAAACACAGTTCACTTTCATGTCAGCCACATTGTATTCCTTGTTGCCTCTATGCACTCTCCTTCTCTCACCCTTTCCCTTCGTTCGTGGACTTCAATGAAAAACACATCAGCTGTATGTGACCAGGCAAAAAAACATTTCCAAGCCAAACCATGTCATAACCGCTACACACAGCCTACATCGTTGTCCCCATATTAGAGTAACGTCCTAGTCAACATAGCTAATAGAACTAATGCGTTAGTAAACCCGCTACAATCGTGCAGCAACGTTACAGTGTGTAGTCGGTAAGCAAGCTTACCTTGACTTGGAAGAGTTCCAGTGTTGTGTTGGATAGTCCTAGCCAGCTAGCTAACATAGCATCCCTCTGTTTGAGCCTGGTGTTTGAGTAACTAAACTAGCCAGCTGCATTTGCTAGCTAAGTAAGTGAAACTGAAAGTGAAAAAAATGACAATCTCTCTGGCTTCTCCTTCATTTTTGAAGAAATTGATTTGTTGAAAACTGTTCAACTATTGTCTTTCTCTCTCTTTGAGTCAACTACTCACCACATTTTATACACTGCAGTGCTAGCTAGCTGTAGCTTATACTTTCAGTACTAGATTAATTCTCTGATCCTTTGATTGGGTGGACAACATGTCAGTTCATGCTGCAAGAGCTCTCATAGGTTGGAGGACGTTGTCATAATTACAGTGTAAGTCTATGGAAGGGGGTGAGAACCAAGAGCCTCCTAGGTTTTGTATTGAAGTCAATGTACTAAGAGGAGGACGGAAGCTAGCTGTCCTCCTGGCCACACCATGGTGCTAGTGCTGTTGAGGGTACTGTAGACCTTCATTGCAAAACAGTGTGTTTTAATAAATTATTTGGTGACGTGGAATTATTAAGTATAGTTTTATCTAAAAAGGATCACTTTTTCAATGTTTTACAAAATTCACTGAGGAGGATGGTCCTCTCCTTCGGAGCATCCACTGATACTGTCATGGTTCCACCTGTCACCAGAGGGCGGCAGAGACCGCTCTAGAGACATTAATGACACTCAGGTGTGTCCTATTACTCATTATGATTTCCCTGTTAAAATAGGTATTTTTTGTTGTCCTTTGCAGAAGCTTGAGTGGTTTACCATGTGCATTTGTTTCCTGAGTTAGTGTTTGTTGGTTTTTCCAGTGTACTGTGATCCAGTCAAGTATTTATGTTTATCCTTTAACCACTGAGTCCTCCTCTTGTCTTTTCTCTGCACCTGGGTCCAACCTCACCACATCACAGATACAGGGTGCCAATCATCCAGGCTACAATGTTTACTGGAAGGATACACCTAGTTTATCTATAAGGTGATTGCTGTTCTTTGATTCAGACTGTACATTTCAGTCATTTAGCAGATGCTCTTATCCAGATCGACTTACAGTAATGAGTGCATACATTTGATAGTTTTTTCATACTGGTCCCACATCGGAATCGAGCCCACAACGCTGGTGTTGCAAGCTCCATGCTCTACCAACTGAGCTACACAGGACTATGCACTTATACAACTAGTACAGAAGGTTTTGTACAGGTTATACAGCAAACTGCTGCTGAAGCGACTGCTCTAATGAGTCAGATGTGTGATAACTGTCACAGTCACTGACTGTCTAAATCATTGTACTGCCTGTAGCACAGTCAATGTGGTGCTCGCATGCTGCCATATTATGTTCAACGCCTGTCAGATTGTATGTGTGAGTCAGTGTGATTCCCTGACTCACACATACAAAATGACAATCTGACTGTGTTTGGTGCTCTCTGTGTTTTATAGGTGGAGCTCTGTGCATGGGACGCAGAGAAGGGTCTCAAGATCGTCCAGGTGCTTGAGGGCTTCATCAGCAGGAAGGAGTTGAAGCAGACAATGATGGCGGTGGTGTACGGGGTGACGTGATACGGAGGATGCCTCCAGATAGAGAAGAGGCAGGAGATAGATGACTTCCCCAAAGTACTGCCTACCAGCCCTCAGTACTCCAATGAGGACAATAGTCAATAGCTGTGGCCTTTCTAGATGAATAGCTACAGTATTACATGTTACGAGAAATGTCACTGACAGTGACACATTCACTTGTGCTTTATACTTTATATTGATGACTGTGAGAGGTTTTCTTCCTCTCCGGCAATTGAGTTAGGAAGGACGCCCGTATCTTTGTAGAAACTGGATGTATTGCTGAGGAGTATTTAAAAAAATATATGTTTACATTTTATTTCAATCTGATTGGGTGGGCCTGGCAGGGCCTGCTCCCCAGTGGGTGGGCCTGTGCCCACCAATGCCTATGCCCCTGTCCTGAATTTATTTAGGCTTGCCATAACAAAGTTAAATACTTATTGACTCAAGACATTTCAGCTTTTCATTTGTAACGCATTTGTAAACATTTCTAAAAACATAATTCCTCTTTGACATAATGGGGTATTGTGCATTTACCAGTGACAGAAAATCTAAATTGAATCTATTTTAAATTCAGGCTGTAACACAAAATGTGGAAAAAGTCAAGTGGTGTAAATACTTTCTGAAGGCACTATATGTACATGTTCTAATGGTATCAGGTATTTTATGTTGTGTTAAAATAAATAAAGATGTATGTGCCTTATTTGCATAAGAACACTGGGTGAATTTGCATTCTTGCACCAATTAACATAAAGAGGTGGGACAGGGCTGCATCAACCACCTGCTCGGTCTAGGCCTACCTGCACTCACCTGCGCTGTCTAGACTGGCTCATTAATTACTTAGCAGGATACCATCGGATAAAAAATCAACGGGCTTGGCTCTAGATTATACACATCTATGCATACTTTGCATTGTTTTCTAAGTAAAACATAATACCACTGTAATCCGAGTGTTCATTTTCGGAAATTGCTTTCATTTCTGCGCATCTAACTTGTAACCATTCCAACTGTATTAAATTATTACTCTTTTCAGTCCCCCAAAAAATTAACACCCATCCAAATTAAAGTTATCTATCCTCTCTTTCTTGTAATGTAAGAGTCAAGACGATATGTTTCATCTTCGAAGAAGCTTTAGCATTTTTATAGATGCAGCAAAAAGACAATGTATTTCATTGAGCCCATTTAAGCCATCATCGGGGTGTGTTTGACAGATCATTACATACATTTCTGCGGACGTAACTTTAACGGGGAAAAAACGACAGGCACAAGCAAGAGTATGAAAGAGTCACAGGAGTAAAATGAAAGTAATTAATCCTGCGAGATTTAAGTGACGAGTGGATTTTGCACCCCTCAAACAGGAAATAGAAGCCTGAAAGAAAAAAAAATCTTCAGCTGGGTGGAGCATGCAAATTGCTACATTAATTGTTACTCCCTGGGGGAGCTCACCCCAGCTCACCCCTCGCCTCACCACTGCTCCCCAGTTCATCTCTTAATAATGGGTCAGGTCCTGCTGGGTCTACACAGCAGTGGCTCAAGGAGAGAGCAGTGCTGGTTAGGTGCATGATCAATCTCTCTCACTTCCCCTCCTTTTCCCACCCTCTCCTCTCTGTACCTGGCTGGGAGTGCCTGGGTGAGGGACGGCAAAGAGGAAGAGAGAGAAAGGGGAGAGAGGCAGGAGAGTTGAGTAGAGAGGAAGAATAGGGAGGTAGAAATTGGGTCAGAAGGCAGAAAGTCTGATGAATGGGACAGCTTTGGGCCTAGGTGCTGCCTGTTAGCTGTGGTGATATTAGTCTCCTACACTAAGGCTGTGAATGAGGACCTCTGGGACTTCCTAATAGGGCTTCCGTTCTGAGTTAGAATCTGTCACAGCCCAGCACTGTTGCTCTTCAATGTCTAGACTAGTAGTGTTCTGCTGTCTGCAAGCAACAACGTTCCACCTGTTTCTACCAAACTCTCCATCTGTTTGCACTGGATAGATATAATCACAGAAGAAACGGCATCTATGTTTAAACTGAGCATACTTTCAAGCTGCTGAGTGGGTGATGCCCCTGGGCCTGCCCATCATCCACCGCACCCGGGACACAGATGGTAAGACTAAATGTCACTTACTCTAGATACTTAAGAAGCAAAGAAGCATGAAGAAGTGTGCTTGCATTGAACGTCTTACACCCAAGCAGCGCTTGCATTGAACTTCTTACACCCAAGCAGCAATCCTTCCATTGTGTCCTGCTACCCTTGAGTCCACAGTTAAATTACCCTGGCCTGTATCACTGCCATACAAGCTCATACATGTCAAACTTTGTCCTTGTCAAAGGAAAATGTATGCGTATTTACACAATCTATGCGTATGCATATGTTTCCTGTAGCTTAACCAATCTTCATTGTAGAGGTCATGAAAATAACAAGCAGACTAGGGTCCCTCGTAAGGTCCCTTTTCCCCCCTAATTGAGCCTCCCGGCAGACAGTCTCTCTGTGAGCTTGTTGTTTGGCTATAGTAGTGTGTTGTAAGCTGGTAGAGGGGCCGAAAAAGAGTATCCAATTACATGACTCTCCTCACCTCACCTGACCTCACTGACAGACAGGGGGCGGTGGCCTCTGAAAGGTCTTGTGCTGCCTGGTGGTCTTGTGAAACAATAAGCCAGCTGCACCAGTGACTTTGCATGCTCCTACTCTTCCTCCTCCACCCCCCTCTCTTTCTCCTCTGTCTATTCTCTTCCTCTCCTCTCATTCAAATCCAAGGAAATGTGTAACCTCTGTTTTTGTCTTTGTGCCTTGCACTGCTGTGTAGTTGAGCAGGAGGGTGTGGCAGGGCTCCCTGTACCAAACGCTAGTAATTTCCAGAGGGTACTGTACACTGCCTCTACTGTGGCACAGCTCTGTCCATCATCACTGCAATGCAGAGTGGGCTGTGGCAGCTCCTCTATCCTTTCTTGTCTTCTACTCTGTCATTCTGTCGTCCTCCAGAATACAGTGCACCAACACTACAGGCTCCTGTCAGTCAATCAATCAATCAGTGAGTCAGTCAGTCAGTCGACAGTAATGTGGGATGGCACCCTAATGGTCCGAGTTAAGCTGGCTTTCTGCTGCCCACAGGGACAGAGGTGCTGCTGCTACCGTGACCCTCCCTCCTCAATCTTCTTGGAGAGATTTACTCTAACATCATTGCCCTAATCCTGGACATAATGTGCCAGTGTTAAAAGGGAGTTAGGATGAATGTAGGAAGGTTCAGTGAGGGTGTATGGGGGTTGAGGTTGTTGGATCTCAGCTCCAAGACGGTGCCTTGTATTTGCCTGTTATGTTCCGATTCGATCCATATTCTCCCTATTAGTCCACCTGGCATTTTCTCAGGCAGTCTGGACTCTGGAGCTGGATATCATCATTCCGCTCTGTGATTTCAGGTCATTGCGTTTAATTGGACTTTTATGGAAATTTCTGATTAAGCCCTTCATAAATCAGGGAGCTGTGTCTATTCTTCTCCTCATGAATTCTTCTCCACTTCATCGATTTTAATCACACACCCAACCGTGCTGCCATAACATCTCATCTGCTCCCTCTGTAGTCATGGAGAAATGTTAAGTCTGTGCAAAGATCAGTCTTACATGGAGTCCTGGTAGCTCACAATAGAGACATGCTACCTGGGGCTGGAGAGAACACTACACACGTTTATGTCAATGGATGAAGATTCACTAGGCAACGCCCTTAGAAAAAAGGGTTCCTAAAGGGTTCTTCAGCTGTCCCCATAGGAGAACCCTTTTTGGTTCCAGGTAAAACCATTTATGTTCTACCTGGAAACAAAAAAGGATTTTTCAAAGGGTTTTTCTATGGGGACAGCCAAACAACCCTTTAAGGTTATGGATAGAACCTTTATTTCTAAGAGTGTACTGATCATGGATGGGATATTTATATACTGAGAGCACTGATGCTGTTCTCTCTCTTTAGCGCTCACGCTCAATCTGTCTTCTGTCTTCTGTCTCTCTCTCTTCTGTCTCTTTCTCTCTGTCTGTTTCTCTCTCTTTCTCCCTCTCTTTCCCCTCCAACCACCCCTCTCTCTTTCTCTCTGGACGTGCTCAGTAGGGGCTCCAGATCTCTGGTTGAAAATGTCACGGTGACTGGTCAGATTCATGCAGAAGCATTCTGGACTACATTAATCATATTAAAGACAGGACACAGCCTCTGAGCCACAAAATCACGGTCCTCTAATAGCCAAGACACGACAATCCACTAATAGCCAAGACACCACAGTCCTCTTATAGCCAAGACACCACAGTCCTCTAATAGCCAAGACACCCCAGTCCTCTTATAGCCAAGACACTACAGTCCTCTAATAGCCAAGACACTACAGTCCTCTAATAGCCAAGAAACCACAGTCCTCTTATAGACAAGACACTCCAGTCCTCTAATAGCCACGGCACCACAGTCCTCTAATAGCCAAGACACCACAGTCCTCTAATAGCCAAGGCACCACAGTCCTCTCATAGCCAAGACACCACAGTCCTCTAACAGCCAAGACACCACAGTCCTCTGATAGCCAAGACACCACAGTCCTCTAACAGCCAAGACACCACAGTCCTCTAACAGCCAAGACACCACAGTCCTCTAATAGCCAAGACACCACAGTCCTCTGATAGCCAAGACACCACCGTCCTCTAATAGCCAAGACACCAGAGTCCTCTAATAGCCAAGACACCATAGTCCTTCTAATAGTCAAGATACTACAGCCCTCTAATAGCCAAGACACCACAGTCCTTTTATATCTAAGACACCACAGTCCTCTAATAGCCAAGACACTACAGTCCTCTAATTGCCAAGACACCACAGTCCTCTAATAGGCAAGACACCACAGTCCTCTTACAGCCAAGACACTACAGTCCTCTAATAGCCAAGACACCACAGTCCTCTAATAGCCAAGACACCACAGTCCTCTTATAGCCAAGACACCACAGTCCTCTATTAGCCAAGACAACACAGTCCTCTGATAGCCAAGACACCACAGTCCTCTAATAGCCAAGACACCATAATCATCTTATAGCCAAGACATCAAAGTCCTCTAACAGCCAAGACACCAAAGCCCTCTAACAGCCAATACACCATAGTCCTCTAATAGCCAAGACACCACAGTCCTTTTATAGCCAAGATACCACAGTCATCTAATAGCCAAGACACCATAATCATCTTATAGCCAAGACACTACAGTTCTCTAATAGCCAAGATACCACAGTCCTCTGATAGCCAAAGCACCACAGTCCACTTATAGCCAAGACACCACAGTCCTCTAACAGCCAAGACACCACAGTCCTCTGATAGCCAAGACACTACAGTCCTCTAATAGCCAAGACACCAAAGTCCTCTGATAGCCAAGACACCACAGTCCTCTAATAGCCAAGACACCATAATCATCTTATAGCCAAGACACTACAGTCCTCTAATAGCCAAGACACCACAGTCCTCTGATAGCCAAGACACCACAGTCCTCTAATAGCCAAGACACCATAATCATCTTATAGCCAAGACACTACAGTCCTCTAATAGCCAAGACACCACAGTCCTCTGATAGCCAAGACACTACAGTCCTCTAATAGCCAAGACACCATAATCACCTTATAGCCAAGACATCATAGTCCTCTAATAGCCAAGACACCACAGTCCTCTAACAGCCAAGCCACCACAGTCCTCTTACAGCCAAGACACCACAGTCCTCTAATAGCCAAGACACCATAATCATCTTATAGCCAAGACATCAAAGTCCTCTAATAGCCAAGACACCAAAGCCCTCTAACAGCCAATACACCATAGTCCTCTAATAGCCAAGACACCACAGTCCTTTTACAGCCAAGATACCACAGTCATCTAATAGCCAAGACACCACAGTCCTTTTATAGCTAAGACACCACAGCCCCCTAATAGCCAAGACACCACAGTCCTTTTATAGCTAAGACACCACAGTCCTCGAATAGCCAAGACACCACAGTCCTCTAATAGCCAAGACACCACCGTCCTCTAATAGCCAAGACACCACAGTCATCTTACAGCCAAGACACCACAGTCCTCTAATAGCCAAGACACCACAGTCCTCTAACAGCCAAGACACCACAGTCCTCTGATAGCCAAGGCACCACAGTCCTCTTATAGCCAAGACACCACAGTCCTCTAACAGCCAAGACACCACAGTCCTCTGATAGCCAAGACACTACAGTCCTCTAATAGCCAAGACACCACAGTCCTCTAATAGCCAAGACACCACAGTCCTCTAATAGCCAAGACACCATAATCATCTTATAGCCAAGACACTACAGTCCTCTAATAGCCAAGACACCACAGTCCTCTGATAGCCAAGATACTACAGTCCTCTAATAGCCAAGACACCATAATCATCTTATAGCAAAGACATCATAGTCCTCTAATAGCCAAGACACCACCGTCCTCTAACAGCCAAGCCACCACAGTCCTCTTACAGCCAAGACACCACAGTCCTTTTATAGCTAAGACACCACAGTCCTCTAATAGCCAAGACACCACAGTCCTTTTATAGCTAAGACACCACAGCCCCCTAATAGCCAAGACACCACAGTCCTTTTATAGCTAAGACACCACAGTCCTCGAATAGCCAAGACACCACAGTCCTCTAATAGCCAAGACACCACCGTCCTCTAATAGCCAAGACACCACAGTCCTCTTACAGCCAAGACACCACAGTCCTCTAATAGCCAAGACACCACAGTCCTATAACAGCCAAGACACCACAGTACTCTGATAGCCAAGGCACCACAGTCCTCTATTAGCCAAGACACCACAGTCCTCTAACAGCCAAGACATCAAAGTCCTCTAATAGCCAAGACACCAAAGCCCTCTAACAGCCAAGAAACCATAGTCCTCTAATAGCCAAGACACCACAGTCCTTTTATAGCGAAGATACCACAGTCATCTAATAGCCAAGACACCATAATCATCTTATAGCCAAGACATCATAGTCCTCTAATAGCCAAGACACCAAAGTCCTCTAATAGCCAAGACACCATAGTCCTCTAATAGCCAAGACACCACAGTCCTCTGATAGCCAAGACACCACAGTCCTCTAATAGCCAAGACACCACAGTCCTCTAACAGCCAAGACACCACAGTACTCTGATAGCCAAGGCACCACAGTCCTCTATTAGCCAAGACACCACAGTCCTCTAACAGCCAAGACATCAAAGTCCTCTAATAGCCAAGACACCAAAGCCCTCTAACACCCAAGAAATCATAGTCCTCTAATAGCCAAGACACCACAGTCCTTTTATAGCCAAGATACCACAGTCATCTAATAGCCAAGACACCATAATCATCTTATAGCCAAGACACTACAGTTCTCTAATAGCCAAGATACCACAGTCCTCTGATAGCCAAAGCACCACAGTCCACTTATAGCCAAGACACCACAGTCCTCTAACAGCCAAGACACCACAGTCCTCTGATAGCCAAGACACTACAGTCCTCTAATAGCCAAGACACCACAGTCCTCTGATAGCCAAGACACCACAGTCCTCTAATAGCCAAGACACCATAATCATCTTATAGCCAAGACACTACAGTCCTCTAATAGCCAAGACACCACAGTCCTCTGATAGCCAAGACACCACAGTCCTCTAATAGCCAAGACACCATAATCATCTTATAGCCAAGACACTACAGTCCTCTAATAGCCAAGACACCACAGTCCTCTGATAGCCAAGACACTACAGTCCTCTAATAGCCAAGACACCATAATCACCTTATAGCCAAGACATCATAGTCCTCTAATAGCCAAGACACCACAGTCCTCTAACAGCCAAGCCACCACAGTCCTCTTACAGCCAAGACACCACAGTCCTCTAATAGCCAAGACACCATAATCATCTTATAGCCAAGACATCAAAGTCCTCTAATAGCCAAGACACCAAAGCCCTCTAACAGCCAAAACACCATAGTCCTCTAATAGCCAAGACACCACAGTCCTTTTATAGCCAAGATACCACAGTCATCTAATAGCCAAGACACCATAATCATCTTATAGCCAAGACACTACAGTTCTCTAATAGCCAAGATACCACAGTCCTCTGAAAGCCAAAGCATCACAGTCCACTTATAGCCAAGACACCAGAGTCCTCTAACAGCCAAGACACCACAGTCCTCTGATAGCCAAGACACTACAGTCCTCTAATAGCCAAGACACCACAGTCCTCTGATAGCCAAGACACCACAGTCCTCTAATAGCCAAGACACCATAATCATCTTATAGCCAAGACACTACAGTCCTCTAATAGCCAAGACACCACAGTCCTCTGATAGCCAAGACACCACAGTCCTCTAATAGCCAAGACATCATAATCATCTTATAGCCAAGACACTACTGTCCTCTAATAGCCAAGACACCACAGTCCTCTGATAGCCAAGACACTACAGTCCTCTAATAGCCAAGACACCATAATCACCTTATAGCCAAGACATCATAGTCCTCTAATAGCCAAGACACCACAGTCCTCTAACAGCCAAGCCACCACAGTCCTCTTACAGCCAAGACACCACAGTCCTTTTATAGCTAAGACACCACAGCCCTCTAATAGCCAAGACACCACAGTCCTTTTATAGCTAAGACACCACAGCCCCCTAATAGCCAAGACACCACAGTCCTTTTATAGCTAAGACACCACAGTCCTCGAATAGCCAAGACACCACAGTCCTCTAATAGCCAAGACACCACCGTCCTCTAATAGCCAAGACACCACAGTCCTCTTACAGCCAAGACACCACAGTCCTCTAATAGCCAAGACACCACAGTCCTCTAACAGCCAAGACACCACAGTCCTCTGATAGCCAAGGCACCACAGTCCTCTTATAGCCAAGACACCACAGTCCTCTAACAGCCAAGACACCACAGTCCTCTGATAGCCAAGACACTACAGTCCTCTAATAGCCAAGACACCACAGTCCTCTGATAGCCAAGACACCACAGTCCTCTAATAGCCAAGACACCATAATCATCTTATAGCCAAGACACTACAGTCCTCTAATAGCCAAGACACCACAGTCCTCTGATAGCCAAGATACTACAGTCCTCTAATAGCCAAGACACCATAATCATCTTATAGCCAAGACACCACAGTCCTCTGATAGCCAAGACACCACAGTCCTCTAATAGCCAAGACACCACAGTCCTCTAACAGCCAAGACACCACAGTACTCTGATAGCCAAGGCACCACAGTCCTCTATTAGCCAAGACACCACAGTCCTCTAACAGCCAAGACATCAAAGTCCTCTAATAGCCAAGACACCAAAGCCCTCTAACAGCCAAGAAATCATAGTCCTCTAATAGCCAAGACACCACAGTCCTTTTATAGCCAAGATACCACAGTCATCTAATAGCCAAGACACCATAATCATCTTATAGCCAAGACATCATAGTCCTCTAATAGCCAAGACACCAAAGTCCTCTAATAGCCAAGACACCATAGTCCTCTAATAGCCAAGACACCACAGTCCTCTGATAGCCAAGACACCACAGTCCTCTAATAGCCAAGACACCATAATCATCTTATAGCCAAGACACTACAGTCCTCTAATAGCCAAGACACCACAGTCCTCTGATAGCCAAGACACTACAGTCCTCTAATAGCCAAGCCACCATAATCATCTTATAGCCAAGACATCACAGTCCTTTAATAGCCAAGACACCAAAGTCCTCTAATAGCCAAGACACCATAGTCCTCTAACAGCCAAGACACCACCGTCCTCTAACAGCCAAGCCACCACAGTCCTCTTACAGCCAAGACACCACAGTCCTTTTATAGCTAAGACACCACAGTCCTCTAATAGCCAAGACACCACAGCCCTCTAATAGCCAAAACACCACAGTCCTTTTATAGCTAAGACACCACAGCCCCCTAATAGCCAAGACACCACAGTCCTTTTATAGCTAAGACACCACAGTCCTCGAATAGCCAAGACACCACAGTCCTCTAATAGCCAAGACACCACCGTCCTCTAATAGCCAAGACACCACAGTCCTCTTACAGCCAAGACACCACCGTCCTCTAATAGCCAAGACACCACAGTCCTCTTACAGCCAAGACACCACAGTCCTCTATTAGCCAAGACACCACAGTCCTCTAACAGCCAAGACATCAAAGTCCTCTAATAGCCAAGACACCAAAGCCCTCTAACAGCCAAGACACCATAGTCCTCTAATAGCCAAGACACCACAGTCCTTTTATAGCCAAGATACCACAGTCATCTAATAGCCAAGACACCATAATCATCTTATAGCCAAGACATCATAGTCCTCTAATAGCCAAGACACCAAAGTCCTCTAATAGCCAAGACACCATAGTCCTCTAATAGCCAAGACACCAGAGTCCTCTAATAGCCAAGACACTACAGTCCTCTAATAGCCAAGACACCCTAATCATCTTATAGCCAAGACACTACAGTCCTCTAATAGCCAAGACACCACAGTCCTCTGATAGCCAAAGCACCACAGTCCTTTTATAGCCAAGACACCACAGTCCTCTAACAGCCAAGACACCACAGTCCTCTGATAGCCAAGACACTACAGTCCTCTAATAGCCAAGACACCACAGTCCTCTGATAGCCAAGACACCACAGTCCTCTAATAGCCAAGACACCATAATCATCTTATAGCCAAGACACTACAGTCCTCTAATAGCCAAGACACCACAGTCCTCTGATAGCCAAGACACTACAGTCCTCTAATAGCCAAGACACCATAATATCTTATAGCCAAGACATCAAAGTCCTCTAATAGCCAAGACACCACCGTCCTCTAACAGCCAAGCCACCACAGTCCTCTTACAGCCAAGACACCACAGTCCTTTTATAGCTAAGACACCACAGTCCTCTAATAGCCAAGACACCACAGTCCTTTTATAGCTAAGACACCACAGCCCCCTAATAGCCAAGACACCACAGTCCTTTTATAGCTAAGACACCACAGTCCTCGAATAGCCAAGACACCACAGTCCTCTAATAGCCAAGATACCACAGTCCTCTGATAGCCAAAGCACCACAGTCCACTTATAGCCAAGACACCACAGTCCTCTAACAGCCAAGACACCACAGTCCTCTGATAGCCAAGACACTACAGTCCTCTAATAGCCAAGACACCACAGTCCTCTGATAGCCAAGACACCATAGTCCTCTAATAGCCAAGACACCATAATCATCTTATAGCCAAGACACTACAGTCCTCTAATAGCCAAGACACCACAGTCCTCTGATAGCCAAGACACCACAGTCCTCTAATAGCCAAGACACCATAATCATCTTATAGCCAAGACACTACAGTCCTCTAATAGCCAAGACACCACAGTCCTCTGATAGCCAAGACACTACAGTCCTCTAATAGCCAAGACACCATAATCACCTTATAGCCAAGACATCATAGTCCTCTAATAGCCAAGACACCACAGTCCTCTAACAGCCAAGCCACCACAGTCCTCTTACAGCCAAGACACCACAGTCCTCTAATAGCCAAGACACCATAATCATCTTATAGCCAAGACATCAAAGTCCTCTAATAGCCAAGACACCAAAGCCCTCTAACAGCCAATACACCATAGTCCTCTAATAGCCAAGACACCACAGTCCTTTTATAGCCAAGATACCACAGTCATCTAATAGCCAAGACACCATAATCATCTTATAGCCAAGACACTACAGTTCTCTAATAGCCAAGATACCACAGTCCTCTGATAGCCAAAGCACCACAGTCCACTTATAGCCAAGACACCACAGTCCTCTAACAGCCAAGACACCACAGTCCTCTGATAGCCAAGACACTACAGTCCTCTAATAGCCAAGACACCACAGTCCTCTGATAGCCAAGACACCACAGTCCTCTAATAGCCAAGACACCATAATCATCTTATAGCCAAGACACTACAGTCCTCTAATAGCCAAGACACCACAGTCCTCTAATAGCCAAGACACCACAGTCCTCTAATAGCCAAGACATCATAATCATCTTATAGCCAAGACACTACAGTCCTCTAATAGCCAAGACACCACAGTCCTCTGATAGCCAAGACACTACAGTCCTCTAATAGCCAAGACACCATAATCACCTTATAGCCAAGACATAATAGTCCTCTAATAGCCAAGACACCACAGTCCTCTAACAGCCAAGCCACCACAGTCCTCTTACAGCCAAGACACCACAGTCCTTTTATAGCTAAGACACCACAGCCCTCTAATAGCCAAGACACCACAGTCCTTTTATAGCTAAGACACCACAGCCCCCTAATAGCCAAGACACCACAGTCCTTTTATAGCTAAGACACCACAGTCCTCGAATAGCCAAGACACCACAGTCCTCTAATAGCCAAGACACCACCGTCCTCTAATAGCCAAGACACCACAGTCCTCTAATAGCCAAGATACCACAGTCCTCTGATAGCCAAAGCACCACAGTCCACTTATAGCCAAGACACCACAGTCCTCTAACAGCCAAGACACCACAGTCCTC
Organism: Brachymystax lenok tsinlingensis; assembly: GCA_030435695.1. NCBI lineage: Eukaryota > Metazoa > Chordata > Actinopteri > Salmoniformes > Salmonidae > Brachymystax > Brachymystax lenok. Next base: position 19,619,433 of record CM059793.1, on the reverse strand, counting down.
TGATAGCCAAGACACTACAGTCCTCTAATAGCCAAGACACCACAGTCCTCTGATAGCCAAGACACCACAGTCCTCTAATAGCCAAGACACCATAATCATCTTATAGCCAAGACACTACAGTCCTCTAATAGCCAAGACACCACAGTCCTCTGATAGCCAAGACACTACAGTCCTCTAATAGCCAAGACACCATAATCACCTTATAGCCAAGACATCATAGTCCTCTAATAGCCAAGACACCACAGTCCTCTAACAGCCAAGCCACCACAGTCCTCTTACAGCCAAGACACCACAGTCCTCTAATAGCCAAGACACCATAATCATCTTATAGCCAAGACATCAAAGTCCTCTAATAGCCAAGACACCAAAGCCCTCTAACAGCCAATACACCATAGTCCTCTAATAGCCAAGACACCACAGTCCTTTTATAGCCAAGATACCACAGTCATCTAATAGCCAAGACACCATAATCATCTTATAGCCAAGACACTACAGTTCTCTAATAGCCAAGATACCACAGTCCTCTGATAGCCAAAGCACCACAGTCCACTTATAGCCAAGACACCACAGTCCTCTAACAGCCAAGACACCACAGTCCTCTGATAGCCAAGACACTACAGTCCTCTAATAGCCAAGACACCACAGTCCTCTGATAGCCAAGACACCACAGTCCTCTAATAGCCAAGACACCATAATCATCTTATAGCCAAGACACTACAGTCCTCTAATAGCCAAGACACCACAGTCCTCTAATAGCCAAGACACCACAGTCCTCTAATAGCCAAGACATCATAATCATCTTATAGCCAAGACACTACAGTCCTCTAATAGCCAAGACACCACAGTCCTCTGATAGCCAAGACACTACAGTCCTCTAATAGCCAAGACACCATAATCACCTTATAGCCAAGACATAATAGTCCTCTAATAGCCAAGACACCACAGTCCTCTAACAGCCAAGCCACCACAGTCCTCTTACAGCCAAGACACCACAGTCCTTTTATAGCTAAGACACCACAGCCCTCTAATAGCCAAGACACCACAGTCCTTTTATAGCTAAGACACCACAGCCCCCTAATAGCCAAGACACCACAGTCCTTTTATAGCTAAGACACCACAGTCCTCGAATAGCCAAGACACCACAGTCCTCTAATAGCCAAGACACCACCGTCCTCTAATAGCCAAGACACCACAGTCCTCTTACAGCCAAGACACCACAGTCCTCTAATAGCCAAGACACCACAGTCCTCTAACAGCCAAGACACCACAGTCCTCTGATAGCCAAGGCACCACAGTCCTCTTATAGCCAAGACACCACAGTCCTCTAACAGCCAAGACACCACAGTCCTCTGATAGCCAAGACACTACAGTCCTCTAATAGCCAAGACACCACAGTCCTCTGATAGCCAAGACACCACAGTCCTCTAATAGCCAAGACACCATAATCATCTTATAGCCAAGACACTACAGTCCTCTAATAGCCAAGACACCACAGTCCTCTGATAGCCAAGATACTACAGTCCTCTAATAGCCAAGACACCATAATCATCTTATAGCCAAGACACCACAGTCCTCTGATAGCCAAGACACCACAGTCCTCTAATAGCCAAGACACCACAGTCCTCTAACAGCCAAGACACCACAGTACTCTGATAGCCAAGGCACCACAGTCCTCTATTAGCCAAGACACCACAGTCCTCTAACAGCCAAGACATCAAAGTCCTCTAATAGCCAAGACACCAAAGCCCTCTAACAGCCAAGAAATCATAGTCCTCTAATAGCCAAGACACCACAGTCCTTTTATAGCCAAGATACCACAGTCATCTAATAGCCAAGACACCATAATCATCTTATAGCCAAGACATCATAGTCCTTTAATAGCCAAGACACCAAAGTCCTCTAATAGCCAAGACACCATAGTCCTCTAATAGCCAAGACACCACAGTCCTCTGATAGCCAAGACACCACAGTCCTCTAATAGCCAAGACACCATAATCATCTTATAGCCAAGACACTACAGTCCTCTAATAGCCAAGACACCACAGTCCTCTGATAGCCAAGACACTACAGTCCTCTAATAGCCAAGCCACCATAATCATCTTATAGCCAAGACATCACAGTCCTTTAATAGCCAAGACACCAAAGTCCTCTAATAGCCAAGACACCATAGTCCTCTAACAGCCAAGACACCACCGTCCTCTAACAGCCAAGCCACCACAGTCCTCTTACAGCCAAGACACCACAGTCCTTTTATAGCTAAGACACCACAGTCCTCTAATAGCCAAGACACCACAGTCCTTTTATAGCTAAGACACCACAGCCCTCTAATAGCCAAAACACCACAGTCCTTTTATAGCTAAGACACCACAGCCCCCTAATAGCCAAGACACCACAGTCCTTTTATAGCTAAGACACCACAGTCCTCGAATAGCCAAGACACCACAGTCCTCTAATAGCCAAGACACCACCGTCCTCTAATAGCCAAGACACCACAGTCCTCTTACAGCCAAGACACCACCGTCCTCTAATAGCCAAGACACCACAGTCCTCTTACAGCCAAGACACCACAGTCCTCTATTAGCCAAGACACCACAGTCCTCTAACAGCCAAGACATCAAAGTCCTCTAATAGCCAAGACACCAAAGCCCTCTAACAGCCAAGACACCATAGTCCTCTAATAGCCAAGACACCACAGTCCTTTTTATAGCCAAGATACCACAGTCATCTAATAGCCAAGACACCATAATCATCTTATAGCCAAGACATCATAGTCCTCTAATAGCCAAGACACCAAAGTCCTCTAATAGCCAAGACACCATAGTCCTCTAATAGCCAAGACACCAGAGTCCTCTAATAGCCAAGACACTACAGTCCTCTAATAGCCAAGACACCCTAATCATCTTATAGCCAAGACACTACAGTCCTCTAATAGCCAAGACACCACAGTCCTCTGATAGCCAAAGCACCACAGTCCTTTTATAGCCAAGACACCACAGTCCTCTAACAGCCAAGACACCACAGTCCTCTGATAGCCAAGACACTACAGTCCTCTAATAGCCAAGACACCACAGTCCTCTGATAGCCAAGACACCACAGTCCTCTAATAGCCAAGACACTATAATCATCTTATAGCCAAGACACTACAGTCCTCTAATAGCCAAGACACCACAGTCCTCTGATAGCCAAGACACTACAGTCCTCTAATAGCCAAGACACCATAATATCTTATAGCCAAGACATCAAAGTCCTCTAATAGCCAAGACACCACCGTCCTCTAACAGCCAAGCCACCACAGTCCTCTTACAGCCAAGACACCACAGTCCTTTTATAGCTAAGACACCACAGTCCTCTAATAGCCAAGACACCACAGTCCTTTTATAGCTAAGACACCACAGCCCCCTAATAGCCAAGACACCACAGTCCTTTTATAGCTAAGACACCACAGTCCTCGAATAGCCAAGACACCACAGTCCTCTAATAGCCAAGACACCACCGTCCTCTAATAGCCAAGACACCACAGTCCTCTTACAGCCAAGACACCACAGTCCTCTAATAGCCAAGACACCACAGTCCTCTAACAGCCAAGACACCACAGTCCTCTGATAGCCAAGGCACCACAGTCCTCTTATAGCCAAGACACCACAGTCCTCTAACAGCCAAGACACCACAGTCCTCTGATAGCCAAGACACTACAGTCCTCTAATAGCCAAGACACCACAGTCCTCTGATAGCCAAGACACCACAGTCCTCTAATAGCCAAGACACCATAATCATCTTATAGCCAAGACACTACAGTCCTCTAATAGCCAAGACACCACAGTCCTCTGATAGCCAAGATACTACAGTCCTCTAATAGCCAAGACACCATAATCATCTTATAGCCAAGACACCACAGTCCTCTGATAGCCAAGACACCACAGTCCTCTAATAGCCAAGACACCACAGTCCTCTAACAGCCAAGACACCACAGTACTCTGATAGCCAAGGCACCACAGTCCTCTATTAGCCAAGACACCACAGTCCTCTAACAGCCAAGACATCAAAGTCCTCTAATAGCCAAGACACCAAAGCCCTCTAACAGCCAAGAAATCATAGTCCTCTAATAGCCAAGACACCACAGTCCTTTTATAGCCAAGATACCACAGTCATCTAATAGCCAAGACACCATAATCATCTTATAGCCAAGACATCATAGTCCTCTAATAGCCAAGACACCAAAGTCCTCTAATAGCCAAGACACCATAGTCCTCTAATAGCCAAGACACCACAGTCCTCTGATAGCCAAGACACCACAGTCCTCTAATAGCCAAGACACCATAATCATCTTATAGCCAAGACACTACAGTCCTCTAATAGCCAAGACACCACAGTCCTCTGATAGCCAAGACACTACAGTCCTCTAATAGCCAAGCCACCATAATCATCTTATAGCCAAGACATCACAGTCCTTTAATAGCCAAGACACCAAAGTCCTCTAATAGCCAAGACACCATAGTCCTCTAACAGCCAAGACACCACCGTCCTCTAACAGCCAAGCCACCACAGTCCTCTTACAGCCAAGACACCACAGTCCTTTTATAGCTAAGACACCACAGTCCTCTAATAGCCAAGACACCACAGTCCTTTTATAGCTAAGACACCACAGCCCTCTAATAGCCAAAACACCACAGTCCTTTATAGCTAAGACACCACAGCCCCCTAATAGCCAAGACACCACAGTCCTTTTATAGCTAAGACACCACAGTCCTCGAATAGCCAAGACACCACAGTCCTCTAATAGCCAAGACACCACCGTCCTCTAATAGCCAAGACACCACAGTCCTCTTACAGCCAAGACACCACCGTCCTCTAATAGCCAAGACACCACAGTCCTCTTACAGCCAAGACACCACAGTCCTCTATTAGCCAAGACACCACAGTCCTCTAACAGCCAAGACATCAAAGTCCTCTAATAGCCAAGACACCAAAGCCCTCTAACAGCCAAGACACCATAGTCCTCTAATAGCCAAGACACCACAGTCCTTTTATAGCCAAGATACCACAGTCATCTAATAGCCAAGACACCATAATCATCTTATAGCCAAGACATCATAGTCCTCTAATAGCCAAGACACCAAAGTCCTCTAATAGCCAAGACACCATAGTCCTCTAATAGCCAAGACACCAGAGTCCTCTAATAGCCAAGACACTACAGTCCTCTAATAGCCAAGACACCCTAATCATCTTATAGCCAAGACACTACAGTCCTCTAATAGCCAAGACACCACAGTCCTCTGATAGCCAAAGCACCACAGTCCTTTTATAGCCAAGACACCACAGTCCTCTAACAGCCAAGACACCACAGTCCTCTGATAGCCAAGACACTACAGTCCTCTAATAGCCAAGACACCACAGTCCTCTGATAGCCAAGACACCACAGTCCTCTAATAGCCAAGACACCATAATCATCTTATAGCCAAGACACTACAGTCCTCTAATAGCCAAGACACCACAGTCCTCTGATAGCCAAGACACTACAGTCCTCTAATAGCCAAGACACCATAATATCTTATAGCCAAGACATCAAAGTCCTCTAATAGCCAAGACACCACCGTCCTCTAACAGCCAAGCCACCACAGTCCTCTTACAGCCAAGACACCACAGTCCTTTTATAGCTAAGACACCACAGTCCTCTAATAGCCAAGACACCACAGTCCTTTTATAGCTAAGACACCACAGCCCCCTAATAGCCAAGACACCACAGTCCTTTATAGCTAAGACACCACAGTCCTCGAATAGCCAAGACACCACAGTCCTCTAATAGCCAAGACACCACCGTCCTCTAATAGCCAAGACACCACAGTCCTCTTACAGCCAAGACACCACAGTCCTCTAATAGCCAAGACACCACAGTCCTCTAACAGCCAAGACACCACAGTCCTCTGATAGCCAAGGCACCACAGTCCTCTTATAGCCAAGACACCACAGTCCTCTAACAGCCAAGACACCACAGTCCTCTGATAGCCAAGACACTACAGTCCTCTAATAGCCAAGACACCACAGTCCTCTGATAGCCAAGACACCACAGTCCTCTAATAGCCAAGACACCATAATCATCTTATAGCCAAGACACTACAGTCCTCTAATAGCCAAGACACCACAGTCCTCTGATAGCCAAGACACTACAGTCCTCTAATAGCCAAGACACCATAATCATCTTATAGCCAATACATCATAGTCCTCTAACAGCCAAGCCACCACAGTCCTCTTACAGCCAAGACACCACAGTCCTTTTATAGCTAAGACACCACAGTCCTCTAATAGCCAAGACACCACAGTCCTTTTATAGCTAAGACACCACAGCCCTCTAATAGCCAAGACACCACAGTCCTTTTATAGCTAAGACACCACAGCCCCCTAATATCCAAGACACCACAGTCCTTTTATAGCTAAGAAGCCACAGTCCTCGAATAGCCAAGACACCACAGTCCTCTAATAGCCAAGACACCACCGTCCTCTAATAGCCAAGACACCACAGTCCTCTTACAGCCAAGACACCACAGTCCTCTAATAGCCAAGACACCACAGTCCTCTAACAGCCAAGACACCACAGTCCTCTGATAGCCAAGGCACCACAGTCCTCTTATAGCCAAGACACCACAGTCCTCTAACAGCCAAGACACCACAGTCCTCTGATAGCCAAGACACTACAGTCCTCTAATAGCCAAGACACCACAGTCCTCTGATAGCCAAGACACCACAGTCCTCTAATAGCCAAGACACCATAATCATCTAATAGCCAAGACACTACAGTCCTCTAATAGCCAAGACACCACAGTCCTCTGATAGCCAAGACACCATAATCATCTTATAGCCAAGACACCACAGTCCTCTTACAGCCAAGACACCACAGTCCTCTAATAGCCAAGACACCACAGTCCTCTAACAGCCAAGACACCACAGTCCTCTGATAGCCAAGGCACCACAGTCCTCTTATAGCCAAGACACCACAGTCCTCTAACAGCCAAGACACCACAGTCCTCTGATAGCCAAGACACTACAGTCCTCTAATAGCCAAGACACCACAGTCCTCTGATAGCCAAGACACCACAGTCCTCTAATAGCCAAGACACCATAATCATCTTATAGCCAAGACACTGCAGTCCTCTAATAGCCAAGACACCACAGTCCTCTGATAGCCAAGACACTACAGTCCTCTAATAGCCAAGACACCATAATCATCTTATAGCCAAGACATCATAGTCCTCTAATAGCCAAGACACCACCGTCCTCTAACAGCCAAGCCACCACAGTCCTCTTACAGCCAAGACACCACCGTCCTTTTATAGCTAAGACACCACAGCCCTCTAATAGCCAAGACACCACAGTCCTTTTATAGCTAAGACACCACAGCCCCCTAATAGCCAAGACACCACAGTCCTTTTATAGCTAAGACACCACAGTCCTCGAATAGCCAAGACACCACAATCCTCTAATAGCCAAGACACCACCGTCCTCTAATAGCCAAGACACCACAGTCCTCTTACAGCCAAGACACCACAGTTCTCTAATAGCCAAGACACCACAGTCCTCTAACAGCCAAGACACCACAGTCCTCTGATAGCCAAGGCACCACAGTCCTCTTATAGCCAAGACACCACAGTCCTCTAACAGCCAAGACACAACAGTCCTCTGATAGCCAAGACACTACAGTCCTCTAATAGCCAAGCCACCACAGTCCTCTGATAGCCAAGACACCACAGTCCTCTAATAGCCAAGACACCATAATCATCTTATAGCCAAGACACTACAATCCTCTAATAGCCAAGACACCACAGTCCTCTGATAGCCAAGACACTACAGTCCTCTAATAGCCAAGACACCATAATCATCTTATAGCCAAGACATCATAGTCCTCTAATAGCCAAGACACCACAGTCCTCTAATAGCCAAGACACCACAGTCCTCTAATAGCCAAGACACCACCGTCCAAGACACCACCGTCCTCTAATAGCAAAGATACCACAGTCCTCTAATTGCCAAGACACCATGGTCCTCTAATAGCCAAGACACCACAGACCTCTTATAACCAAGACACCACAGTCCTCTTATAGCCAAGACACCACAGTCCTCTAATAGCCACGACACCACAGTTGTCTTATAGCCAAGAAACCACAGTCCTCTGATAGCCTAGATACCACAGCACAGATTTACTGCAGGGCCTCTACCAGTCATAATTGATGTGCCAATTACTAGGTAGATGCAATGTCCTTTCTTGGATATTGTGTAGTGCAGTTATTGTATTTTAATGTGTACTGGATACAACGTTTGGGATTTAAAAACTTTTAGGTGCAGTACATGAAATGGAAAAGCTTATAGGACTAGTTGCAAAGTCAATGGCTTCATTATAATACAGTGCATCAGTCCAGTCTTTCCCAACAATCAGTGTGTGTGTGTGCGTGTGCGTGTGTGTGTGTGCAGAAAAATAGGTTCCAAAAGGGTTATTCGGCTGTCCCCATAGGATTTTTTATGTTTTTATGAATATCGTTAGCAACAACAGAATATATGTATTTTTTTATTACATGCCTACAGTAGAAAAGAGGAAAATAACTTATTTCTAGTATGTCAACTTTTTAACTCCTAATATTATGTTTTTTATATTCACCTGGTGATAAGACATTTTACATTTTAGTCATTTAGCAGACGTTCTTATCCAGAGGGACTTACTGTAGTTAGTCCATACTTTTTTTGTACTGGTCCCCCGATGGAATCATAACCACAACCCTGGTGCCATGCTCTACCAACTGAGCTACGTGGGACTGACAAGATTTTATTATTGCTAACGTATGATGGGGTGCCTGGGTCGCCAGTTTGCCTGGGTGGGAGTCCCTGAGCAAGAAAAGGTTGAAGACCCATGCTTTAAGGTTATAGATAGCACCTTTTGTTCTAAGAGTGTATGGAATGTTCTACCAGAGCTAGCCAAGTCGGGTAGCATTGATAAACCCAGTGTCCGAGTGCAGCTCTGATGGTGTACTGTGATTGTGGTAAGGACCCTCACAGTAATGCTCCTCAATAGCAGAATTACACAGATATCCAGCAGTAGCCAGGCCCTGACAACACGTCTGCACATGGTGTGTGTTTGTTAGCGTGTGAAGCCGTGAGTGTGTGGAGTTGTGTGTGTGTGTGTGATGAAGCCATGTGTGTGCTGTGCTTCTTACGTGGCTGATGGAGTGGAGCGCAGACAAACATCCTAAGCAGGTCTGTCAGCTAGGCCAGCATGCGGCCTGCTCTGCTAGTGTGGCATCAAACAGCAGGGATGGGGATGCGTTGGGATGCGTTGGGGGGAGTGGGGGCGACAGATGGCAGGCCTCTGGAGGGGTCGCTCTCTCTCTGTGGATGTGATTTGTTTCTGTATTATGAGTCATATTTAGCTGTTGATGCAACTGTGTGTATCATAGTCCGATTTTTTTGTAATATCATCCTCAAACATATAGTATACCCCCCCAAGCAACTGACGATACAATGAAACTAACCCTTTAACTATTATTACCACACTTGCTTCATGTTATATACCCTACCCACTTATATTTCCTAGAGATTAAATAGTATTTTCCCTCTCCATCTACTTGCGTCATGGAATTTCTTGCATTTCTGTTGCCACCATACTTGATTCAATCTTTTATATTTTTATTATAAATCCATGACCTTTCTTCTCCTGGACTCTGTGGAGCATTAATAAGACGCCAGGGGAGAAGGTGAAGCAGTACACAAATAAGCAGGTAGAGAAGAGAGAGAGGAGAGCATCCCTTAATCAGTCAGTAGCGGAGGGAAGGAGGGTGGCCCATTGCTGATGATGGGTTGGAGGAAATGACAGCAGCAAGTGACGAGGAGCATGGACATACATCAATACGGCTGCCTAACGAGATTGTTGGCCACTAATCAGATTAGGGGTCACTTTTGCCTGGGCAGAGATTTTGTCCCTTTCCGCTTTTACCGGGCGAGTTACGAATCAAGTGAAACCGGAGGAGTAGCTGGCACAGAGGAGAGGAGTGGTGGATTGGGAGATTATGGTGTAACGCTGGGCTTTTGTTACCCAGAGAGACAGACAATGGGTCTATGTTGGGTTGAAACCCTTCCAGTAACCTTGAGAGTAATTTCCCTAGAGGGTAGCCAGCTACACCATATCCTAAACTGACCTTGCTGGTAATGGTGGTCCCCACTGTTAAAAACTCTTTATGTTGGAGTTTCAAAGACCCCTACTGTATTACTCCCATGGCTCTCTAGTCTTTCCACACACTGTTGGCTTGCATTCTGTACATCAGATTTGCTTGGTCCTAAGTAACCCTTCCCTTGATGAAAAATGTTAGCCACTGTAGAGCAGATGAGTATGCTAGTCAGTACCATACACAGAATCAGAATGAGTTACTCCTCATTCTTATTCATATCATACCGCACTTCTCCAAATGTCGACTTCTCCTCTCCCTCACTCCCAGAGAACCAAAGCGAGCGGCTCCCCACGGTGCCCACGTTGCGTTGATCTTGCACAATCTTCTGGCATTTTGGGGTGAACTAATATATGCGGTTGGAGTTTCAAGGACTCCCTTGGGGTAACAGAGAGAGGAAAAGAGGGAGACGGGAGGGATGGAGGGGTTTAGAGTAGGAAAAGGTCAGTGGGAGTATGGTAGCTCTCCAGGGGAGAGGTGAATAATTAGACAGTGTTGTATCTCATCTGTGCATGGTCGGACCACAGTGATCAATAAGGTGAGTGACAGCTGGGGTGAGCCAGGCAGAGAGTTGGAAAGAGAGAGACCAGTTAGGCCCAGGTTAGTGTAGAGAGGTTGGTTCATTGGGCTGGAGATAGGTCTTGGCTAGATATGGACGAATGATGGTTGTGGAAAAAAGGGCAGATCCTGTGTGGCTCAGTTGGTAGCGCATGGGGCTTGCAATGCCAGGGTTGTGGGTTTGATTGCCATGGTGAACCAGTATGAAAATGTATGCACTTACTACTGTAAGTTACTCTGGATAAGAGTGTCTGCTTATTGACTTGAATGTAAACAATGTTGTTGCAATGTGATTGGTGAGTTGGTGCTATTCTCTATGGAGAGAGTGTTGCACTGTATCAAGAACAGATTCATCATAAGCTAAGGATTGGGCTAGATGGGCAAAACTGGTGCACATATGTGGGTGTAATTTACAAATCTAGACATTATTTAAAATCTCTCTCCTCAAAGATACAGTATCCATTTCTAGGGAAAATTACAATAATTTAGTTTTTGGTCCTATTTCATGCAACTCAAGGAATATCTGGAAGATACATACAATAGAGTAGTGTGTTGCGTTAACCCCAGATCCTTCTATCATGACCTCTTCCTGTATCTCTAAATGTCTCCCTTAAATATCTCCCCAAAGACATGTGGGGGAGATTGAAAGGACTTTCTACCACAGTGATCACTCCTTCCAACACCTCCTAGAGCACTGATGGATGAGATAGCACCACATGGCACATGTTGATGGGAATGCATTGCCCTGTACGTCTACGTGTGTCTATTTTCAACCCATTTGGGTGTTTCTGTGATAAATCAAAATGACCTTCACGTGCCCTGGAGCCATTGATAGGAGTTAGCTAGGATGGTAAATCCAGAGAGCTGCTACCCTGCATAAAGGCCATATCTCCACAAGTCCTACTTCCTGATGTATCGCTGTTTAACCCTATAGTCCCGAGACCCCAGCAAAAACTGTCTTTTCATTTATCTGACTTGAATTTATCTGCATGTTCAGCCCTTGTATTTAGCCTCACAATTAAGTGTTTTTCCTTTTTCTTTTCAGGACAACTAGGGCTACAAGTATACTTAACAAAAATATAAACACAAGATGCAACAAATTTTAAGATTGACAGTTCACATAAGGAAATCAGTAAATTGAAATTAATTAATTTGGCCCTAATCTATGGATTTTACATGACTTGGAATATAGATATGCATCTGTTGATCACAGATACCTTAAAATAAATTAGGGGCATGGATCAGAAAACCAGTCAGTATCTGATTTTCAAATGGTGTGACCACCATTTGCCTCATGCAGCGCAACACATCTCTTTCGCATAGAGTTGATCAGGCTGTTGATTGTGGCATGTGGAATGTTGTCACACTTCTCTTCAATGGCTGTGCGAAGTTTCTGGATATTGGCGGGAAGTGTGGGTTTGATTTTGATACAACGCTGTTGTACATCCAGAGCATCCCAAACATGCTCAATGGGTGACATGTCTGGTGAATATGTATGCAGACAAGGATGCAGGCATTGAAGAACTGGGATATTTTCAGTGTCCAGGAATTGTGCACAGATCCTTGCGACATGGGGCCGTGCATTATCATGCTGAAACATGAGGTGATTGCGGCAGATGAATGGCACGACAATGGGCCTCAGGATCTCGTCACGGTATCTCTGTGCATTCAAACTGCCATCGATAAAATGCAATTGTGTTTGTTGTCTGTAGCTTAAGCCTGCCCATACCATAACCCATGGGGCACTCTGTTCACAACGTTGACATCTGTCAAGATCTGGTGTGTAGCTGGTGCACAAAGTCAGGCGCAGGAGAGCAGAGATGAGTGAACAACGTATTTACTCAATACGGCACAAGGTAAACAATATACAACGTACCCAAAACACACGTGCGAAATTACCAGCCAGAACTATACCGACAAGGAACAATCGACATAATAAACATGCACACAAACATGGGGGAAACAGAGGGTTAAATAATGAACATGTAATTGGGGAATTGAAACCAGGTGTGTAGAAAACAAAGACAAAACAAATGGAAAATGGCTAGAAGACCGGTGACGTCGACCGCCGAACGTCGCCCGAACAAGGAGAGGGACCGACTTCGGCGGAAGTCGTGACAACATCAGAAAACTGCTCACCCACACGATGCCATACACGTGGCCTGCGTTTGTAAGGCCGGTTGGACGTACTGCCAAATTCTCTAAAACGACGTTGGACACGGCTTATGGTAGAGAAATTAATATTACATTCTCTGGTAACAGCTCTGGTGGACATTCCTGCAGTCAGCATGCCAATTGCACACTCCCTCAAAACTTGATACATCTGTGGCTATGTGTTGTGTGGCAAAACTGCACATTTTAGAGTGGCCTTTTATTGTCCCCAGCACAAGGTGCACCTGTGTAATGATCATGCTGTTTAATCAGTTTGTTGATATGCCAAACCTGTCAGGTGGATGGATTATCTTGGCAAAGGAGAAATGCTCACTAACAGGAATGTAAACAAATGTGTGCACAGAATTTGAGAGAAATACGCTTTTTGTGCGTATGAACAATTTCTGGGATATTTTATTTCAGCCCATGAAACATGGGATCAACACTTTACGTGTTGCGTTCATGAGTTTTTTTCAATGTAGAACACAAAACAATTTGACATTAACAGTTGCATTCAGGAGTTTTATTGACAAAAAAAGATCTGCCAAACCAAAAACCTGTGATTTCCTGTGATGAAGAACACCTTACCTTCTAACGACCCTTGTGTAGTTTGAGTGTCATAGAGCAAAACATGTTACACGTGCGTGTTCGTGAGAGTCTCAGCTTTTCATAGATGGCCTTTTAATAGTTTTTTACAAAAACATTCTGAATTTACAAACGTTTTTGTAAAAAAGATCTGACCCCTGGCCCCTTTGAGATCTGCCCTTGTCTTACAAACACCACTCTAGCTCAGCCCCTGTTAATTACAAAGACCAATGGATGACGAAAAATGATGAATCCAATGGTTCAACTCAGAAGCCTGTAGCTCAAACACACACTGTTTAAAAGGGGCTAAATCATGTTGGCGCGATGGTGGGACTCATTGGGTTCACTGATCATAAAAATCCCTGACCAGGGTCATATTCATTATGCACAAAATTAAAGAAAACGGGTAGAAACGGGGAGGCACTATCTGAACCTGTCCAATAAGAAAAGCTTGTGTTCTGTTGCAGAACATTTTGCTACGGTTTCCCCCAATGAATAGGACCCAGGCTTTCGTAAAACAAATTTCCATTCATGAAAGTAGTTGCAGACACTTTTCTCTGGTTATAAACTGGTAGCATGAATTAACCATGTTCTGTAGCTACAGTACATAATGTTAAGTCTGGGTGATAGACTTTTGTATTTTAAGTGTCATCAGTGGTTTTGATGATTATTTTCAAGTGAACTGGTGGCAGTGAATCATTTTCTGCAGTGAGCGCAGCACTTAATTTGGAGAGCTTTCAGTCAGTCAGAAGTCAGAGCCAATTAAGTGGTTCCCGTCATTAGGAGTGGACAGACAAAGACGTACAGACGGATGGGTGGGCAGACAGGCAGACAGACAAGCAGAGAGAACAACAAACACAGTCAGACAGTGATTAATTATTTCCCAGAACCAGCAATGGGTGTGCAGCAGGAACATGTAGTGGTGTCTGCTGTCTGTAGCCAATCTTATCTGGGTCTGTTTTTTATCAGACAGGTCTACTGTCAGGGTGACAGGTTTTATCAGTGAGAGGACTGGCCTAGCAGCGTTGGCATGGCTAGATTTTGGAGTGAAAACAGTGAATCCTCTTATGTTCTGAGCACCCAAAATGCTCTTTCCTTAGATAACTGAGATATTTCTCAGATGAGAGGGATGTACGCATACAATAATGACCTGATCCTTTCCATTTACATCAATATATTGGGGTACTCTAGAGTCGTACAGATCCTGTTGTTCTATCTATGAGTAGCTGTTCCCATTCACTGCCAGTCTTATCACTTCGCTTCACCTTCAGCCTGTGTATAAAAGGCTTTTCTGTTCTTTATTCCTACTGTCTCTGTAGATGAATGGCAGGGCAGAATAATTAATGAGCGACCCTGAGCAGTCGGTCAGTGTGCTCCAGGGTCTCAGAGGACTCCTTCACAAAGGGAACAGGAGGGCTTGGAAGTGACTGGGAGAGACTCATCTGAGAAGTAATGTGATGGAGGCGCTGAGGGGTGTGACAGTGTCAGGGCCAATGTGAGAACAGTCACTCACACACACACAAGTGACAAAATGGCTTCCCTTACAGCTCTTACAGGGCCAATGTGATGGGCTCCATTATTCACCTAAGCCTGGTCAAACTCCTCTCTTCTGTGACAGAACCTATAGTAGTTAGCTGTACGTGTCTGCTCTTTCAATAGCTGTTGTTGAGATACTGAGCACTAGTTATTCTTATTGATTGGCCTGGAGCTGTAGGCTGTCCTCATGACTACACACACTCCCTCTACTTCTCTCACACACACACACACACACACACACACACACACACACACACACACACACACACACACAGACAGTGACCACTTTGACCGTGGTCTGTGTGAAAGGGCTGACCGATGAGGCTGTAATTGGCAATGGCTATAGGGCACGGTCTGGGATATTTTGGGCCAACGCCCATCTGAGAAGTAATGTGATGGAGGCGCTGAGGGGTGTGACAGTGGCAGGGCCAATGTGAGAACAGTCACTCACACACAGTGACAGTCACTCGCCCACGCGTCCGCCTCCCTTGCCACATTCACTACCTTAGAGCTGGGGCCCGGTGGTCTGATGTATTGCCCTGGCCCCATTGGCTCTGGTGCGCCAGACCTTGACTATGCCCCATGAATGAATCAGTCTCACAGGCAGGCAGACAGGCAGACAGACAGAGAGAGAGAGGAGCCCTTTGGGATGTGGGTGCCCAGCCATCCAGATTACAGTGATTATTACACAGCAGCAGATTCTGGACTTTATCACTGCACCAGACAGACAGATGGACAGACAGACAGGCCGATGATGGCCCTGGGAAGGGTGGCATTTGGGCTGAAATGTCACCGCTGAATGATCCTGTAAGATGGCCATTGAATGTGTGATTCGTATCAGAGGTTGTGTCACGCCCTGGCCATAGAGAGCCCTCTGGGTTTCTCTATGGGGTGTTAGGCCAGGGCGTGACTAGGGTTTTCTATGGGACTCTATGTTGTTTTTTTGTGTTGGTGTGGTGTGGTGTGGTGCTTCACACATTTCTTTAGATCGTTGTTTCTTGTATTTGTAAGTTTCACTTCTGGATTAAAACATGTGGAACTACACCCGCGCTGCACTTTGGTCCAATCCTTCCAGCAATCGTGACAGGTTGTTACAACGGGGGGTCATTTATTGCTTTGGTTCATTATTTCCTAATGAGTGCAGTATAAATGGGTTTTTGGTTTCAAACAAAAAAAAAAAAGATATTTCTGTGCAACATAGGGAACTATGGTTAGTTAGTCTCTTTGGCTGGTCCTCGCTACATATTCGTCGCCAAACCTACTGGCACCAGGTCATCTTGCCAGGTAAAGCACCGCCTTATCTCAGCTCACTGGTCTCCATAGCAACACCCACCCATAGCATGCGCTCCAGCAGGTATATTTCATCCCCAAAGCCATAACCGACTTTGGCCGCCTTTCCTTCCAGTTCTCTGCTGCCAATGACTGGAACGAATTGCAAAAATCACAGAATTTTGAGACTTATATCTCCCTCACTAACTTTAAACGTCAGAGCAGCTTACCGATCGCTGCAGCTGCACACAGCCCATCTGTAAATAGCCCATCCAACCAACCAACTACCTACCTCATCCCCATATTTGTTTTTGTTTTTCTGCTCTTTTTCACACCAGTATTTCTACTTGCACATCCTCATTTGCACATATATCCCTCCAGTGTAAATTGTAATTACTTCGCCACTATTGGCATATTTATTGCATTACCTCCTTATTTCATTTTCACACAATGTATACAGATTTTTATCCCTTGTGTAACTCTGTGTTATTTTTGTCGCACTGCTTTGCTTTATCTTGGCCAGGTCGCAGTTGTAAATAAGAACTTGTTCTCAACTAGCCTACCTGGTTAAATAAAGGTGAAATACATTTTTTTTTAAATAGTGTAGTTAGTGTAAATCTTGATGGAGGGCTTATGCTATAACTGCAGCTCAAGTACTTGAAATCCCACCCTCCAGCTGTAAGCACTAAGATTGGAACAATGCATATGGGTAATCCCTAACTAAAATGAAAAGGACAGCCACTCACTTCATACAGTTGTGTCAATTAATTTCATACTCTTCTCTTCAGTGTCCATGCTGACCCACACATGTTTTGTTACTATTTCATCTATCTACAACGGAACTGGAGCAGAGCTCCCCTTTAATTGATGCTGTACTGTAGCCTACAGTCTGGTCCCTCAGTGGGGTGAGGCCTACTGTATGTCTTGTGACAGTCTTCCCTATACCGTGAGCTCAGGTGGTTGGTGGCACGTTAATTTGGGAGGACAGGCTAGTGGTAATGGCTGGAGCGGAATGAGTGGTACATCAAACACATGATTTCCAACCATTTAAAATGAACTGTCCTCCCCTCAGTAGCCTCCTCTCCGAGGCCTGCTGCTGACCATAAACACAACACTGACTGAGAGAGAGGAGACAGACTGACAGCCTTCTGTCACACACACACACTCGTCCTCCTTTTCCACGGAAGTGTGTGTGTGTGTGTGTGTGCAGGCAGGCAGGCAGGCAGGCAGGCAGGCAGGCAGGCAGAGTGATGCTGCAATGTAAAGAGTTTTTCCTCTAAACTTAGATTGATGTCAGAAAAAGCATCAGTATTTCACAGGCTGCCAGTTACAGTGGAGCTCAGCATTATTTCCTGTATTCCCTTCACTCTCTGCTGATTTCCCCAGCGTTCACTCCTATACATACACACTATCTATATCTATCACTCCTATACATACACGCTATCTATATCTATCACTCCTATACATACACACTATCTATATCTATCACTCCTATACAGTGAGGGAAAAAAGTATTTGATCCCCTGCTGATTTTGTACGTTTGCCCACTGACAAATAAATGATCAGTCTATCATTTTAATGGTAGGTTTATTTGAACAGTAAGAGACAGAATAACAACAAAAAAATCCTGAAAAACGCATGTGAAAAATGTTATGTCCCTCTGTCTTCCCCCATGTCCTTGTGTGTGATTGTTTATTGTTAAGCCGTTTCTCTCCAGCTGGTGCAGTTTATTTATGCCTCGCCTGTTTTGCGTTTGGCATGTGTATTTGTATTACGCTTTTTGCGTTTTGTGTGATTCATTGGTTGAGTAAAGTGCTTTGCTCACTCAGTACTGTTCTCCTGCGCCTGACTTTTATGCACCAGCTACACAAGAGCCTTGACACTATCACACCTATACATACACACTATCTATATCTATCACACCTATACATACACACTATCTATATCTATCACTCCTATACATACACACTATCTATATCTATCACACCTATACATACACACTATCTATATCTATCACTCCTATACATACACACTATCTATATCTATCACACCTATACATACACGCTATCTATATCTATCACTCCTATACATACACACTATCTATATCTATATCTATATCTATCACACCTATACATACACGCTATCTATCTATCTATCTATCTATCTATCTATCTATCTATCTATCTATCTATCTATCTATCTATCTATCTATCTATCTATATCTATCACTCCTATACATACACACTATCTATATCTATATCTATCACTCCTATACATACACACTATCTATATCTATCACACCTATACATACACACTATCTATATTTATCACTTCTATACATACACACTATCTATATTTATCACCTCTATACATACACGAGTGGCTGACAGAGATGGTCGCCTCGCCTTCGAGTCCTTAGGAAACTATGCAGTATTTTGTATTTTTTACGTATTATTTCTTACATTGTTACCCCAGGAAATCTTAAGTCTTATTACATACAGCCGGGAAGAACTATTGGATACCACCCAGGACAATGGATCTAATCCTAGAAGCCGACCCAAAACAGGAGCGGCCTCCTGGTCAGACTTCATAGACGTATACTACCCGCCAATGTCCAGTTTCTTGACAACAAGGTAGATGAAATTCGAGCAAGGGTTGCCTTCCAGAGAGACATCAGAGATTGTAACATTCTCTGTTTCACGGAAACATGGCTCTCTCGGGATATGTTGTTGGAATCGGTTCAGCCACCGGGCTTCTCCATGTATCGCGCCGACAGAGATAAACACCTCTCTGGGAAGAGGAAGGATCGGGGGTGTATGCTTCATGATTAACGACTCATGGTGCAATCATAACATCATACAGGAACTCAAGTCCTTCTGCTCACCCGACCTAGAATTCCTCACAATCAAATGCCGGCCATATTACCTCCCGAGACAATTCTCGTCAGTCATCGTC
Organism: Brachymystax lenok tsinlingensis; assembly: GCA_030435695.1. Lineage (NCBI taxonomy): Eukaryota > Metazoa > Chordata > Actinopteri > Salmoniformes > Salmonidae > Brachymystax > Brachymystax lenok. The sequence goes on along the minus strand of CM059793.1, from coordinate 19,600,177 downwards.
ACAGCTGTGTACATTTCCCCTCAAGCAGACACCAAGACAGCCCTCAAGGAAGTTCACTGGACTCTATGTAAACTGGAGACCATATATCCTGAGGCTGCATTTATTGTAGCTGGGAATTTTAACAAAGCAAATTTGAGAACAAGGTTACCTAAATTCAATCAGCATATTAGTTGCACTACGTGCGGGGGTAATACACTCGATCACTGATACTCTCGGCAAATCTGACCACAATGCCATTTTGCTCCTACCGTCTTATAGGCAGAAACTCACAGGATGTATCTGTGACTAGAACCATTCAAAGCTGGTCTGACCAATCAGAATCCCTGCTTCAAGATTATTTTGATCATGCGGACTGGGATATGTTCCGGTCAGCCTCAGAAAACAACATTGATCCATACGCTGACTCGGTGAGTGAGTGTACATAACATGTGTATGTGACCAATACAATTTAATTTGATTTGATTTATCTATATCTACAGCTGAAGTCGGAAGTTTACAAACACCTTAGCCAAATACATTTAAACTCAGTTTTTCACAATTCCTGACATTTAATCCAAGTAAAAATTCCCTGTCGTAGGTCAGTTAGGATCACCACTTTATTTTAAGAATGTGAAATGTCAGAATAATAGTAGAGAGAACGATTTATTTCAGCTTTTATTTCTTTCATCACATTCCCAGTGGGTCAGAAGTTTACATACACTCAATTAGTATTTGGTAGCATTGCCTTTAAATTGTTTAACTTGGGTCAAACAATTTGGGTAGCTTTCCACAAGCTTCCCACAATAAGTTTGGTGAAATTTGGCCCATTCCTCCTGACAGAGCTGGTGTAACTGAGTCAGGTTTGTAGGCCTCCTTGCTCGCACACGCTTTTTCAGTTCTGCCCACAAATTGTCTATGAGATTGAGGTCAGGGCTTTGTGATGGCCACTCCAATACCTTGACTTTGTTGTACTTAAGCCATTTTGCCAAAACTTTGGAAGTATGCTTGGGGTCATTGTCCATTTGGAAGACCCATTTGTGACCAAGCATTAACTTCCTTACTGATGTCTTGAGATGTTGCTTCAATATATCCACATATTTTTCCTACCTCATGATGCAATCTATTTTGTGAAGTGCACCAGTCCCTCCTGTAGCAAAGCACCCCCACAACATGATGCTGCCACCCCCGTGCTTCACGGTTGGGATGGTGTTCTTCGGTTTGCAAGCGTCCCCCTTTTCCCTCCAAACATAACGATGGTCATTATGGCCAAACAGTTTCATCAGACCAGAGGACATGTCTCCAAAAATGACAGTATTTGTCCCCATGTGCAGTTGCATATCGTAGTCTGGCTTTTTTATGGTGGTATTGGAGCAGTGGCTTCATCCTTGCTGAGCGGCCTTTCAGGTTATGTCGATATAGGACTCGTTTTACTGTGGATATACATACTTCTGTACCTGTTTCTTCCAGCATCTTCACAAGGTCCTTTGCTGTTGTTCTGGGATTGATTTGCACTTTTTGCACCAAAGTACGTTCATCTCTCGAAGACAGAACGCGTCTCCTTTCTGAGCAGTATGACGGCTGCGTGGTCCCATGGTGTTTATACTTGCGTACTGTTGTTTGTACAGATGAACGTGGTACCTTCAGGCGTTTGGAAAATACTCCCAAGGATGAACCAGACTTGTGGAGGTCTGCAATTATTTTTTTAGGTCTTAGCTGATTTCTTTAGATTTTCCCATGATGTCAAGCAAAGAGGCACTGAGTTTGAAGGTAGGCCTTGAAATACATCCACAGGTACACCTCCAATTGACTCAAGTTATGTCAATTAGCCTTTCAGCAGCTTCTAAGGCCATGACATAATTTTCTGGAATTTTCCAAGCTGTTTAAAGGCACAGTCAACTTAGTGTATGTAAACTTCTGACCCACTGGAATTGTGATACAGTGAATTATAAGTGAAATAATCTGTCTGTAAACAATTGTTGGAAAAATTACTTGTGTCATGCACAAAGTAGATGTCCTAACCCGACTTGCCAAAACTATAGTTTGTTAACAAGAAACTTGTGGAGTGGTTGAAAACGAGTTTTAATGACTCCAACCTAAGTGTATGTAAACATTTGACTTCAACTTTATATCTATCACTGCTATACATACACTATCTATATCTACATCTATCACTCCTATACATACGCATTATCTATATATATATCACCCATATACATACACACTATCTATATCTATATTTATCACTCCTATACATACACAATACCTATATCTATATCTATCACTCATATACTTACACAATATCTATATCTATCACTCCTAGACATAGACACTATCTATATCTGTATCTATCACTCCTAGACATAGACACTATCTATATCTGTATCTATCACTCCTGTACATACACGCTATCTCTCTCTCTCTCTCTCTCTCTCTCTCTCTCTCGCTCTCTCTCTCTCTCTCTCTCTCTCTCTCTCTCGCTCTCTCTCAATTCAATTCAATTCAAAAGACTTTATTGACAAAGCAAGTTAAATTACTTACATTGTCAAAGTATACATATAACAAAAATGGTGGGACCAACAGCAATAATAATAGTAGTAGTGGAAATGGGATTACTATTAATTACAGAAACTACAACAACAATATTCATTAGAATAATAATACATTAAAGCTATAGTAGTGGACTAGTCTCACCCTGACTGAGAAGCCACATGACATGGTACAAAAGCCAAAACAAAACTTAATGGGACATATTATTGATTTTACATTGCACTTTTCACTGGCTATGCCTCAGGTTGGGGTGGCAGGTAGCCTAGTAGTTAGAGCTTTGGACTAGTAACTGAAAGGTTGCAAGATCAAATCCCTGAGTTGACAAGGTAAAAAACTGACATTCTGCTCCTGAACAAGGCAGTTAACCCACTGTTCCTAGGCTGTCATTGAAAATAAGACTTTGTTCATAACTGACTTGCCTAGTTAAATAAAGGTACAAACAAAAGGTTGTGGCAGAAGGACACATATTTGTCTGACAAAACTGCACATTTTGGCTTTTCACCCAATAACAATTCAATTCTTTCTTCATATTTAATAGTTTCAAATTCTTTGGACTGAATGATAATTTTGGGAAATAAAGATTATCTTAGGTCTGAGTATTTGTCACAGTGTAATAGAAAATGCAGCTCTGTCTCTGCTTCTCCCCTGGAGCAGAGTGAGCACAGCCTGTCCTCTCTGGGCAGCCAGGATTGCCTGTGACTACCAGTCTCTATAGCTAGACTGTGCTCACTGAGTCTGTACCTAGTCAGTGTTTTCAGTTTTGTCAGCTAGTCTGCCACCATGAACTGTTTAGAGCCAAATAGTATTGAAGTTTACTTAGATTTTTTTGTGGTGTCTTTCCAAAAGGTGGTATACATATTGTTTTGCTTTGTGATGATTTGGTTGGGCCAGATTTTCTTAGTGATGTCTTGAGGATCTATGGGGTTGGTTTTGTTGAACTGAGCCTCAGAACCAGCTGGCTGAGGGGACTCTTCTCTTGTTTTATGTCTTGACATTATAGAGCTGTGTGATGGAATGTTTTGCGGCCACTTGGCTCTTTTTTTCTATTCGAATAAGGAGGGGGTATTCGCCCAATCTTTGCACTTGCAAAACTCTGCATGCAGCATTTCGATTGGATGTTTGTCCCATTTGGTACATTAATTATTAGAGAGCGGACCCCGTACTTCGCTGCCATATAGAACAGTTGGTTCTATAACTGATTTGAACATTTTGAGTCAGATTCTAATTGGAATTTCGATTTTAATGTTCCTTTTAATGGCATAGAATGCTCTTCTTGCTTTGTCTCTCAGCTCATTCACAGCCATGTGAAAGCTACCTGTGTTGCTGATATTTAGTCCTAGATACGTGTAGTTTTTGGTGTGTTCAAATAGAACAAATATTTTTTCAAATTTACACCTTCTTTGCTGTAAGAGAATGTTAAGGCTAAAAAGTTGTCCAGGAGAGATTTTTTGACAACTAATCTAATGGTAGATTTCTGTACTGTTTGCACTCCATCTATAGGCCTGTTTAGTTCCATGTAATTTTTTGGGCCGTGATGCTTCATGGTTGGGTTCCGCTCTTCTCAGATCCACTGGGATTTTACTGTGGTCTGAGAGAGGTGTTAGTGGGCTGACTGTGAAGCCTCTGAGAGACTCTGGGTTGAGGTCGGTGATGAAGTAGTCCACAGTACTGCTGCCAGGGGATGAGCTGTAGGTGTACCTACCAAAAGAGTCCCCTCTTAGGCTACCATTGACAATGTACAGACCCAGTGTTCGACAGAGCTTCAGGAGCTGTACTCCATTGCTGTTTTTCACTTTGTCCTAGTTGTTTCTCGAGGGGTATGTGTGGAGGGAAAGGTTGTTGCTTCCCAGTAGGTGTTTGCCCCCATGACTGTTAACAGTGTCTGGTTCTTCTGCTGTTCTACCATTCAGGTATCCACAGACCAGTACGTTGCCTTGGGCCTGAAAGTAACTAATCTCCCCCTCTAGAATGGAGAAACTTTCTTAATTGAAGTAGGGTGACTCTGAGGGGGGGAATGTATGTGGCACAGAGGAAGACATTTTTATCTGTTAAGATAGCCTCCTTGTTGCTTTTTAACCAGATAAAGAATTCACCCAGGAACAGCAGAGATTGTTCCGCTGTTCCTGGGTGGAGAGGTTGGGCTGCGGTTTAAAGTGACGTCCTTGAGAGTCTTGGCAAGGATGGGGACTGTCTCCCTGTACAGGTGAACATGGTCAAGGAGACAGTCCAGATCGAGGGTGGGATGGTGGGCCAGGTGTACATTGGGTTGCAGGGCACAGTCCCGGGAGAGGCTGGCGTTTATTCTTTGGATTGTGACAGGGTGGAAGTCCTTCCTCTGTAGAAGGGTTGACACCACAATCCTCTCTCTCTCTCTCTCTCTCTCTCTCTCTCTCTCTCTCTCTCTCTCTCTCTCTCTCTCTCTCTCTCTCTCACTCTCTCATTAAAGGCTTTAAAAGGCCCTTATTAGGGAATGTAAATAAGTAATGAGGTGGAGTGGTTTGCTGTGGCTACAGCCCTCTACCCATCTCTCAGGTACATGACCCACACTCAAATAGACTGGCTGGTGGTAGTGGTCTAACTCATACAATAACCAGCCCTGGAGTCACTAACTGTTGCTAAAATGCTTTTAACTAAACTCACAGTCTATCCCGTTCCCCATAAAGAGACAGAGTTAACAGCCTAGTTGTCAGAGTAGATAGGTAGAAGTTGCTCCTGAGCACTGATACAGGCTCTTCTATTTTCTCCATCACTCTGGCCAGTCCCAGCCAAATAGCCCAATAGGGGAGTGGAGTTGACATGCCTGTGTCTAGTCTGTGCTGCTGGGTGCAGCCCAACCTATTATCCCCCTGTACTCCATCCCCATTAAAAGTGCACTGGAGCAAAGGATTGGAATGGCAGGGGCCCATACTAATGAGGATAATGTGTGCATCTACAGATTGGGAAAGTGCTCCCTTTCAGCAGAGGTCAATGCACATTTACATTTCTCCAATCTGTCAGTTGGAAGACAGTGGCCAAAACAGCTACTAAGCCTGCAATATTTTTTCCTTACTCACCAACACCCAATTAGCTGGGAGCTTACTAGTGATGGGGAAATATATATAGTTACATATCAGGATATTATGTTTGCCGATATATTGTATCGATTTGAAATTATCGCTATATTATTTTTGTGCTAGTTGTCTGTACCTGTATCAAATGGCAGTATTTTTCCTTCATAGCTTGTTGTCGATCTTCTTTTTAAATAGGGAACCAACATGTTTTCAGGTCTGATCAAAACTAATTTTTCTCATGGCTCTCACTTGTCCCTCTGCAGCAGACGTACGGTGAGCAATATGTTAGGAACATCGAATCGTAATAAAATCACAGTATTGAATCGCAATACATATAGAATCGTGAGAATCGCAATACATATTGTATTGGCACCTAAGTATTGTGATAATATCGTATTGTGAGGTCCCTGGATATTCCCAGCTTAAACACGACCTCTAAAGGAAGTGGAAGTACAGAGTGCAAGTTGTGTTGGCGTGACGCCTTCTTTGTCAGTTGAACATCTGTTCTGTTGTTTCTTTGTCATTAATTCATATATCATACTGTGACCTACCTGTGCACTGATTCGTGGACTTAGACATCGGCGTTTCAGGCGCTTGCATCATCAGGGACTTAAATGTGTCTCCTATCTACTTCTGTGTGCATCTCCAGTGCCGGCCTGATGTTTGGCACTGTCCACGACTGCTTCTGGACCTATGCCCTCACAGTCGACACTAAGAGCAAGGTACTGAAGTACTGTACCACCTTCACCTTAATCACTCCTTCTTTAACCTATAAGATCTTAGCACACAGCTTCTTGCAGCCAGGTGTGGTAGCATACTACCCTGTAATGGCCTTCCCTGGTGGCCAGTCAATTACTTTACACCACTGGCTGCCTGGCCATTAATAAATGCCTTTACAGCTGTTGGCAGCAGGCAGCGCAATATGTCCTGGAGTTGCGTTCTGTCACAGAGGGCCATCACAAAGTATAGATGGCTGTGTTAGCCTGTTCCTTGTGACTCTGAGGTGTCAACAATACTAAATTGAGATGCTTTGGTTCTGTTAAGATCCAAAATGGCTGAATTACCATATTGGCAATTCTGTGTGAATTATGTTAAGAAAAGAGCATTCAACTGTTACTTCTTCAAACAATCTACAATGATTAGCATTGAAACGGTTATTTCACAGTATTGTTATTTCTTGTCATGTTTAAATCTCAAAGTGCTCTTCCCTCATTACATAGCCAATTGAACACAAAGGCAAGGGGCAGTGGTCTAAAAACTTGATCAGGGTCTGTGACTGACCTCCTATCCTTCCTCTCAGAGGGATTGTATTTCTGAGGCTTCATCAACCTAGTTTAGATCTTCTCATTCACACAATATAGACAGACTGGACTGGAGAGGACAAGTTAAACGACCCCAATGGAGACCATACCATTATTGACTTAAGCAGTCTGACTAGTCCTGTGTCAATTAAGCTGGAGAGTTGAGTAGTGGTGTTGGTTCTGGTTAGGGTTCTATCATCAAATCAAATGACATTTTATTGGTCACATACACATGGTTAGCAGATGCTAACGCGAGTGTAGTGAAATGCTTGTGCTTCTAGTTCCGACCAGCAGTAAAATCGAACAAGTAATCTAACAACTTCACAACAACTACCTTTTACACACAAATGTAAAGGGATGAATAGAATATGTACATATAAATACATTTGAAATCGGAAGTTTACATACACTTAGGTGTTGCAGTCATTAAAAATCATTTTTCAACCACTCGACAAATTTCTTGTTAACAAACTATAGTTTTGCCAAGTCGGTGAGGACATCTACTTTGTGCATGACACAAGTCATTTTTCCAACAATTGTTTACAGACAGATTATTTCACTTATAATTCACTGTATCACAGTTCACATACACTTTTTGGAGAAATGCCCTCTGGTTAGATGAAACAAAAATATAACTGTTTGGCCGTAATGACCATCGTTATGTTTGGAGGAAAAAGGGGGAGGCTTGCAAGCCAAAGAACACCATCCCAACCGTGAAGCATGGGGGTGGCAGCATCATGTTGTGGGAGTGCTTTGCTGCAAGAGGGACAGGTGCACTTAACAAAATAGATGGAATCATGAGGTAGGAAAATTATGTGGATATATTGAAGCAACATCTCAAGACATCAGTCAGGAAGTTAAAGCTTGGTCGCAAATGGGTCTTCCAAATGAACAATGATCCCAAGCATACTTCCAAAGTTGTGGCAAAATGGCTTAAGGGAGAGGCCATCACAAAGCCCTGACCTCAATCCTATAGAAAATTTGTGGGCAGAACTGAAAAAGTGTGTGCGAGCAATGAGGCCTTACAAACCTGACTCATTTACACCAGCTCTGTCTGGAGGAATGGGCCAAAATTTACCCAACTAATGTGGGAAGCTTGTGGAAGGCTACCCGAAACGTTTGAGGGTGGTGCAATTGCTGTACCAGGCGGTGATACAGCCCAACAGGATGCTCTTGATTGTGCATCTGTAAAGGTTTGTGAGTGTTTTAGATGACAAGCCACATTTCTTCAGCCTCCTGAGGTTGAAGAGGTGCTGTTGCGCCTTCTTCACCACACTTGTCTGTGTGGGTGGACCATTTCAGTTTGTCCGTGTACGCCGAGGAACTTAACTTTCCACCTTCTCCACTACTGTCCCGTCAATGTGGATGGGGGAGGGGTGGGGGGGTGCTCCCTCTGCTGTTTCCTGTAGTCCACGATCATCTCCTTTGTTTTGTTGACGTTGAGTGAGAGGTTATTTTCCTGACACCACACTCCGAGGGCCCTCACCTCCTCCTTGTAGGCCATCTCATGTTGGTAATCAGGCCTAACACTGCAGTGTCATCTGCAAACTTGATGATTGAGTTGGAAAGCGTGCATGGCAACGCAGTCATGGGTGAACAGGGAGTACAGGAGAGGGCTGAGAATGCACCCTTGTGGGGCCCCAGTGTTGAGGATCAGCGGGATGGAGATGTTGTTTCCTACCTTCACCACCTGGGGGTGGCCCGTCAGAAAGTCCAGAACCCAGTTGCACAGGTCGGGGTCGATATCAGTTTGGAGGGTACTATGGTGTTAAATGCTGAGCTGTAGTCAAAGAACAGCATTCTTACATAGGTATTCATCTTGTGCAGATGGGATAGGGCAGTGTGCAGTGTGATGGCGATTGCATTGTCAGTGGACCTATTGGGGCGGTAAGCAATTTAAAGTGGGTCCAGGATATTAGGTAGGTTGGATGTGACATTAACATTGACTAGCTTCTCAAAGCACTTCATGATGACAGAAGTGAGTGCAATGGGGCGATAGTCATTTAGTTCAGTCACCTTAGCTTTCTTGGGAACAGGAACAATGGTGGCCATCTTGAAGCATGTGGGGACAACAGATTGGGTTAGGGATTGGTTGAATATGTCCGTAAACACACCAGCCAGCTGGTCTGCGCATGCTCTGAGGACGCGGCTAGGGATGCCGTCTGGGCCGGCAGCCTTGCGAGGGTTAACACGTATAAATGTTTTACTCATGTTGGCGACGGAGAAGGAGAGCCCACAGGCTTTGGTAGCGGGCTGTGTCAGTGGCACTGTATTGTCCTCAAAGCGAGGAAAGAAGTTGTTTAATTTTTTTGGGAGCAAGACGTCGATGTCCGCGACGGGGCTGGTTTTCTTTTTGTAATCCGTGTTCGACTGTAGACCCTGCCACATACGTCTTGTGTTTGAGCCGTTGAATTGCAACTCTACTTTGTCTCTAATCCGCGTATACATCAATGTGGTTGTCTGAGGCTATCCGGAACATATCCCAGTCCACGTGATGGAAGCAATCTTGAAGCGTGTCCGATTGGTCAGACCAGTGTTGTATTGACCTGAGCACGGGCGTTTCCTGTTTTAGTTTATGTCTATAGGCTGGGAGCAACAAAATGAGTTCATGGTCAGATTTGTATGCAGGGCTTTGTATGCATCGCGAAAGTTTGAGTAGCAATGATCCAGATTTCTACCAGCTTGTGTCAGGCATTCGATATGCTGATAGAATTTAGGGAGTATTGATCTTAGGTTAGCTTTGTTAAAATCCCAAGCTACAATAAATGCAACCTCAGGATGTATAATGCGGTCGGCATTTGATTTTAAGGAATTCTGGGTCAGGTGAACAAAAGGACTTGAGTTCCTGTATGTTGTTGTGATTACACCATGAGTCGTTAATCATGAGGCGTATACCCCCGCCCTTCTTATTACCAGAGAGATGTTTGTTTCTGTCGGCGCGATGCGCGAAGAAACCGGGTGGCTGTACCGACTCTGACAACGTATCCCAAGTGAGCCATGTTTCCGTGAAACAGAGAATGTTACAATCTCCGATGTCTCTGGAAGGCAACTCGTTCCCTAATTTCGTCCACCTTGTTATTAAGAGATTGTACATTGGCAAGTAATATGCTAGGAAACGGTGGATGGTGTGCTGGCCTTCTGAGTCTGACCAGTAGGCCGCTCCGTCTGCCTCTCCTGCGGCGACCGTGTTGTTTTGGGTCGGCCTTTGGGATAAGATCCCATGTCCAGGGTGGAGGTCCGAACGAAGGATCCGCTTTGGGAAAGACGTATTCCTGGTCGTAATGATGGTAAGTTGACATCGCTTTTATATCCAATTGTTCTTTCCGGCTGTATGTAATAACACTTGAGATTATCTGTGCTAGCAATGTAAGAAATAGTACATAAAAAAACAAATTACTGCATAGTTTTCTAAGGACCTGAAGCGAGGCGACCATCTCTGTCGGCGCCATCTTGCTTGAATGAGGCTAGAATGACTGATTCGGGTCTCTCAGGTTGCAAGATTACTCTTGTACTCCCAGGACAGTCAAATGTCAGTATTGAATAGAGTGGTTTCCTGAGTGTTGGGAGTAGAGTAGAGTGACAGTGTGCTGTGCTCTCTTGGATTGCCAGGTTTGCCAGGAGCAGTTTGTGGCCCTGCACAATCAGGCCATGCTCCAAGAGCTGTCCAACTTCCTACAGTACCATTCAAAGTTTGGACACACCTACTCATTCAAGGGTTTTTCTTTATTTTTACAATTTTCTACATTGTAGAATAATAGTGAAGACATCAAAACTATGAAATAACACATATGGAATCATGTAGTAACCAAAAAAGGGTTAAACAAATCAAAATATATTTTATATTTGAGATTCTTCAAAGTAGCCATCCTTTGCCTTGATGACAGCTTTGCACACTCTTGGCATTCTCTCAACCAGCTTCATGATGTAGTCACCTGGAATGCATTTCAATTAACTACTTAGGGAGTGGTGGGGCGCTAGCGGTTTTGGAGAGTCTGGCGTGCCCAAAGCAAAATGCCTGCCACTCAGGCTCAGAAAATAGGTAATGCACATAATTAGTACTATTGGATAGGAAACACTCTGAAGTTTCTAAAAGTGTTAACATAATGTCTGTGAGTATAACAGAACTGACTGTTACCATGGTCCTTGGTCTTATTTCCCTTGGCATGTGCACCTACTACGTACACAGGCACACACTTGCAATGGAAGACCTAATGAGGTCTTATACTAGAATCACCCGTGGGACGGAAGCGATCACGATTTTCGGAAGTTGGCAATAGATCCTGAAACCCCATCAGGGGGTCCATCCACAGCATCCCCAGCCTCCTCTCCCGAATTCGCTAGGTCAGCCCTGTAATGTCCCCAATGTAAGCTTTGTCATTCAGGGTGCCATTTTTCCATGTGCCTTAACTGCCCACCTTCAAGTAGGATCACCCTAGATATGACATTAGAGACAATTACATGATAGAGTTAAAGGCAGAAACTCCCATTTCTGACCCGAGGGTATAAAACATGTGAGTTAAGAATTAACATATGAGACAAGGTGACCAAGTGCTGCAGCCAAGGTCTGAGTAGTCAGCAACCCCAAAACGCAAGAAGAAGACAAAGGAAGAAGACAAAGGAACCTTTTAACAATCTATGCTACGGATGAGTAAGTTGTGTCTAAGAGGGTTAATTCAAGCAGGACCACCCGGTTACTCTCCAAGGAATCGTGTGTCTACACTGCTTTCATTCCTACGCTGGTGCCCTGAGCTACAGTTGAAGTCGGAAGTTTACATACACCTTAGCCAAATACATTTAAACTCAGTTTTTCACAATTCCTGACATTTAATCCTAGTAAAAATTCCCTGTCTTAGGTCAGTTAGGATCACCATTTTATTTTAAGAATGTGAAATGTCAGAATAATAGTAGAGAGAAGGATTTATTTCAGCTTTTCTTTCTTTCATCACATTCCCAGTGGGTCAGAAGTTTACATACGTGCACTCAACTAGTATTTGTCCCATTCCTCCTGACAGAGCTGGTGTAACTGCCTCCTTGCTTGCACACGCTTTTTCTGTTCTGCCCACAAATTGTCTATAGGATTGAGGTCACGGCTTTATGATGGCCACTCCAATACCTTGACTTTGTTGTCCTTAAGCCATTTTGTCACAACTTTGGAAGTACGCTTGGGGTCATTGTCCATTTGGAAGACCCATTTGCGACCAAGCTTTAACTTCCTGACTGATGTCTTGAGATGTTGCTTCAATAAATACACATAATCTTCCTACCTCATGATGCCATCTATTTTGTGAAGTGCACCAGTCCTTCCTGCAGCAAAGCACCCCTACAACATGATGCTGCCAATCCCGTGCTTCACGGTTGGGATGGTGTTCTTCGCCTTGCAAGCATTCCCCTTTTTCCTCCAAACATAACGATGGTCATTATGCCAAACAGTTCTATTTTTGTTTCATCAGACCAGAGGACATTTCTCCAAAAAGTACAATCTTTGTCCCCATGTACAGTTGCAAACCGTAGTCTGGCTTTTTTATGGCGGTTTTGGAGCAGTGGCTTCTTCCTTGCTGAGCGGCCTTTCAGGTTATGTAGATATAGGACTCATTTTACTGTGGATATAGATACTTTTGTACCTGTTTCCTCCAGCATCTTCACAAGGTCCTTTGCTGTTGTTCTGGGATTGATTTGCACTTTTCGCACCAAAGTACGTTCATCTCTAAGAGACAGAACGCGTCTCCTTCCTGAGCAGAATGACGGCTGCGTGGTCCCATGGTGTTTATACTTGCATACTATTGTTTGTACAGATGAACGTGGTACCTTCAGGCGTTTGGAAATTTCTCCCAAGGATGAACCAGATGTGTGGAGGTCTACACATTTTTTCTGAGGTCTTGGCTGATTTCTTTAGACTTTCCCATGATGTCAAGCAAAGAGGCACTGAGTTTGAAGGTAGGCCTTGAAATACATCCACAGGTACACCTCCAATTGACTCAAATGATGTCAATTAGCCTATCACAAGCTTCTAAGGCCATGACATCATTTTCTGGAATTTTCCAAGCTGTTTAAAGGCACAGTCAATTTAGTGTATGTAAACTTCTGACCCACTGGAATTGTGATACAGTGAATTATAAGTGAAATAATCTGTCTGTAAACAATTGTTGGAAAAATTACTTGTGTCATGCACAAAGTAGATGTCCTAACCCGACTTGCCAAAAATGTTAACTATTTGTTAACAAGAAATTTGTGGAGTGGTTGAAAAACAAGTTTTAATGACTCCAACCTAAGTGTATGTAAACTCCTGACTTCAACTCTACATGGCTGGTTGTCCTCAGAAGACCCCTTTTCAAGGGCGAGGAAACAGACCACTAAGACAAAGGACACTGACATCGTGAGGACAATCAGAGAGTTACACCCGGTAACCAAAGAAGTGCCGTCAACAGAGGAGAAGACGAACCCGGTCCACGAAGAGACACCCTATCGGAGACCTTCAACACGTAATTACATCGTTATATTCTGACCCATAGGAGCGGCAGTTTGGGGCATGGTAAGGGTTAAAATAAGCACCCTTTACAAATGTACCCAAGTGTGCTTTTCTCTAGTGCACTCTCTCTTTCTCTCTCTTTTGAAATCCCCATTTTGTGTAACACGTGTCATATTGTGTTGGTCCGCTAGGGACCTGTTTCATTGTACTGTTCTAATCAATAGCCTAGACTGTGTGTATGTGTATCTTATATTATCATTTTAGCTTGTTAGTAAATAAATACTCAACTCTAATGTTGTGGTACGGACTTATTTAGTGGGACTCGGGTTTGTGCAGATTCCCGGATTATGCGATGTTCAGAATGAGACTGTAGAGGAAATTAATTAATTAGCGACTGTTGTAAAATCGATATTCTGATATTCTTTGAGTTCATTTGGGAAATACAAACTCAATAAAACCAAACTTTCTCATGGTGCCCCAGGAAATTGAGTTAATAATTACCTGATTAATTTAATCACGTAATTATAGACAGTTAATCATTCGATGAACAGCAGTCGTCACATTAATCAGTCCAACGTCACGACAGTATCATACCGTAGTCCGACTATCAATGAAATTAATGGGTGGGTGGACCTTCTCCTGCTCCACGTTGCCCTCCCCTCCACAGCACAGCAAAGTGACCCAGAACACCTTGACAGACAGGCCTGTCTACACTCACACATGACAGGTTACAGTCAACAGTGTCTGACTTTACCTATATAATGGTAGGGGAAACATTGACTCCTACACAGCGTCTATAGAAGTCAACAGCCATGTATCAGGGAAACTTTCAGAGTTGAGTTCACTGTTGATCCGATGATAGAGATGGATATTAGATTTGACAGATCAAACGTAGGTAATCCTCACCCATTAATGTATCCTCCACTACGTCCTACCACTTTCACTGACGTGAGGCTCTGTGTTTTGTTCTTCTCACCCAGCCGACTTTGATCTACAACGGGTGAAGGAATCCACTTACTTCTTCAGCTGAGCGGAACAGACACACAAACAGACCAACAGGAAGCAGAAGCCAAATGGAGGGATATGAGTAGGATTGACAGGCTGTGAGGCTGAACACTGGCAGGGCTGTGTGGGGCCTGGGAGGCTTTGAAGGATTGTCTCCCTCAGACATCAGCTGATTGATCCACAGCCTGCTGGGCTAAGCCAAGGCCTTCTGAAGCAGCTCCATCACTCATAATGACCCACAGCAAGCCAGAGACCAGCCAGCCACAGACCAGTGTGGGTGGAGAGGAGGAGAGGCTAGCTCTGGAGAAGAGAGGAGAGCAGTTCCCCCACTCTGGACTGGAGAGGATCTCAACAGAGCTCAATTATTGCCCATGCTTGGACTTTTACACCCATGTTACTGTTGTGTGTGGATGGGTGTGTGTGTGGGTGTGAGAGAAAGTATGTGTGTGTGTGTTTGTGTGTGCGTGTGCACGAATGACATCCCTTGACCGAAAATGTGAGCTTTGTGTGTTATACTGTTTCATATGTGTTCTGCACACCTGTGTGTGTGTGTCCTCAAGAACACCTCCATTACATAGTGAGCCAGAGACTCTAAGAGAGACTTCTAAGAGAGTGAGTGTGATCGGTGTGTGCCCTCCATCCCCCTTCCCTCTCTGGGCAGAGTCGGGCCGCTCTCTCCCTCCCCCTCTCTTTCCATAGGGCTCTGATCCACCCGCTCCATCCCTCTGGCTAACACCTGGGTGATTAAGCACATGATCCTGCCTTTCATCAATTTAGAGACATCTAGGAAGATACCCACTCTGATATTTAAAGCCACACCTCATTTACCCTGCAGCTTCTATCTCAAGGCCATCAGACTGATAAATAGCCATCACTAGCTGGCTACCACCAGGTTACTCAACCCTGCACCTTTCAGGCTGCTGCCCTATATGCATAGACATGGAATCAAATAAAATAAAATCTAACTTTAATTGTCACATGCGCTGAAAACAACAAGTGTAGACTTTACAGTGAAATCCTTACTTACAAGCCCTTAACCAACAGTGCAGTTCAAGAAGAGTTAAGAAAATATTTACCAAGTAGACTAAAATAAAAAGTAATAATAATAATGAGGTTATATACAGGGGGAACCAGTACCGAGTCAGTGTGCGGGGGTACAGGTTAGTTGAGGTAATTTGTACATGTAGGTGGGGGTGAAGTGAATATGCATAGATAATAAACAGCGAGTAGCTGTCCGGTCGGGATTTTATTAGTTATTCAGCAGTCTTATGGCTTGGGGGTAGAAGCTGTTGAGGAGCCTCTTGGTCCTAGACTTGGCGCTCCGGTACCGCTTGTCGTGCGGTAGCAGAGAAAACAGTCTATAATTTGGGAATCACTGGCCACTTTAATCATGTTTACATACTGCTTTACTCATCTCATGTGTATGTACTGTATTCTATTTACTGTATTGTAGTCAATGCCACTCCGACGGTATTCGTCCTAATATTTATATCTTTCTTAATTGCATTCTTTTACTTTTAGATTTGTGTGTATTGTTGTGAATTGTTAGATACTACTGCACTGTTGGAGCTAGGAACACAAGTATTAACATCTGCTAAATGTGTGTATGTGACCAAAAAAAATGGATTTGAAGTTTACACTGGAGACATTTCCTCTCACTCACAGAGGGAAGACAATAGAAATAATTGGTGAATGAATGGAAAGGAGGGAAACGTCTCTGACTATGTTATGTATTATTCAGATTTTCACTTCCTTTTGCAGTGATTAAGCACTTGATTCTTGAAAATAAATATGTATTTCTTAAAGTGTCTCTTGTTCATTTGATGATGAGGTTTGAATGGATTTGGTGTTTACAGAAATGGGGATGTATTACATTATATCGGATTCTTTCATTGTATATCGAGCATCGTAAGATGAAGGTCTCCTTTACTCAGGGAACCACAAAGGGTTTGAAGAATTGCTAATCAAAACGGATCATATTTTTCTGGGCCAGTGCCCAAATCTAGAGGTAAAATTTTTAGGAATGGCATCTGCTCTGGAAAGCTACAGCAGTTTCAGACAATTTTGTATTTATTTATCCCTTATTTTACCAGGTAAGTTGACTGAGAACACATTCTCATTTACAGCAACGACTTGGGGAACAGTAACATAGGATCAGTGAGCCAGTTGGAAGCTGGTGATGATTAGGTGGCCATGATGGTATGAGGGCCAGATTGGGAATTCAAATGAAATTGTATTTGTCACGTGTGCTGAATACAACAGCTGTAGACCTTACCGTGAAATGCTTACTCACAAGCCCTTAAAAAAACCAACAATGCAGTTTTAAGAAAATATAGTTTTTTTTATTTACTAAATAAACGAAAGCAAATTTTTGTAATAAAAAGTAACACAATAAAATAACAATAATGAGGCTATATACATGGTGTACCGGTACTGAATCAATGTGCAGGGGAACAGGTTAGTCGAGGTAATTTGTAGGGGTGGGTAAAAAACAGCGAGTAGCAGCAGTGTAAAAACAAAAGGGGGGGGGGAGGGGGTCAATGCAAATAGTACGGGTGGCCATTTGATTAATTGTTCAGCAGTCTTATGGCACCACCCTGTCCACATCGAAGGGACAGCAGTGGAGAAGGTGGAAAGTTTTACATTCCTCGGCATACACATCACAGACAAACTGAAATGGTCCACCCACACAGACAGTGTGGTAAAGAAGGAGCAAACTCATTAGGCTGAAAAAATGTGGCTTGTCACCCAAAACTCTGACAGACTTTTACAGATGCACAATCGAGAGCATCCTGTCGGGCTGTATCACATCCTAGTTCGGCAACTGCACTGCCCTCAACTGCAAGGCTCTCCAGAGGGTGGTGTGGTCTGCACAACGCATTACCGGGGGCAAACTACCTGCCCTCCAGGACACCTACAGCACCCGATGTCACAGGAAGGCAAAAAAGATCATCAAGGACAACAACCACCCGAGCCACTGCCTGTTCACCCCGCTATCATCCAGAAGGCGAGGTCAGTACTGGTGCATCAAAGCTGGGACCGAGAGACTGAAAAACAGCTTCTATCTCAAGGCCATCAGACTGTTAAACAGCAGTCACTAACATTGAGTGGCTGCTGCCAACATACTGACTTAAATCTCTAGCCACTTTAAATAATAGGATTGGATGTAACAAATGTATCACTAGCCACAATTTTGTATATAATGTTTACATATCCGACATTACTCATGCCAAATGTATACACTGTACTCTATACCATCTACTGAATCTTGCCTACGCAGGTCAGCCATCGCTCATCCATATATTTATATGTACATACTCGTATTCATTCCTTTACTCTTGTGTGTATAAGGTAGTTGTTGTGAATTTGTTAGATTACTTGTTAGATACTACTGCATGAAGCACTAGAAGCACAAGCATTTTGCTACACTCGCATTAACATCTGCTAACCATGTGTATCTGACAAATAAAATTAGGTTAGATTTGATTTGATGTGTTGTGTTGGATTTGCTCCAAGCATAACGCTTTGTATTCAGGACATAAAGTTAATTTCTTTGCCACATTTTTTGCAGTTTTACTTTCGTGCCTTATTGCAAACAGGAGTAACTACAATGTTGTTGATCAATTCTCAGTTTCCTCCTATCACAGCCATTAAACTCTGTAACTGTTTTTAAAGTCACCATTGGTCTCATGGTGAAATCCCTGAGCGGTTTCCTTCCTCTCCGGCAACTGAGTTAGGAAGGATGCCTGTATCTTTGTAGTGACCAGGTGTATTGATACACCATTCAAAGTGCAATTAATAACTTCACAATCTTCAAATGGATGTCAGCTTTTTTTTTACCCATTTACCAACAGGTGCCCTTCTTCGCTGTGTATTGGGGGGAAAATCCTGGTCTTTGTGTTTGAAATTCACTGCTCGGCTGAGGGACCTTACAGATAATTGTATGGGTGGGGTACAGAGATGAGTAATTCAAAAATCATGTAAAACCCTGTTATTCCACACAGAGTCCATGCAACTTAGTATGTGAGTTGTTCAGTACATTTTTACTCCTGAACTTGTTTAGGCTTGCCATAACAAAGGGCTTGTATACTTATTGATGAATTAATTTCTAAAAACATAATTCCACTTTGACATTATGGGCTATTATGTGTAGGCCAATAACACAAAAAGGATGTCTTTATTTCATCCAGATTCATGAGTACTGTTCACTATTAAACTCTTAAAAATGCATCAGATACAATTCCTACTTTGAGACGCTTGATATGTTCCCCCATCTTATTTTTCATTATCCAAAAAACTAAAGTAATCCTCATAGTGTTCGATACCTTGTAAATATGGGCCCAGAAGTACGCAGCATATAAGAGGATGGGTGAAGTGATGGTGATTAACCCAGTTACCAGTACTTCCCTGGGTTTGTTATGTCTAAGAAGGCTTAAAAGGAAGCATGGAATTCCTGATTGACCATATTGAAATGGCTATATACTGAAAAAAGGATACGTATGAGGGCTTCCCTGGTGTTGCAGAGGATAAAAGACCTGGCTTGGGACCCAACTTATTGCAGGTTCAAACCCCACATGTGCAGATCGTCAACATAGTGTAGAAAATATGGTTGTGTTTGTATGATTAAATGCCGAACAAATGTCCTATGAATGAAATTAAAATACCCTGTGTTCTTTATCACCTTCAAATGCGAATTGCCATTAAAGAGAGAAACATAAGGGAGATTTATTCCAGTCTAATTTAAGGAGCTACAAAATTGCATGCTGAGAATATTGTGGTAATATTAGGTAAAACTTAAATTTAACCGTTCCTAAATGTTCTGAGGACCTCCAATACAAAGTTAAATGTGTATTGTGTGAACATCAATGGAATATTATGTAAAATCTAAAACAAATATGCTATGAATGTCATAAAAATTGACTTATTTGGAAAATGTGGAACATTGTGCAAAATATCCAACCTTTTTATTCAAGTAAAGTAATGTACATGTCGGATAAACTGGACTGATGGAAACAGCTAATTTACTGGAAAGTTTGTTTTTACAAAACAAAACACGGTAGACAAGGTGAGATATTTTTGTGTCGGTAAAATTATGCGAGAAATGGCGGTGGAAACACTTTATGTGCAAATATTGGTATAATAACCATCATACGCGATGACATGATGTGTAGTCCTCTCACAACGACCCGAGAAATCATGCAGTTTATTAGGCTACAGATTAAATAAATTATGATGAACTTCACAGGGTGGAAATGCAAGGTGATGAGTTTGATGCTCCTTTCCAATACATTTTTAGGGTCTTATTCTGGTAACATGATGATCGATACTTGGCTGCCTTTTGACAAATTTCAATAATCTTGCTGTTTTGTTCATAATAATCTCATCATGTAGGCTATACCTGCGTGATGTTGGATAGAGAAAACGTGTCAATACCAGAGTGGGCACATTCGCTAGATATCGCAAACTGTTTAGTGACAAAACGATCAGTAGATGCCGCCGGAGTAGATGGCTGCCGTTTTATGGGCTCTTGACCAACCGTACTATTTTGATAGTTTTTTCGCATTGTTCATAATTTATTTTGTACATACAGTGGGGCAAAAAAGTATTTAGTCAGCCACCAATTGTGCAAGTTCTCTCACTTAAAAAGATGAGAGAGGCCTGTAATTTTCATCATAGGTACACTTCAACTATGACAGACAAAATGAGGAAAAAAAATCCAGAAAATCACATTGTAGGATTTTTAATGAATTTATTTGCAAATTATGGTGGAAAATAAGTATTTGGTCACATACAAACAAGCAAGATTTCTGGCTCTTCTTTAAGAGGCTCCTCTGTCCTCCACTCGCTACCTGTATTAATGGCACCTGTTTGAACTTGTTATCAGTATAAAAGACACCTGTCCACAACCTCAAACAGACACACTCCAAACTCCACTATGGCCAAGACCAAAGAGCTGTCAAAGGACACCAGAAACAAAATTGTAGACCTGCACCAGGTTGGGAAGACTGAATCTGCAATAGGTAAGCAGCTTGGTTTGAAGAAATCAACTGTGGGAGCAATTATTAGGAAATGGAAGACATACAAGACCACTGATAATCTTCCTCGATCTGGGGCTCCACGCAAGATCTCACCCCGTGGGGTCAAAATGATCACAAGAACGGTGAGCAAAAATCCCAGAACCACACGGGGACCTAGTGAATGACCTGCAGAGAGCTGGGACCAAAGTAACAAAGCCTACCATCAGTAACACACTACGCCGCCAGGGACTCAAATCCTGCAGTGCCAGACGTGTCCCCCTGCTTAAGCCAGTATATGTTCAGGCCCGTCTGAAGTTTGCTAGAGAGCATTTGGATGATCCAGATGAGGATTGGGAGAATGTCATATGGTCAGATGAAACCAAAATATAACTTTTTGGTAAAAACTCAACTAAATCGTGTTTGGAGGACAAAGAATGCTGAGTTGCATCCAAAGAACACCATACCTACTGTGAAGCATGGGGTGGAAACATCATGCTTTGGGGCTGTTTTTCTGCAAAGGGACCAGGACGACTGATCCGTGTAAAGGAAAGAATGAATGGGGCCATGTATCGTGAGATTTTGAGTGAAAACCTCCTTCCATCAGCAAGGGCATTGAAGATGAAACGTGGCTGGGTCTTTCAGCATGACAATGATCCCAAACACACCGCCCGGGCAACGAAGGAGTGGCTTCAGAAGAAGCATTTCAAGGTCCTGGAGTGGAATAGCCAGTCTCCAGATCTCAACCCCATAGAAAATCTTTGGAGGAGTTGAAAGTCCGTGTTGCCCAGCGACAGCCCCAAAACATCACTGCTCTAGAGGAGATCTGCATGGAGGAATGGGCCAAAATACCAGCAACAGTGTGTGAAAACCTTGTGAAGACTTACAGAAAACGTTTGACCTCTGTCATTGCCAACAAAGGGTATATAACAAAGTATTGAGATAAACTTTTGTTATTGACCAAATACTTATTTTCCACCATAATTTGCAAATAAATAAATTAAAAATCCTACAATGTGATTTTCTGGATTTCTTTTTCTCATTTCGTCTGTCATAGTTGAAGTGTACCTATGATGAAAATTACAGGCCTCTCTCATCTTTTTAAGTTGGAGAACTTGCACAATTGGTGGCTGACTAAATACTTTTTTGCCCCACTGTAATGTTGCTGCTAACGTCTCTTATGACCGATCATTTTTCTTTAATGAGTCAGACGAGAGGGATTTACTCCAGACACCCGAACAGGCCCTCATCCCCATCATTCGCAGGAGGAAGAGATAGAGGTTTCGGAGAAGGAGATCGGGGTGCCTTGTGAGGATCCGGCGACGAGTGGCTAATCTGCCTTTGCCATTGGTACTATTTTTTATTTATTTTTTGTTTTTTAATTTTTATTTATTGAATATTCGAAACATACAATATACTTGCAGTGAAGCTGCTCAACAACTACATCATACCAGTAATCCAACAGATTACTCCCTCCACAGTTCCCCAATAGCTGTCCCTCAACCATTCGAGACCCCTCCCATACGGGTCTCGAATCGTAGCTGTCTATTTACCACCACAAACCAATGCTGGCACGAAGACCGCACTCAATGAGCTGTATACGGCCATAAGCAAACAGGAAAACGCTCATCCAGATGCATCGCCGGGGACTTTAACTTCTTAGGGATCGGTGGGAATCTAGCTACGACAACATCCAGTGAAATGCAGAGTGCCAAATTCAAATTACAAAAATAGTCATATTACACCATTCAAAAGATTAGAATAATGGTAATTGAACAACGTTGTCAGATTTACAATAGGCTTTACGGCAAAAGCAGAACATAAGATTGTCTGAGGACAGCACCCCACAACAACATAATTATTCAAACCAGCATAGGCGTTACAAAATTTAAAATAGCGATAAAATAAATCACTTACCTTTGAAGATCTTCCTCTGTTTGCAATCCCACGGGTCCCAGGAACACAAAGAATGGTTGTATTGTTCGATAAAGTCCTTCTTCATATCCCAAAAAGTCAGTTTAGTTTGCGCCATGGAGACTGATTACCAGGACGTGTACTGCGAGCATGCGCTGACCAATTGGCAAGTGTCTTCACTGACATTTTCAACACCTCCCTGTCCGAGTCTGTAATACCAACATGTTTTAACCTCTTAAGGATCCGCCCCTTTTTTTCAATTTTCGCCTAAAATGACATACCCAAATCTAACTGCCTGTAGCTCAGGCCCTGAAGCAAGGATGTGCATATTCTTGGTACTATTTGAAAGGAAACACTTTGTGGAAATTTGAAAAAATGTAGGAGAATATAAAACAGTAGTAGGTTGGTGATTGAAGATATCCCTCTAGTGGTGTGGGGGCTGTGCTTTGGCAAAGTGGGTGGGGTTATATCCTGCCTGTTTGGCCCTGTCCGGGGCATCGTCGGATAGGGCCACAGTGTCTCCCGACCCCTCCTGTCTCAGCATCCAGTATTCATGCTGCAACAGTTGTGTCGGGTGTCCACATTACCAACAAACTAACATGGTCCAAGCACACCAAGACAGTCGTGAAGAGGGCTGGTCAAAACCTATTCCCCCTCAGGAGACTGAAAAGATTTGGCATGGGTCAGCTCTGATTGTTACTGTAAAGGGCAGACACTCGTTTTGAAGTTCGCAGGCGGGAATACCTCATCAAGTGACCATGACCGACTCATGTCCACTACACATGGAGCTCCAATAATTATCTGTGGCTGAGGCAGAGGAGGCTGTTGGGAGGAGATATAGGAGGACAGGCTCATTGTAATGTCTGGAATGGAATGAATGGAACAGAGTCAAAAATGTAATTTCCATATGTTTGATGTGTTTGATACCGGTGCCATTAATTCCATTCCAGCCATTACAATGAGCACATCCTCCTATAGCTCCTCCCACCAGCCTTCTCTGGGCTGAGGGTATGGAGCTGCTGTACTGAGGCATTATTCCAGATTGTCTCTCTCTCTTTGGAAGAACCCCTTACACATCAGACCCTCCATTGATCCCTTTACTATCAGTGAAGCGTGAAGCCTAATTTATACACTTGTCTCATCACAGCTACCCATTCCACACTAAAGAAACAAATATCACAAGGGAGTGGGGAACATGTTTTAACACAACACCACATACATTCCAGATAATAATTCTAGGAGGAGAAAAAGTTTTTGTAACGTTACGTAATGTTCCCCTCATGTTTCCAGTTTTCCATTAGTTAGGGGAACATTCTATGTTAGCAAAAATCTTCTCCGAACCTTTTTAGCATGTTTTGGTGTTAAAATTAGGAGAACATTCCCTTAAAGCTGGAGACTTATATCGCCCTCACTAACTTTAAGCATCAGCTATCTGAGCAGCTTACCGATCGCTGCTGTTTTTTTTTTACTGTTTTTTTTGGCTCTTTTGCACACCAGTATTTCTACTTGCATGTCATCTTCACATCTATCACTCCAGTGTTAATGTCACGACTTCCGCCGAAGTTGGTGCCTCTCCTTGTTCGGGTGGTGTTCAGCGGTCGACGTCACTGGTCTTCTAGCCATCATCGATCCTCTTTTCATTTTCCATTTGTTTTGTCTGTGTTTCCACACCTGGTTTCAATTCCCTCATTACATGTGTTGTATTTAAAACCCTCTGTTCCCCCCGTGTCTTTGTGTGGGATTGTTTATTGTTAGTGCTTGTGCTTTTTGTGAGTGGTTGCTTGACAGGTTATTTTGTACCCAATTTAGTGTCTCTGTTGTTTTGTACCGGTTTTTGGCATTGTTATTAAACAACTACGATTGTCACCCAGTTTGCTCTCTTGTGCCTGACTTCGCTGCCACCAGTTACAAACCAGCATGACAGTTAATTTTCTAAATTGTTATTACTTCGCTACTATTGGCCTATTTATTGCCCTACCTCCTTACTCCATTTGCACACACTGAATATATATATTTCTATTGTGTTATTGACTGTACTTTTGTTTATCCCATGTGTAACTCTGTGTTGTTATTTATTGTCGCACTGCTTTATCTTGGCCAGGTCGCAGTTGTTCTCAACTGGCCTACCTGGTTAAAATAAAAGGTGAAATATATATATGTATTTTTAAGTCAAGCTGAACGTATTTAGAACGTGATTACAATGTTTTCAGTTTTATGGGATGTTGCAAGAAAAGTCGTGTCCAGTTTTCTGAGGGTTAGGAGAATATTCCATCAACGTTACACCAAACATACACAGAACGTGGTTACTATGTTCTCAGAATATACAATATTAATGTTCTAGACATGTTTCAGGATGTGGCCTGATGGTTCCAAAGAAACATTCTCCAAAAATGATTTCATTACACATCATCCCTTGTTACGGGGTTGTGTGTTCAAATCCCAGGTGAGGATATGTTAGATAATGATTGCTGTATAAATGAACATCCACAATGTAGTCAAATATGTAAGTTGAAAGCACTGTATGTTAGCAAATCCCTTGCCAACAGACAAATAGATATGAATGGATTAGTGGCTCGGCAACAAGACGTGATGTGTAATATGGTTTTCTTTGGACACTTGCAAAGTCTAGAACATTAATATCTTATGTTCTGAGAACATGGCAACCACGTGCCTAAAGTATTCAGACCCCTTGACTTTTTCCACATTTTGTTAGGTTACAGCCTTATTCCAAAATGTATAAAAAAAAACAGAAATATCACATTTACATAAGTATTCAGACTCTTTACTCAGTACTTTGTGAAAGCACATTTGGCAGCGATTACAGCCTCGAGTCTTCTTGGGTATGACGCTACAAGCTTGGCACACCTGTATTTGGGGAGTTTCTCACATGATTCTCTGCAGATCCTCTCAAGCTCTGTCAGGCTGAATGCGGAGCATTGCTGCACAGCTATTTCCAGATCTCTCCAGAGATGTTCGATCGGGTTCAAGTCTGGGCTCTGGCTGGGTCACTCAAGGACATTCATAGACTTGTCCCGAATACACTCTTGTGTTATCTTGGCTGTGTGCTTAGGGTTGTTGTCTTGTTGGAAGGTGAACCTTTGCCCCAGTCTAAGGTCCTGAGAGCTCTGGAGAAGGTTTTCATTAAGGGTCTCTCTGTACTTTGCTCCGTTCGTCTTTGCATCGATCCTGACTAGTCTCCCAGTCCCTGCTGCTGAAAAACATCCCCACAGCTTAATGCTGCCACCACTATGCTTCACCATAGGGATGGTGCCAGGTTTCCTTCAGACGTGACACTTGGCATTCAGGCCAAAGAGTTCAATCTTGGTTTCATCAGAACAGAGAATCTTGTTTCTCATGATCTTAGAGTCTTTAGGTGACTTTTAGCTAATTTCAAGCAGGCTGTCATGGGCATTTTACTGAGGAGGGGCTTCCATCTGGCCACTCTACCATAAATGCCTGTTTGATGGAGTGCTGCAGAGATGGTTGTCCTTCTGAAAGGGTCGCCCATCTCCACAGAGGAACTCTAGAGCTCTGTCAGAGTGACCATCGGGTTCTTGGTCACCTCCCTGACCAAGGCCCTTCTCTCCCGATTGTTCAGTTTGGCCTGGCGGCCAGGTCTAGGAAGAGTCTTGGGGGTTTCAAACTTCTTCCATTTAAGAATGATGGAGGCCACTGTGTTCTTGGGGACCTTCAATGCTGCAGAAATTATTTGGTACCCTTCCCTACATCTGTGCCTTGACACAATCCTGTCTCGGAGCTCTACGGACAATTCCTTCGACCTCATGCCTTCGACCTCATGCCCTCATGTTTTTGCTCTGACATGCGCTGTTAGCTGTGAGACCTTATATAGACATGAGTGTGCCTTTCCAAATCATGTCCAATCAATTGAATTTACCACACGTGGACTCCAATCAAGGAACATCTCAAGGATAATCATTGGAAACAGGATGCACCTGAGCTCAATTTCGAGTCTCATAGCAAAGGGCCTGAATACTTATGTAAATACGTTTATTCCGTTTTTTATTTGTAATAATTTTGCAAAATTTTATCAATTTTAGAATAAGGCTGTAACGTAACAAAATATGGCTCGGAAAGCATTCTATGTTTGGTGGGATGTTGATGGAATATTCTCCTGACCCACAGAAAACTGGACACATGAATGTTCTTGCAACGTTCCCATGAAATGTGTCTACATATGTTAAATTCTGAGAACATGGTAACCATGTTCAAGGTAAGTTCTATTTGACAAGGGAATGGTCTTTTGGAAACATTTCCTTGCACATCACGGCACCATACCTATGAAAATGTTAGTTAATGACCTAATGAGACTCTTAAGGGGACATTCTCTAAAGTTGTGGTAACGTTTGTTAGCTGTGATGTCTACTTGATCACAATATAGTGGTTGTGAAAAACACATTAGACCTTTAGAAATCAAGTTGAATGTTGCTACGTGGGTGACTTGCATGACCAAATGAGCAATCTCCAGCAAAGGGGCTAATAAGGAGGCTGTGTGTTTGAACTCATCCTCTCCCTGCAGTTATTTAAGTGCAGAAGTAGTGTTGCTGTCTAGCTCCCTGTTCTGTTTCCCCCAGCTAGGGTTTAATGAGATGTCAGCCCCCTTCTATGTTGTGAAAAACCCCAGTCTGCCTTCAAAGGTGCTAAGCGATGGGGTAATGGTGGTGTCATTCTACTCCACCGCAGTCCTGGAAGGATTTCACTTGCTTCTTACCCTCTCTTTTTCTGCTTCTCATACTCATGCCTCAGTCTGTCTGTTCTCACATTCACAAGCCAATTTGAAGCCCAAATGTAGAGGTTTATTAAATGGTGTTGTATAGAGTCGAGGGATTTACAAACACATAACTGATGATGCGCACACAGGTATCCAAATCACATCAAATCAAATCAAATCAAATTGTATTGGTCACATACACATGGGTAGCAGATGTTAATGCGAGTGTGGCGAAATGCTTGTGCTTCTAGTTCCGACAGTGCAGTAATATCTAACAAGTAATCTAACAATTTCACAACAACTACGTTATACACACAAGTGTAAAGGGATGAATAAGAATATGCGGCATACGCAAGATGCAGTAGATGGTAAAGAGTACAGTATATAAACTCAGAAAAAAAAGAAACGGCCCTTTTTCAGGACCCTGTCTTTCAAAGATAATTCGTAAAAATCTAAATAACTTCACAGATCTTCATTGTAAAAGGTTTAAACACTGTTTCCCATGCTTGTTCAATGAACCATAAACAATCAATTAATGAACATGCACCAACAAGGGGTTTCTCCCTCTGCTGTTTCCTGAAGTCCACGATCATCTCCTTTGTTTTGTTGACGTTGAGTGAGAGGTTATTTTCCTGACACCACACTCCGTGGGCCCTTCTCCCTGTAGGCCGTCTAGTCGTTGTTGGTAATCAAGCATACCACTGTAGTGTCGCCTGCAAACTTGATGATTGAGTTGAAGGCATGGCCACGCAGTCATGGATGAACAGGGAGTACAGGAGAGGGCTGAGAACGCATCCTTGTGGGGTGGAGATGTTGTTTCCTACCCTCACCACCTGGGGGCGGCCCATCAGAAAGTCCAGGACCCAGTTGCACACGACCCATCCTAGCTGTTGAAGCAGCCTAGGGCTTTTAGCATGGTTTAAGCAGTTATGCAGTGTTTCCCAATCTCGGTCCTGGAGACCCCAATAGGTGCATGTTTTGGTTTTTGCCGTAGCGCTACACAGCTGATTCAAATAATCAACTCATCATTAAGCTCCCCAGGACTGAGTTCAAGAAACACTGCTGTAAGGGATCAAAATGTCCCCATGTGCTAGCCACTGTCAGATAGCCAGGCCACTTACTCACTGAGAGAGCACTTACAGTCGTCTGCCAGGCTCCTGCAGTATCACTGTGTATCTGCTGCCCCTTGGCGTGATGTGTGCCCACCTCTCAGCAGGGCCGGCTGGGGGGCGCTGGGACTGGCAGCCCCAGAGGGGGTAAGGGGGCGGTGGGAAGGGGTGCAGAGAGGTCGAGTGCTGTGTCTGGAGGGTAGAGTCTGGGGAGGAGTGTCCTTGGTCTGACCTTGGGCTCTGATGCACAATGATGGGTGGCGTGGCTCACTGACTGTCACATGCACCTCATCACTGATGCAGCTAACCTAGCTACTGTCACTGACTGCTCAATACAAGCCACAGAGTTGGAGGAGTGACGAGCAGCGTGAGTGTGCCTGTGTGTGTGAATCAGTAATATTATTGTGCTGGGACATGGAGGAATAATAAGATCATGTATTCAAAACCTTGTCAATATTTCGCTTTGTACAATTATAATTCAACCAAGAACAGTCAAGAGGATGTTCCATCAATATAGACATTGACAATTAATGTCAAGGGTCATAACCACTTAGTCATGTTGATGCAGTTAAATTGTCATTAATGGTGGAAAAAGCAATGTAATCTTATGAGTCAATGCTTTATTACACAATAAAGGGTGTATTTCAAAGATGTCGTAAAAGCACATCAAAAGTAGGGGCGCGGAGAACAGGGAAACACCAGTTGATTATTATAACAATATAAAATCCCTATACACATCTGTTAGTAGTGCAATGTGTGCATTGTTATGATCTGGTCAGAAAACAACAAACATTGTAATTTAAATGGTATTTACTAACTTTCCTTACTACATGTAGTGCAATCAGATGTAAATCACAACTTGGTTGGTTTGTATTTGGAGAGCTTCCATTTACAGCCACACACAGAGACAATTGTCTAAATGTACAGTATATGGGAACTAGGTAAGCTAGGCACTAGGTATATACAGTACACGTTATGGGGGATGCCTTTTAAAGACATATGAGACATTTACTGTTCTATAAAAAAGCTAGGACCTTATTCTCATGAGCATTTGTACCTTTATTGTTGCTGTCATAGTCTGTAATAGCCTCTGACTAGCTGTAAGTAGCCAATTTGCTTCATGGCAAGCCTGGGTTTCCAAAAAGCTTTTAAAAGAGGCCATCATCTGTTAAGTTAATCGAGTACTGTAGTTTAGGGCCAAGGTTTGGCAATAACAGCTTATGCTGCCACTTTATGCTCAAAGCATAATTTGTCTGGAGTCTCCTCCCCTCAATCTCTCTCATTGCCCATATACACTCAAACACTCACTCAAATGGATTCAATAGTCTGTGACGCAGCTAAAAGGGACAGGTTCAATGTGTTCAGCATAGAAAAGAACAGTAAAAAAAGCAGCATACTGTACATGTAATCACATCAGTCACAACAGTGTTCACCAATAGAGATGTCATAATGGACAGCACCAAACAAACAGAAAAGTAAACTGTTAGTTCTATACAGAGTATTTTTCCAGAGAGAACTACTGGATGAGAGTAAGATATGCAGGTTATGATTTTGAGAAACGACATTACACACATATCTGTGGCTGAACATGTGAACTGATCATAAAAGAGAGATTATTTCCTACTTGCTACTTAAACATACAGCCCTTTTAGAATAACATCCATGAATACGATCTATCTTGTTTCTTAGAGTTTAGGATATCGGTAATAAATCAAGAAAAACAGATTCTGTCCAAATAAAAGTCGAAAATATTTGTGCTATATGGCATCACTTGAACACAAGTTCAACTGAAATGAATAACTGATCATGTATTTGATTTGGAGGAGTGATTATTTCACAGGCAGGTATTTCAATTACTTTCACATACATTTCAAAGTAAATATTTAGATGTAATTTCAAAGAAGGTATACAGTGCCTTGCAAAACTATTCATCCCCCTTGGTGTTTTTCCTATTTTGTTGCATTACAACCTGTAATTTAAATTGATTTTTATTTGGATTTCATGTAATGGACATTCACAAAATTGTCCAAATTGGTGAAGTGAAATGAAGAAAAAAACATGTATTAAATAATTCAAAAAAAAAAAAAAAGTCAAAGTTTGCGTGCATATGTATTCACCCCCTTTGCTATGAAGCCCTAAATAAGATCTGGTGCAACCGATTACCTCCAGAAGAGAAATAATTAGATAAATAAAGTCCACCTGTGTGCAATCTAAGTGTCACATGATCTGTCACATGATCCACAAGTATATACAGTGAGGGAAAAAAGTATTTGATCCCCTGCTGATTTTGGACGTTTGCCCACTGACAAAGAAATGATCAGTCTATAATTTTAATGGTAGGTTCATTTGAACAGTGAGAGACAGAATAACAACAAAAAAATCCAGAAAAACGCATTTGAAAAATGTTATAAATTGATTTGCATTTTAATGAGGAAATAAGTATTTGACCCCTCTGCAAAACATGACTTAGTACTTGGTGGCAAAACTCTTGTTGGCAATCACAGAGGTCAGACGTTTCTTGTAGTTGGCCACCAGGTTTGCACACATCTCAGGAGGGATTTTGTCCCACTCCTCTTTGCAGATCTTCTCCAAGTCATTAAGGTTTCGAGGCTGATGTTTGGCAACTCGAACCTTCAGCTCCCTCCACAGATTTTCTATGGGATTAAGGTCTGGAGACTGGCTAGGCCACTCCAGGACCTTAATGTGCTTCTTCTTGAGCCACTCCTTTGTTGCCTTGGCCGTGTGTTTTGGGTCATTGTCATGCTGGAATACCCATCCACGACCCATTTTCAATGCCCTGGCTGAAGGAAGGAGGTTCTCACCCAAGATTTGACTGTACATGGCCCCGTCCATCGTCCCTTTGATGCGGTGAAGTTATTCTGTCCCCTTAGCAGAAAAACACCCCCAAAGCATAATGTTTCCACCTCCATGTTTGACGGTGGGGATGGTGTTATTGGGGTCATAGGCAGCATTCCTCCTCCTCCAAACACGGCGAGTTGAGTTGATGCCAAAGAGCTCCATTTTGGTCTCATCTGACCACAACACTTTCACCCAGTTGTCCTCTGAATCATTCAGATGTTCATTGGCAAACTTCAGACAGGCATGTATATGTGCTTTCTTGAACAGGGGGACCTTGCGGGCGCTGCAGGATTTCAGTCCTTCACGGCGTAGTGTGTTACCAATTGTTTTCTTGGTGACTATGGTCCCAGCTGCTTTGAGATCATTGACAAGATCCTCCCGTGTAGTTCTGGCCTGATTCCTCACCGTTCTCATGATCATTGCAACTCCACGAGGTGAGATCTTGCATGGTGCCCCAGGCCGAGGGAGATTGACAGTTCTTTTGTGTTTCTTCCATTTGCGAATAATCGCATCCAACTGTTGTCACCTTCTCACCAAGCTGCTTGGCGATGGTCTTGTAGCCCATTCCAGCCTTGTGTAGGTCTACAATCTTGTTGTCCCTGACATCCTTGGAGAGCTCTTTGGTCTTGGCCTTGGTGGAGAGTTTGGAATCTGATTGATTGATTGCTTCTGTGGACAGGTGTCTTTTATACAGGTAACAAACTACAATTAGGAGCACTCCCTTTAAGAGTGTGCTCCTAATCTCAGCTCGTTACCTGTATAAAAGACACCTGGGAGCCAGAAATCTTTCTGATTGAGAGGGGGTCAAATACTTATTTCCCTCATTAAAATGCAAATCAATTTATATCTAATTTTTCACATGCGTTTTTCTGGATTTTGTCATTGTTATTCTGTCTCTCACTGTTCAAATAAACCTACCATTAAAATTATAGACTGATCATTTCTTTGTCAGTGGGCAAACGTACAAAATCAGCAGGGGATCAAATACTTTTTTCCCTTACTGTATACACCTGTTCTGAAAGGCTGCAGAGTTTGCAACACCACTAAGCAAGGGGCACCACCAAGCAAGCGGCACCATGAAGACCAAGGAGCTCTCCAAAAAGGTCAGGGACAAAGTTGTGGAGAAGTACAGATCAGGGTTGGGTTATAAAAAAATATCAGAAACTTTGAACATCCCACGGAGCACCATTTAAATCCATTATTAAAAAATGGAAAGAATATGGCACCACAACAAACCTGCAAAGAGAGGGCCGCCCACCAAAACCCACAGACCAGGCAAGGAGGGCATTAATCAGAGAGGCAACAAAGAGACCAAAGATAACCCTGAAGGAGCTGCAAAGCTCCACAGCGGAGATTGGAGTATCTATCCATAGGACCACTTTAAGCCGTACACTCCACAGAGCTGGGCTTTACGTAAGAGTGGACAGAAAAAAGCCATTGCTTAAAGAAAAGAAAAAGCAAGCACGTTTGGTGTTCACCAAAATGCACGTGGGAGACTCCTCGAACATATCGAAGAATGTACTCTGGTCAGATGAGACAAAAATGTAGCTTAGGAAAACGCTATGTCTGCCGCAAACCCAACACCTCTCATCACCCTGAGAACACCATCCCCACAGTGAAGCATGGTGGTGGCAGCATCATGCTGTGGGGATGTTTTTCATCGGCAGGGACTGGGAAACTGGTCAGAATTGAAGGAATGATGGATGGCGATAAATACAGGGATATTCTTGAGGGAAACCTGTTTGTCTTCCAGAGATTTGAGACTGGGACGGAGATTTACCTTCCAGCAGAACAATGACCCTAAGCATACTGATAAAGTAACACTTGAGTGGTTTAAGGGGAAACATTTAAATGTCTTGGAATGGCCTAGTCAATGCCCAGACTTCAATCCAATTGAGAATCTGTGGTATGACTTAAAGATTGCTGTACACCAGCAGAACCCATCCAACTTGAAGGAGCTGGAGCAGTTTTGCCTTGAAGAATGGGAAAAAATCCCAGTGGCTCGATGTGTCAAGCTTATAGTCATAGCACAAGAGACTTGCA
This sequence comes from Brachymystax lenok tsinlingensis, assembly GCA_030435695.1. NCBI lineage: Eukaryota > Metazoa > Chordata > Actinopteri > Salmoniformes > Salmonidae > Brachymystax > Brachymystax lenok. The sequence goes on along the minus strand of CM059793.1, from coordinate 19,567,161 downwards.
GCTGTAATTGCTGCAAAAGGTGGCTCTACAAATTATTAAATTTGGGGCGGGTGAATAGTTATGCACGCTCAAGTAAAAAAATACTTACTTATTGTTTGTTTCTCCCCCCAAAAACATGTATGCATCTTAAAAGTGGTAGGCATGTTGTGTAAATCAAATGATAGAAACCCCCCAAAAATACATTTTAATTCCAGGTTGTAAGGTAACAAAATAGGAAAAATGCCTAGGGGGGTGAATACTTTCGTAAGCCACTGAAAGTTGTTGAATATTTGGAAATGTATTTGGAAATACACTGGGAAATATTGGCATGTATTTGACATTTCTCAAATACACAGACACGTGTAATTTCAATTATAAGTATTCAAATACATGCATTTCAACCCAGGTCTGCTTGGTCCTATGGGTATTTGAAGTATTTGAAAATTGTTTCAAATCGTATTTATAGGAAATTATTAGAAAATACCTTCAAATACTTCAAATAGAAATAAATGATTCAGACAAATAATTTTATAATACTAAAACACACAGAAAATAAAAAAATACTTAAATTAGCGTATATTTCAACCCATGTCTGGCCCCCACCACGCAGAAATGTCAAAGGGATTTCTTTTAAATTCAAGTTTGTATCTCAAATTTGAATTAAGCCCTACTGTGTTCATAGTAGTTCTGGTCCCAATCAGGATGTCTGTCAAATTGTGAATGTGACAACTCCTATAGAATTGAATATGTGAGGTAGATTACAAAGCCTGAAAATGTCAACTCACACAACACTCGCTCCAAACGCTCTTTCTTCACCATGATTGGGCCACTCTTCAAAATTACCTCTCTCCCCAGAGCCGCTATTTGAATATTTCATTTGTGAGCATTAAATCTCTGTGTCATCCTTCTCTAATCCACATTCTGCCTGATTTATCTCCCAGCTTTACATGCTCATTCTTCACAATTACTTACTCAGCAACATAGAAAAAACTGACAGTAATACAGTGCATTCGGAAAGTATTCAGACCCCTTAACTTTTTCCACATTTTGTTACAGTCTTATTCTAAAATGGATTCAATATGTTTCCCCTAATCAATCTACACACAATGCCCCATAATGACAAAGGATTTTTTAGCAACTTTATATTTAAAAACCCCCGGAAATATCACATTTACATAAGTATTCAGACTCTTTACTCAGTACTTTGTGAAGCACAGTGATTACAGCCTCAAGTTTTCTTGGGTATGATGCTACAAGCTTGGCACACCTGTATTTGGGGAGTTTCTCCCATTATTCTCTGCAGATCCTCTCAAGCTCTGTCAGGCTGGATGCGGAGCGTTGCTGCACAGCTATTTCCAGGTCTCTCCAGAGATGTTCGATCGGGTTCAAGTCTGGGCTCTGGCTGGGCCACTCAAGGACATTCAGAGACTTGTTTCCGAAGCCACTCCTTTGTTGTCTCGGCTGTGTGCTTAGGGTCATTGTCCTGTTGGAAGGTGAACCTTCGCCCCAGTCTGAGGTCCTCAGCGCTCTAGAGCAGGTTTTCATCAAGAATCTCTCTGTACTTTGCTTCGTTCATCTTTCCCTCGATTATGTCTAGTCTCCCAGTCCCTATCGCTGAAAAACATCCGCACAGCATGATGCTGCCACCACTATGCTTCACCGTAGGGATGGTGCCAGGTTTCCTCCAGACGTGACACTTGGCATTCAGGACAAAGAGTTCAATCTTGGTGTCATCAGACGAGAGAATCTTGTTTCTCATGCTCTGAGAGTCCTTTAGGTGCCTTTTGGTAAACTCCAAGCTGGATGTGATGTGCCTTTTACTGAGGAGTGACTTCCGTCTTGCCACTCTACCATAAAGGCCTGATTGATGGAGTGCTGCAGAGAAGGTTCTCCCATATCCACAGAGGAACTCTAGAGCTCTGTCAGAGTGACCATGGGGTTCTTGGTCACCTCCCTGACCAGGGCCCTTCCCCCCCCGATTGCTCCGTTTGGCTTGGCAGCTAGCTCTTGGAAGAGGCTTGGATTTTCCAAACGTATTCCATTTAAGAATGATGGAGGCCCCTGTGTTCTTGGGGAACTTCAACGCTGCAGAAAGGATTTGGTACCCTTACCCAGATCTGTGCCTCGACACAATCCTGTCTCAAAGCTTTACAGACATTTCCGTTGACTTCATGGCTTGGTTTTTGCTCTGACATGCACTGTCAACCGTGGGACCAATCAATTTAATTTACCACAGGTGGACGCCAATCAATTTGTAGAAACATCTCAAGGATGATCATTGGAAACAGGATGTACATGAGCTCAATTTCAAGTCTAATAGCAAAGGCTTAAAGTTAATTAAAAGTCTCTTCCTGGAAATGTAAACCAAAACATCAATAACTCTTTCTTATTCCACTTGTTATTGCTTCATATATTTATTCAAGTTACAACTGATATAAAAATTTGGTAAGGAAACATCCCAAGAAAGATGTTGGAAAAAGGCTAAACACATGACAGCAATATTAGCTATTGGAGAGGATAAGTCGTATTTGAGAAATTAGACCCTGAAAAAAATGATATAGGGGCTTCAGAACAGATCTGCTATGTACTTTTAAGATAGGCTTCCCAAAACAAACATTAATCAACAGTTCAACATTCAACAACATGTTATGGTATTGTATTTATAGATTTTTTTGTAAAAGTACCTCATTTGTTGCTATTCAAATAGTCTAACCAGAATTCAGCCATTAAAACCATCTACAGTGCCTTCAGAAAGTATTCACACCCCTTGACTTTTTTCACATATTGTTGTGTTACAGCCTGAATTTAAAATTAATTAAATGAAAAAATGTCCCACTGACCTACACACAAAACCCCATAAAGTCAAAGTGAAAAAAAAGCTGACACTGAATGACCCTTTGAGCATGGTGAAGTTATTAATTCAACTTTGGATGGTGTATCAATACACCCAGTCACTACAAAGATACAGGTGTCCTTCCTAACTCCAGTGCCGGAAAATAAGGAAACTGCTCAGGGATTTCACCATGAGGCAATGGTGATTTTAAAACAGTTACAGAGTTTAATGGCTGTGATAGGAGAAAACTGAGGATGGATCAACAACATTGTAGTTACTCTACAATACTAAATACAACTTCAGCCTGTACTGAATACACATTTTCCAAAACATGAAAATATTTGGCAAGACCTGAAAATGGTTGTCTAGCAAAGAATTTCAAAGAAAAGTTCAAAGAATTTTGAAAATAATAATGGGCAAATGTTGCACAATCCAGGTGTGGAAAGCTCTTAGAGACTTACCTAGAAATACTCACAGCTGTAATCGCCGCTAAAGGGCTTCTACAAAGTATTGACTTTGACTTAAGGCTGTGAATACTTATGTAAATTATTCACTTTGCCATTATGGGATATTGAGTATAAATGGGTGAGAAAATCAATCCATTTTGAATTTAGGCTGTAACACAACAACATGTGAAATAAGTCAAGGGGTATGAATACTTTCTGAAGGCACTGTATTTCCCCTTAAAACACATGACATTTCCCAAATAAGTTTCACTGGGCATCATTTCCAGCAACTAATTCTTTCCAAACCCACAACCTTGTACTACTGTCTTTCACCACCCTCAAGGTGAGTGATACAGTAAAACTCATGATGAAACACAATTGAAGGAAAGTAATAACAGTCAAAAAATAAATGGGGCCTGAGGGGGTCCAATCTTCTCTCTCATTACATTGTAAGTAATTTCGGGGGAGGGGGGAGGGTGATTGAGCTGCAGATAAATTGGATATTGGGAAGCCTCTTCCTCTAATGATTTTGGACACTAATCAGGCCGCTCAGGCCGATAAACACATTTAGTGGCAACACTTGCGGTAGGAAACATCGCACCCTGCAAAATGTCTGCACTGCCCTTGCTACAGATTAGAATAGAATGGGAGCATTTAGATGGGAGCATTGCAGAAGCATTATGCACATTGAACACCCAGTCTACCTTAATGAGATGCTATATTACTAGATGAGTTTGAGTGGAAAGGGAAAAGAAAATAGATTTGTTTAGAATTTCAATTAATCTTAAAAAGTATTATAATGGATGGACAATACAGATTAAATGAAATGTATCAATGAAAAGTTTAATGTATTCATTAAATGGAATTATGTATGCAATCTAACCACGAGGCATCAGTCTCTGTCTGGACATGCTCTGTCTGGATATTAGCATCGTCAATTACGCTGCAAAGTGCATTCAGAACTGCAGCCAGACTATTATCTTGGATATCTTTTAAAGAAAGCAAAACTATGAACTGCCTATTCTAAACTTAACTATGCAAATAACCTGATATGAAATTCCATCAGGGTTTATTGAAATACGGTATGTTGATTTACAGTATGTTGATATTCATGTGACTCATAACCCATATCAACATGCATATGCATCATCCTATGGGGACGGATGACCTCATTGAAACTGTATCACTTGATCCCAAGCTGTAGTGTTTTGAAAAGGCAAAGTCAGAATGTAATGTCATGTATGATACTGTAGATTCCATAGCAACATTGTTTAACATACCTACACCATCTTCTGCAAAGACCATTTGAGAGAGGGGGGATGAGTTATATATTATGTAAATATGAATTCCTTATGAAGACACTCATAGTCATACGTATACCCATACACACACTTATGGACTAAGGGCATGGCTTCAAATGTTACTATCATAGTTTTCTTTTCTTCAGTGATATATTACTAATCCCAGGCCATATTGTGTTTGTAGAAGTCCAAATGTGGTCTGGAAACAAATACAAATGTCAAACAATTCCCTTTATAGCATTTGAATGCATTAATTTAAGATGTGGTGTGAAAAAAAACATTTAGCATTTTCTTGTTTTCTGAAACAATATTACAGTGGCATGAGTAGAACTTGTGTTAAAGCCGGTCCATAGACAAAAGAGGAAATCCCAGAACACTTCTGAAAAGTGTGGACGTCATCGTTGTCATCTGAAGCAGGTCCCAGATTTTCTTCTTGTCCCAGCCAGTTTGTATTGTTGGGAGTATATAGATAGTGGGTGACAGATGTTATGTATGTTGAATAGGGTTACAGTAAACACAGCAAATAAAGGAGAAGAGATGTGGGGAGAAGGTGCTACCACTACGTACGGTCGGTATCTGTCTGTGGATGGAGTAGAAACATCCCACCTATGACAATAACTCTGTATACAGACTTCATATTGTTAGTCATACATTTTCCATCAGCTCCTGTCTCTCTCTCCCTGCCATCACCAGTCACACAGCATACATTCTTATAGTCAGATTTAGCCCCACGTGACAGGGAGAATTATAGGGTAGAAGAAAGAAACCCTTAGAGTTACCACAACCAAAAAGCACTGGCTCTGCAGGAATCTAATAAAGGTCACAAATTGCAAGAGAGCCTCGATCTAGCACGGTCTGTCTCAGGGAGGCTGGCTATAGACTCCTTCTTGGGTAATCCTGAGTCCAGCAGGGCTGGCGCCATGCCTCCCCCCATGCCCACTCCCATGCCCACCCCTATGCCCATCCCCATCCCCAGCGATGTAACAGTCCCTGGGAGGGAGGCTAGAGGGAACGCCCCCGCAGACATCTGGTGGGGAAGCACCATCCTATGAGTCATAGCGCTCCTGACCCCTGCATGGCCCGAGGAGGTCTGAGGCTGCCCGATAGAGGTGGAGGAGACACGGGTGGACTGTGATGGGCAGGGAGTCACGGGCTGAGCCCCTCCCTGTGGCAGGGAGGGCTGAGAGGCGGACAGTGCCCTGGCATTCTGACCCAGACTGCCCATGTGCAGACACCGGGTGCTGTTATGGGTTTTGGGCCTGTATGTGGGGCTGGGCACGACTTGCTGGACCAGGGAGAGCTGGGAGCCAGAAGAGGGCCCATACTGGAATGTCCGTGCCCCAGCCGCTAAGGGGCTCTGGATGGGGGGGCTGGAGAGGGCCGTGGCGAGTGCACCACTGCCGTGCAGCTGGGGATGCATGGTCTGCTGGGTCTGGGGTGGAGGGGAGGCTGGCACTGGGCTGGATACACTCTGCATCACCTGGAACCTCCGCACCATCCGGGGGGACTGCAGGCCCCCAGCCCCTGCCAGAGGGCCTACCATGGGGGGACAGAAGCTTATGGCCACAGCCTGCTGGAGGGTGGCGATGGCTGAGCTCTGGGGAGGGCCAGGGGGGGCGAAGATGCCACCATGTGTGGGTGGGTTGGACATGGACATGGCACGGGGCCTATGCAGGTCCACCTGCTGCACCATCTCACGGTCATATTTCACAATCTCCTGGATCATCTCGTTCTCCCGGTTGTTGAAGACGCCCGAATTGAGGTCATGCTGAACCTTGTGCATTAGGATCGAGTTCTTCTTCCCTGAGGAGGCGAGACAGAAGACGAGAGATGAGACTGAGCAGACACTGTTCCTCTGTAGAATCAGCATAATCAATACATTATACAGAGTAATAGCCAAACGGTCCAATGACTACTCCTGATAGTGCCCTACAGTAATATAATTCTCCCCCCTAATTGGTTGGTATTAGAGCAGCCTGGGGCAGCTGGAAGCAGGACAGACATATATTTATACACTGTTTCAGCCTGCCTATCTGGAGGTTAGTCTTTAAATTCACAGACGGTAATTTTGCACTGACAAGGGAAGAGACGCTCGAGCATCAGTATGTGTGTCAGTGAGTTCACTGTAGATGTTTTTACTCGTTTGTTGTGTGTACGCCCCCCAAGCTGAATTGTAAACACAAATTATGTCACACACACACAGAGATCTCTTGCGGTGAGGAAGGGTGGCCAGTATTTTTGCAGAGTCACCCAGAGCAGACGTGAGGAGGAGGAACACGTGCCTATGGCATGAGTGTATGTTTGTGTATGTGCGTGCGTTTCTGTGTGTGTGTTTGTGTGTGTGTGCATGCTTGTATGCGTGTGTGTTTGTGGTGTCTGTGTGGGGCTGGGTTGGTGGTGTAGGGAGAGAAACCAATTTGCAGCTAAAATTGCTTCCTTCACGGAGCTTACACAGGCAGCTAGTGAGATCCCAGATCCATCTCTCTCATCTCCCCAGCTTTCAAAACATTTCTAATTGAACACACATAAAAACTACTCTGATTATTACTTCAGCTCCCCTCTCATGTTTCTGAGTTGCATCTTTACGCTTTGTTTTTCCCATCAGCATGGGATTTTCAACTTGTCCGTCTCTATTGGGCTTTTAAAAACAAATAGCGCGACACCCACATAAAAACATCAAGTAGAATTGGGCTCCAACTGGTACATGAGATAGTCTGAGGGACTGGGAGGAGATGGGACACACAGTGCAGTCTGACAGGCACATTAACTCTCTCTCATTCAAGCGGCATAACTAGCTAGTATGATACAACTTAGTCCAGTTCACAGCAGAGTGGGCGGCTGCTCTGTACAATAGCCTACGTGTCAAGTCAAAAAGGCTAATTGCATGATGAGTCTTTAGGGTCAGGATAAAATTCAATGAATCCAGTCTTCCAGCAAGCCACAATTGGTACAGTGAAAGTTCCCAGAACATTTGTTAGATCTGGCAAATGTTCTCATAACACAAAAAGTGTCCAGTCGTCCTGATGATTATAGAATATTTGAATAAAACATTTGTCTGATGTTGCAAAAACTTTCCTAAAACACATGTAATCTTTAAAGGTTTTCCAGAATTGTTAATTGGATTGTGGAGACATCACAAATGATATACAGTACTGTGCAAAGGTTTTAGGCAGGTGTGAAAAAATGCTGTCAAGTAAGAATGCTTTCAAAAATAGACATGTTAATAGTTTATATTTATCAATTACCAAAATGCAAAGTGAGTGAACAGAAGAAAAATGTACATCAAATCAATATTTGGTGTGACCACCCTTTGCCTTCAAAACAACATCAATTCTTCTAGGTACACTTGCACACAGTTTTTGAAGGAACTCGGCAGGTAGGTTGGCCCAAACGTCTTGGAGAACTAACCACAGTTCTTCTGTGGATTTAGGCAGCCTCAGGTACTTCTCTTTCTTCATGTAATTCTAGACAGACTTGAGGATGTTGAGATCAGGGCTCTGTGGGGGCCATACCATCACTTCCAGGACTCCTTGTTCTTCTTTATGCTGAAGATAGTTCTTAATGACTTCCGCTGTATGTTTGGGGTTGATGTTATGCTGCAGAACAAATTTGACCAAATCCCCAACTCCATTTGCAGAAATGCAGCCCCAAACTGGGCCTAATATAGTGTATAAGAGGTCATACAATACGTTTTGAGGTGATTCATATGTTGATGATGTAAAGAATATTTGCTGGTCTGTGGTGTGTAATGAAGAGCAACCAGATGCTGCACTTGACGCATTTATGAAACTACTTATTCCAGTTACTAATAAGCATGCGCACATTGAGAAAATGACTGTAAAAACTGTTAAATCCCTCTGGATTGATGAGGAATTGAAAAATTGTATGGATGAGGCAAAAGGTATGGCAATTAAGTCTGGCAGCCCAACTGATTGGCAAACGTACTGCAAATTAAGAAATCATGTGACTAAACTAAATAAAAATAAACTACACTATGAAACAAAGATGAATTATATAATGAATAATAGTAAAAAGCTTTGGGGCACCTTAAATGAAATTTTGGGGAAAAAAGCCAACTTGGCTCCTTCATTCATTGAATCAGATGGCTCATTCATCACAAAGCCCACTGATATTGCAAACTACTTTAACCTCTACAGGCACTGGGGCAGTATTCGGAGGTTCGGAGAGTCTGGCGTGCCCAAAGTAAAATGCCTGTCACTCAGGCCCAGAAACTAGGATATGCACATAATTAGTACTATTGGATAGAAAACACTCTGAAGTTTCTACAACTCTTAAAATAATGTCTGTGATTATAACAGAACTGATATGGCAGGAGAAAACCCGAGGAATTTCTGTCCGGAAAAATGTTTTTTTGTGACATGCCTTTTTTCCAATGGTTGTCTATGGGATTTGCTGTAACTTAGGATCTAGGTTGCAGTACCTATGGCTTCCACTAGATGTCAACAGTCTTTTGACAAGGTTTCATGCGTTTACCATGAATAACAACCTTATAGAAGAATAATATGTAAGTGGATGGAGGAAGTGCCTTTTGTCTTTTGCGCGCGAGACCGTGAGCGCGTACCTCGGGATTTTACTTTTCTATCGTCCAGGTTATTATCCGTGTGAAATATTATAGTTAATATACATAAAAGTGTACCTAAGGATACATTATAAATTATATTTGATTTGTTTGGGCAAAGTTGATAGGTATAATTTGAACGCTTTCTCTTCCCTGTACAATGGGCGAGTGGATGGTGGAACATAACGCGCCAACCAAACGGAGATTTATGGATATAAACAATGACTTTTTCTAATAAAAGGAACATGGATTGTCTTGCTTGGACACTTCGGATTGCCCTCAGCAGAAGATCATCAAAGGTAAGCGATTCATTTTAGCTCTTTTATGTGTTTTGTGAGACCCGTG